>CM057148.1:25580582-26077531 GCA_029964075.1 Patiria pectinifera
TCTAAAAGGGAAATATTCATAAAACTGTAGGCAAAAGTACTCTTTATTTAAGATGTAATTGTTCCAAAAAAAATACTTCAGGATATAACAAATGGTATTCTGCAGTTTTTGTCGCCATAGATGAAGTATTTACCTGGGAAATACGCGTCAAATTTTGAGGAGAACACTGTTTACCCAAATTTCGTTTTAATTAGACTTTTATTGAAAAGTTTCAGAGAGATATGATGCCGAATCGATAAACCAAAAGTGACATTTCATTGTTCCCCTTAAAGCTAAAGATATTGTGCTCGGCATTACCATGGTTATGTAGTTATCACCTATCAGAATTCAATAATAAAGACCAGAAACGTTGACTATGAATATTCAAAAATATAATTCGCTGGCTTGACAGACTTCGACGCCAGATCGGACACTGAGCCTTGCAAATCTGAAAGCCACCGCGCACAGTGGTCTTTGATGGAAAGTATTCATGGTATTTGCCACCAGTACAGGCCGTTCATATCACGCGTCTAACCAGGAGTTGGGTAGTCTATGTAATAGACCACGGTGATGCCGTGGTCTGTTATGCGCCGACAGATTTGCTGATTAATTAGGCAAGACCCCATCTCTGACTTGCTAGATTTTGACCAACCAGCAGGCGCTTTCTATAGGTCAATCAGGTCTTCGGTTATTCACCCACTGCGCGTCATAGACATGCATTAAAAAAATGTCACGGCGCGGTATCATGTTACGCTAATGCACTCCCGGCTGTTGTTGTACTATTACAAAACGCTGCATTCGAATTGACCAATCACAGCGTTAGTCCTGATTTTGGGATAATGACGTCACGACTTAGTAACGTCTACTCCGATTGGCTGGCGTGCGGCTTGTATTAATCTGCATGCTTTGACATATCAGACGTTAGACAGGAGATGGTTTCGTGGAAAACGGGTGATGTAAGACTAGGAGTTGAGCCAGTCGTTAATCCTTGTGTGTAGGATCCGTGGGCACAGCACAGGCGTAGCATTGCATGTGAGAGGCAGCATGCCCTCCGGTTCGCTTGCAATACCGACATTTTCTCCATTATTTTTGTACCCCAAGCGTTTGCGAAATTGATAAACAAGCTTTTCCGAAGACCCATTTTGGGTTCGGCGTTCAAGGTTGCAAATGATACATTGAGATATATAAATATTAATTTGTAGATATTTATCCGACATGCTTTTTGTTCAAGTTTTGTTTCTACCTTTTCTTCGCACAGTCAAACCCACACAGACATGTGGTCCATATTCATGAAACTAAGTAGCCAACAAGGCCTCAGTAGGATACTAAAATGCCCAGTAGTCAACTATGGAGTTGACAACTAAATTGTAATTCACGAAACCTTACTAAGAACCCTGCTAACTAGTTACATACTAGGAGAATTTAGTTGTACACGTGAGTAACTGGAATTGGGTGTTTTGGGGTGTAATGGGCATGTATGAAATGAGAGGACAACAGATACACTAGTATGACAGGTGTATTAGGCCAATCCATGTCCAGAACTTGCGTGGAGTAGCAAAAAAAGTCCAAGACCCATATTGTGGTACAGTGTACTGCATGTAAGTGAATCAACATCAAATCCTCTTGCAATTGCATATGGATAGTTTATCAGACATGGCTATAAAAGGGGCAAGGAAGGCAAATACTTCTCAACAAGACAACTATTTGAGGCAGACAAATATGAGAATTAAGTGATGCTGTTGAGGCTAAGCATAAGGATGCAAACACTAACAAGAAAAAGATAGATGCATGGACAGCTATTGTCATCCAACACCGTGCAAGATTTCCACAGGTTGACCACTGGATGATTTAAACATTGGATTATCCAAATTGAAATCTGAGTCAAGAGAATGCCTGTCAAGTATGAGAATTAAGTCCGAGAAGGTAAACGGAGG
This sequence comes from Patiria pectinifera, assembly GCA_029964075.1. NCBI lineage: Eukaryota > Metazoa > Echinodermata > Asteroidea > Valvatida > Asterinidae > Patiria > Patiria pectinifera. Next base: position 25,582,496 of record CM057148.1, read on the forward strand.
GGGAAAGCCACCTAAAGAGCCAAGTCTGACACAACAAATAATGATATTGTTGCTAACTAGTGACTTAGAGTTGCGCTGGATCAACACTGACTTCAGTAAGAAACTTAGAATTTAACTAACGCTAATGTTTCATGAAAACCAATTAGTTATCAACTAGGCTTAGTAAGCAACTGCATGCCTTTTAGTAACCAACTACGCTTAATAAGATTTAATGAATACGGCTCCTGCGATCGTGAACTGGTACACGGTACCCTGTGGAGACTTGGGCATAGTAGGGAACACAATATTATTATATACGTCTCCATAGGGTAATTTTTATAGATGAATACGTCTCCACAAGGTTATCTCGAAATAGATATGGATTTTACTCAAAAACTAGGAATTTCCAAGGCGGGTTGATTGGTCGCAAATTGAAGAATTTTATGTAAGGGATATTAAGCCCGATTAACTTGAGGTCTTGAACGCATTACTCGGACACTCTCGATAGAAGTGACATTAAATTGAGTGTACACGAACCATCGGTACCGATGGTTCGTGTACAAACCAGAATGAGCCAATAGGAAAACAACGCTAATAGTTTGTGCACTGACAGATACAGCCAATAAGAGAGCATACAATCACCGGCGGCCGTCGGCCCAGTGGCCTTGCTTCAGCAAGAATACGCTCAGAGGTCACATGCACTCTTCCCTTTCATCGGTGAGTCAGGCGGGGGAGGTATTCTATCGCAAATAAATGTCTGGCTATGCAATTGTCTGGCTATGCAATAAAGGGTTTCGGTTTCTTTCGTTCTAGATTATTTCAATCCAATGCACCGTCATATGCAAGTATGCAACCGTAAAATATTCTGCCTGACTTTACGTTCCCATTAGGCTTCGCCCTCTCTACGCTGCCTGCATGATCAACACCACGTCATGCATCACAAAAAAAACTTGAACAACTGACTCTACTCATTTGCTTTGATCCGATAAGCCCCGCCCCCTGATGATTTAACCAATCACAGCTTTGATAAGTGTCACCCAAAAGTCATGCGTGAGGTTGGAACACGGAATACACGCTTACACGTAACAGACGTGCCCCACCGGTGTCACATGAAAATCCGACTCCTATGAAAATCGGACCCCTTTTCCCTATTATTGGTTAATCCCTCTCACGTGACCGGTCACTTTCCTAATTACCATGCTTACGCATGCGTGGTATTACCAATGAGCCCGAATTTCAAAGAAACGTAAATTCACGCTACACCGGCACCGCCAGTCTCCAAAAACCAAAAAAAAGACCCGATTCCAAGCCCGTATTAGGGAAAGTGCTATTGAAAGTCAAATTATGAATTTGTTTGTCAGGCAGCAGCGAATGAAATCGCTCAAAGGAACGCGCCGGGTGCAGCTGGCTTCTGGGTCTTTGCAAAAATAATATTTCGACACACGTCCGATTACATACAAGAGCTCCCACACCCACGAACGGAGTCATATTGGACATTTTATCACCCATGGAAACTTGTCATGATCGCATAGGATCAGCAACACCAACGGTTGTTCTACATTGCAAAGGAAATGAGAGATTTGTTTTAGGATAAAGTCAACGCTGGTTGAGATCAGTCAATGAAGGATCGGGGACTCGTTGGGGAGGGCTGAGAACGCGCCAATACTAGGTACGTAACACTCATAGGTAACACTTCAAACTTTGAGCAGTGTGTATTATTAACAAACTATTTCACACTTGAGTTTCAATTTTATACTGAGTGATTGTAAACCCATACGAAGCTAGGTTTTTCAAGTGAATCTTATCTGAGACTCTCCAGAGTTCATTATCTTACTACAGTTTGATGGAACAGCAAGATAGGAACAATTATGTTTGGTAAATCTGAATGCTGAACGACTATGATTAATCAACACTAGGCCTGATGGCCAGAAATGATAAAACAAATCTTGTATTATTTTCATGAAAAACGTTGTCCCAGTATACTTAAATTCTATACCCATTATTGATAGAGAACAAACCCCAGCTCATTTATAGAGTTATTCTCTCTCAACTACAATTGGATTATTTATGGACATCATTTGTAAAGATGAAAAAAAAAAAAAAAACTGCCAACATCACTGTAAAAACTGCGTTAATGTACAGTTGTTATTTCTGTCGAAACTTCTGTAAAATCACAGCAGATTAACCGTTTTCGATTTTTTCCCGTAAATAAACAAATTATGTTCCTGTCTATGTAAAGTTTTCTCCATTTCTCTGTTCGGTTACAGAAGATTCACTGTTAAAATTAAATTCTGTGCAGGCTCAACGAACATCATGTTTTGAACAAGCCTCTCGTTTTGACTCTATTAGGACATAGTTAATCGCTCTCTGTCAACAGAGAATCATCTTTGTTTTACAGAGCATGTACTTCATTTTTACCTTCTTGAGTTGTATCGATAGCCCCATTGGATCTGAGCCATAATATGACGTTTTACAAGTATCTGCATGTGAAGTACGTACACACGAAAATTATATGTTAACCGAAGCTCACACAGAACCTGTCATTCGCAGGAGATGAACCTCAACATAGATACATGAACACTTTGTCATTTGTCGGCCCCCATCAAACCCCGTTAATAACTTAAACAACGTTATGTTCAGCTCCATGACTTGTAAAGGAACAAATAAAAACAGAAGATATGCTGTGACGTTACAAAACGATAACACGGAATCATATGTTGCAAAACAGTAGAGTCCCCTGTAAGTGAACACCACCAAATAAAGTAGTATCTGTTGTTAATGTACAGAGAAAACAGAAACAGTAGAACAAAACAGTAACTCCTGTAATGCCAATTGACAAAAGAATGTACTGTTAATGAAGATATTTTTTTAACAGTGATATCATGACAAATCCTACTTTATCGTAAGTAAGTGTAGGATCAAGAATCCGATGAAATTGCACCTAATATTATGCTCTCTTTTCAAGAAAAGAGGAATTGCCATCATTTTCTCTTACCATCATGAGAACAAAAATCAGGGTTCTTCAAATGCTTGCCCCATTATTGACCGAATCGAATTTAGTTTGAAATCGGTTACATGTTCGTGAATGGGAATTGTTTTTTCCCAATTGTCAAAGTAGGGAACAAACGACTGAAGGGTGCAAGTCAAAGCGAACTTGACGAAAATTTTGTAAGGGAGGGTATTGAGGGGGAACATTGCTTTGCGTCAAGCAAGAATTTTAATTGAATGCAGTTTTACAATTTGTTTGTTTTTTTCAGGGCTGAAATTTTGATAGGTTAGTTTTTTATTGACTTGCTTCAGATTTATAAGCCTAAAGAGTTGTTGCTTTAATCGAAAAAAAAATGCATTGGTGCCAGTGATGTATTGCCTTGATGCTCAGCCTTGGCCTTGAGGCTGTAGTTTAGGGCCTTGGCTTTAGCCTGAAGGCTTGAGGGCAAACGCCTTGGCCTTGGTCTTGAAGGGAATGTACAACATTTGCTTTGGCTGCAATTTTCAGAAAGGAATGGATTTAGAGAATTAGTTTGTTATAGCAAATATTGTTAAACTGACGTGTTTTCAGGTTTTGGGCTTGAAGATACTGGTAAAACCAAGAAAATCAATCATGTTCTTGAAGTCTGGTTCCTTGACCCCTTAAGATGAAACAGAGCAATTTTAGACCTTGGGGAATTGTAAGGTCAAAGAATCAGTCAAGCAGGCTTGTACTCCTACACAGGTAAGTGATCAATTGCAAAGAAAATGCGGAATGATTAAATTTGAAAAATTAAGAGCAGTTTTGGAACAAAGCCAGTTTTCCTTGAAAATGTCAGCACGCCTGAAACTACGATTTTACAGAATGCTTTGGACTGTAATTTCCTAACAGTCCAGTAAGGTATTTCGTGATAATGTGAGCATTTTGTTTTTTGATGTTTGCAAATGTTGCATCTTCCCTTTGCCTTGCAAGGCTCTTACACGCCCATAGAATTTTGGATTTTCTAGATCAATTTGATCTTACAAATGTTCGAAAGTGTCCTGTTTGCTATCATACAACTTACACTCATCTCTCTGCAGAGTCTGCAATCTAACTAATCATGCTACATACATTTTAGATCGGTGTGTTACCACACGTTCAGTTTCACAGCATACACCGTGATTACTACCATAATGCCAGTTTAGTTGTGTTTACTAGAAATGGGCGTAATCATACATGCAACATATCTTACGTGTTGGAGTCAGATGGGATGGGGTATAGGGGCCCGGCAACCATGGCTCCTTCTTAATCAGACTTAAGAGTAGTGTTTACTCAAATAAACAAACAAATAACAAGGCAAAGTCTTGTGTGTAGACAACTTTTAGAGATAATCAATTGATGTGAATTTGTTGGAAAATTCCAAGAATATTGCCGCCGTGCATCAAAGTTTATTAAAAGGGGAAAAGAAACTGTCATCAGCATTTTTGAATGCAAAAAAAAATAAGTTGCAGGGCGAAAGGCTCTGCTAGATGATGTAGGCCTACATTTAGCGAATATTTCTGTTGATTTATGAGTTGACTGATAAAGATACATGTGTAGGCATATGAACTGCCTAGTGCGTAGTTGTTAAGTTCTTTCCCTGCTGTAAAAAATAAAAAAGGATTTAGGAAGACGTTTTCGGTGATTGTCCATAACTGGCAGTGCTTTTCTTCCTCAAACTTTGTTTTTGCAAATTAGTAATGGCCCTTCAACACACACCATCAACAGATTACTAAATGAATCTTGCCTGCATATACCGGTTCTTTGTTTGCTATCTTCTCACTTAAGTAATCACTTGTCAAAAACAACAACACAAATCTGATTAAAATAAGACCCATGTTTTCGGGCCCCATAATCCATCCCATTAAACTTACACATACGTATGGGCTGTATGTATGATTACGCCTTCAAAATAAACACAAACATTTCACAAACAAGTGGAATTTCTGAAGACCTGAACTTGTAACACTAGGACGTCAATATACATTGTATATGAATGTTCTGAAAAAAGACAGTTTTCTTCTTAATACCAGCGATTTTTGATAATGTGACTTGTTTAATATTGATAGTTATTTTGTATCATTTGATGCATTTCAAATTGGCACTGAAAAAGAATACCTTTGTGCAGTCTTTTGTGGAAATGATGAAACAATAAAATGTCTTCAATTTCATTTAAATGGCTTACCACCAAGAACCTCGGTTGCAATTCCAATTTGAAACTCGTCTTTGGGGCTTTGCCCTGGCCTGGGCCTTGAAAGTCACGGCCTTGGCATTGGATGACAAAGCCTTTGCTCCAAAACTGATTGGTTCACGTGTTGCTAATTACCATCAATATTATAATAATATGATAATACTAATCTTATAAATCGCCAAATCCATCAAACTGACGCTCAAGACTCTTTATAATCAATGAAAATTGACTAAAAATATTCAAAGCCTTAAATACGAAAAAAAACCATAATTGTTTACATTGTCATTTATTTTTTAAAACAATCAATACTACTTATTTTTCTCCACTGGGGTGACAAAAATCAACATCACTAGCTATCTCAAAAATAACGTACAAAATACAGAGAAACAGTTTAGGCCAAATAAAAAAAATAAAAAAAACATGTTTAGCGTCCCTGCCCGCTTCCTTTTTGGAGGCCGCCTAATTTTTTTATTTGTTTTAACCGAACAAATTATAAATGTTTTAAACAGAACATCATGTTGGCCTCTTTGTTGCATTTAGCCCATATACAGCTGGTATGTCATTTCATGAGTCCAAGTGGCGTCCATTTAAACAAAAAGTTGGCGGCCATCTGTTTGGCGGCCATTTTGGCGGGAAAAAAACCCCTTTTTTTTCAAAAAGGCAGGACGCTAAACATCTTTTTTTTTTACTTGGCCTTATGCAATGCATTTGTTCCCGACTTAGGGAATGTATCGTGTGCATGCGCACTTATCCTGCAATAACGCCTGTTGACTTGCCAGTTTTAATTGAACAGGTTTATTTTCATTTCTCCTTTATTTGTCGTGGTATTTCCCCTGCCCTGGGGAATATAGTCCGTGGGAACTAACTCAGTGCATTCCACAATTGAGGATTGAAGAACAGAACCTTGCAAATAACACAAGGGTAGTCTCAATAATAGCAAAACAGAAATATGTAAAGTTCCGCTGTAGAATTTTACTCTTGAATAGGAAAGTGCAAACCTCAATTGAGCCGTCGCACGCGATCGGTTGGGTTCTTTGTATCTCTTGTTAATGCAATCATTGTCAGTTCGTCCCCTTTTCTGGTCCCCGGGGAGAAAAAGGCGCGACAAATATGTTATCCCATTTATTTAGATTCCATGCTTAAATCATGGCTCTCCCTTCCAATTCATCGGTCACTATTGTTCAAGTTACTAACTCCTACCCTGGCAATAAAATTAGAATACAATCGCTGCAGGGGCTGAGGGAAAACCCCTCTTATCCCCAGGTATTGGTTCCAGGTCGCGTAGTTTGCGGTCACTGAATTTTTCTGTGTATTACAATACATAAGAATTTGCCCTCTCCATGCCATTCAATAAACGTCAGCCAAACATTTTCAAAATAACAACTCCTAGTTTGTTTTATGTTGGTATATACTTTTTATAAAATGAATGCGGCCTGACGTTGCGAACTTCAAAAGTTCTTCTACAGAGGCAAACAAAACTGAGCAAGTCACGTAGGCCTCTCTGCAGGGGATTTGCCGGGTTTCTTTGTTGCTCATTTCATACCTTGCCACACAAAGTGTACATTTTGTCGAGTGAGATAAGTGAGTTAAGGCAAAAAAAAATTAACAGGGTTGTTTGATTTTAACTATTTGATTTATATCATGGATTTAAATCACGACTAAAAAATATAAAAAACAATGAAAAAAAATCAAAGTCATATAAAAGTTAAAGTAATAAAACAAATGATACGCACGTAAATAATTGCTTTCAAAGAAATTTAACCCAATTTAATACACCAATGCTATCTTTTGGATCATTCCATCCAGTAGGCCCTCCTTGCAGTTGATATGTTCTGGTTGGCTACACTGTTATCAACTTCTCAATGAGTGTGATGCCAAGTGTCGGTTCATGTATGGATGCAAGGCATGTTAATATTATCAAAGAGGGTTTATATGAGTAGTGTCCACACAGTACACCATTATTACAATGTTGACTTGCCATTGAATATGTTTACTTTTCATTTGTACTTTATTTGTATGGTTCCTCTCCTGGGGAATGTAGTCCGTGGAAAGTAACTTTGTGCACACCAATCCTTACAATTCGAGTATTAAGGAAAAGAACCATGCAAATTTCACAAGGGTAGTCTGAATAACAACTAGAAAGAAATATGTAATGCTCCGCTGTAAAAAAATGTACTCTTGAATAGAAAAAGTGCAAACCTCAATTTAGCCGTCGCACGCAATCGGTTGGGTTCTTTGTATTTTTGTTTTAATGCAGTGACTGTCAGTCATCCCCTTTTCTGGTCCCCGGGGAGAAAAAAGCGCGACGAATATTTTAATCCATTTATTGAGATTCCATGTTTAAAGCTTGGCTTTGCTTTCCAATTCATCGGACACTATGAAGCCTAATTGTTCAAGTTACAAACTCTACCTCGGCAACAAATCGCTGCGTGGGCTGAGGGAAAACCCCTCTTATCCCCAGGTATTGGTTCCAGGTCGCGTAGTTTGCGGTCAATGAATTTCTTTGTGTATTATTTGCTCTCTCTTCTTGCCAATCCAGGGTGACCGTTTTAGCCGATTTTTGGCTAACTTTGACACATTTTTGTTGAAAAAAACAACAGTTCGACAGAAAATTTGACAGAATGGATTTTTGGCAGATTTCTGGGAAAATTCTGCTAAAATAGATATTTGACAGAAAAACATGGCAAATTAAAAAGAAACACTGTACATTTGTTTAAAAAATCTTCAACCTTTACAAACAGCCCTTGCATAATGGAACGGTTAGGTTCACACTGGGAACCGGATTTTGTCGTGACGCAATTGCATACATTTTGCCTGAAATTTACACAATTTCATAACATCTTTATGAAACTTGAGATTGATTTTGCGTTAACTAACGCAAATACGTGTAGTACAACATCTGCATGTGATTTTAAGTGTTTATAGTGTATTTCGAGTAATTCTGAGAAATTTAGCAGATTTTTGATGAATCTGACATATTTTTGAATTGCATTTAGCAGAATTTGGCCATGACCTTACGGTCACCGTGCATTCAATAAAACGTAAACATATTGTCTGTGTGAGACATTAACAATTTCTTGGGGGGGGGGACCAGATCAATAAAAATAAATCCTTTAAAAGGTTAAAATGCAATGGAAACTAAACAAAGCTGTACCAAGGGTATTTAATTATGTAATATGTGTTGAATGTTACGGAGCCCCTCAAGGGACATTCAGTATTTTGTGTTTATCTCGAGCGCACTAGGTAATCGTGCAATATCACGTACACCGTGAACAAAAACTTTTGGGAATCATCAATTGAGGTTAGTTCTATCGTTGGAAAATTCCAAAGAAATTTCCAACGTGAATTAGAGTTGATTTAAATTGTATTATTAGCGTCAGCAGTTTGATGGATGCGAGTTAGACGGATTTACTCTCCAAGGGGGACACATCTGCGATAAAAAAGTGCCATGAAAAGATAATTCTTAACTGTTCAATGTTTTGTACAAATGTTATATATAGGGTTTCAAATGTGTACATTAGTCTAGTATCGAAAGCAAATTCTAATAAAGAATTTGCAATTCATTCAGAGACGCCATAATGCATTAGGAATTCAAGTATTATGATTACATACCTATTAAGTACGGTTAATAGTTATTATCATTGGTTGTTATTCTAGATTCATTTGGTTGATCCTCATTGTCTGACGTCTGACTTGAATCACAAAGATGCAGCGAGACAGACTTGGTCGGCGGAGTAGAGCTAGGATCACGGCCGAGGAGTACTACCACTCACTCAGCAAACTCGTCGGCACGAAGAGGAGGGTTAAGCCAAGTCGTAAGGCGGCATTCATGGCCGCCTTTCCAGTCAAAGCATCGCCAAGGCTCCATGCTAATGAAGAGGGAGCATCTACCTTGCCACTGAAAGAGGCGTCAATAACTGACCCTCAAAATAGCAAAACTCAGAATACAAACAAAACAACCAGCAATCTTGAAGTGAAAAGGTATAACACAATCGATCACATTTTCACTAAATATTATTCCCCCGCCCATACCAACACCCACACCATCCTCACCCTACACATCCCCACCCACCCAAACTCCAATTCTAGCTCCCTCCCCCCACACCGACCCTCTATCACCACCGACCCCGTTCTCCCCCTACCCATACCCATCCATACATCCCTACCCTACCTATACATCCCCACCCACCCAAACCCCTACTCCAATCTCTATATCCTGCCCCCTCTCCCACCCTCTGCTTACCCCCTACACCTACTTACCCCAACCCACCTACCCCAACTCCCAACCAACCCCCACCCACCCCTACACCCCACCTTAACCCCTACTCCAACCCCTATCCCCAACCCCACCCCAGCCCACACACCCTTACTCAGGCATAGAAGTGGGGTACTTCCTTTGTTCTCTTGTACTAAAATGTTGCAATGTCCCACACTAATTTCAAAATGCTCTTATTTGAACCAGAATTAATTTCCTGAAATTTGGACTTAAGACCCCTTTTCTAAAAGTCTTCCATTTGCGACGGATCATCCCACCATCCCACCGACGGATCATTCCCAGTTTTTGAGTAAAATCCATATATCTATTTCGTGAAAACAAAACTTGTGGGGTACCAAAACAGTACCCCGCAAGTCGGTGGGCATTCCTTGTGGGGTACCTATCATTGTTTCGGTGCCCCATAAGGTAGTGTTTATACATTCGACCTCCCCCACACACCCCTACCCCATCCTTACTCCCACCCCTACCCCGACTCCGGAAATTAAAACTAAAAGATCAAACCAGAAGCACATGCCCATACACAGGAATGCTCCCCCCCAAATTACAAACATACAATGTAGTACATTGGAAATTAATGCATACATGTACGTGTTATACCGGCATATGTACATGTACAATGTACATGTTATACCGGTATATATATATACATGTGTACACATGTAACAATCAGAAACTTCAAAATCTTCTTGAATTCAATGCCTCAATAATATCATACAGATTTACTACAAAGAGTGAGGTCTAATTTGAGGTTGTCAATCTGACTTATATTATGTTCTAAATTAAACCAGCAAAAAGCAAAACAACTTTAACATTTTCATCTGAATGCCGACGGCCGGGTCTGTCTGTCCGTCTTGCTGGAACATCCGTCCGCACTTACGGACGTCCGAAAAGAAATTGGTGTTACATAGGCTCGCATCTCAAGGGTCAACTAGTTCCAAGCAACCTTAACTGTGTAACCAACACAAACTGTTAATTGCAATGCCCAAAAAACTGTTATTGTTACTCTTATCTTTCCAAAATTCTAATTGATCGTTATTTCCCAATCAATATCAAAATAATAAACATCCTTTGTATTTGGAGGTGAATATCTGACATCGTTTCCTTAGAAGACAGAAGCAAAAATTTTAATAGAAACCCAACAAGAGTTTGTTGAAATGAAAACACTGATTGTCATAGTTGTGTTGTTTCATCTCATGCAGGATATGTTATTGTATTTCCAACTTGCAGTCCCGTTGAGGTGAGACAGAAATTGCAGGTTTTTGTCCGGGGTCTCCTCTTACCGAAGACACTTTGCCTGCAGCTGGATCTGGAGACATCGGTATCAGATTTAAAGGCATTGGTTGAAAGTGAGAGTGGCATCCAGCCTCAGAATCAACACCTTTACATCGGGAGAAACTTTCAGGTGATGTTCCTACTGTTATACTGAAAAGGAAATCAATTGATGTCACGTTTTGAAAATCAATTTATCTGAACGTGTAACAATTCAATTATAATTTCGTCAACTGTATAATGAGTTAAAAACCATTCGTAGTAAGGAGGTGGTATTTTGAGAACCCACATAGTTAACACTTAATTGTTACTCTGCTACTGAAGATAATTTAGACCCCATCATATGTGACTTTCAAGAGCAGTGACTTCCAAGGTGTCGAGTTCATGCGCATGGGTTTCAATCTCTTCTGAAAAGTGCGGGGGCATACCTAGATAAGAATAATGCGAGCGCAAAGTGCAATGCCGTAACGGCGTAGGGTTCGGAGCCCGCTTGAGAGGTCCAAAATTGAATTTTGATTCTAGACACTCTGTGGTGCGATCTGAGGCAATTTCTTAACACTTTAACCAATTTGTTTTAGGAAATTAAAACATCATTTTCGCGCTTGGAGTCATTGAATGAGCTATTCTGAGCTATAGAACAAAATTGACAGAGACTGCTATTTTTATTGAAGTGTGCATTTCTGAAGGGGCCGACATGATACCCCCCCCCCCCCCACACACACACACACATACAAGTGTGTTATTGTCCCTCTTTTGTTTGTACTTCATTTGTTTAGGAAAAGCTCCCATTTGTTTTCTACACGTCGTCCTCTATTGTTCAAAGTGCCCTATTGAATACAGAATCAAACTCACACACAAAGAAACTTTAAAATGTGAATAGGGGGCTGGCCTCTCCTCCCCGTCCCCCACCTATTGACGCCCGTGTCCATGTTCATGCGCATTGTGCTTTTCTTAAGAGATTCGTGTAATGTGCTGAGCACCACCCCCAATGTGTAGAATCCAATGACCTATCATGACCCATGCCCCTTGTCAGCCTGGCCACCTAGCCTGGCATGTGTATAGAAGAAGATATGGGGAGTACATTCTGTCAATAATCATGAGTCAGTTGTTGTCTGTGGGTTTGTGTAACTAAAATCATTGGAATAGAGACTGGTCACCTGAACTGTCAATAGAAAAATATATTGGCCTACAGATATCTATTTATGGTCACTCAGCAATTTTATTTTTAAAGAGTGTCTTTTCCCAAAAAATTGTTTGTACCAATGTAATTGTTACATGAATTAGTAAAAAAAAAAGTTTTAAAACATAAAATGATCGGTAATTTCTTGCATAAAATTGTGAAAGATCGTCAGGTTCTCTTATAAAGTAATAACACTTTTGAAATATTATGTCAGTCCATTGGGTAAGAAGTGTGCCACATATATATTGTTCTAGAAGTCTCATGAAATTTCGTTCAAATTGCTTTGCAGCTTTGTGACCTACTCTCCATTCACGACCATGGGATACAGCAAGACCAGAACATTGAGCTTCGCGCTGGCGGCTTGTTGGGCGGTGGACCATTAGGTAAATATTGAGGCAAAAAGTCTAGAAATAAGTTAAATAGGTTGTTTAACCAAACAATTACCTTTCTAATTTCTTCAAAATTGTGGCACCATTTCTTTGCAAATGGTTCATTACAATACGTTTAGAAGAATTCAGAAACGGACCACAGTGACCTTTCAAATGACAGGAGATTTATTTTTCTCTCACAGCTGGTATGTCTGTGCTTTAAAAAAAGAATTTTCTTTTCAGAACGAATTTTTAGAATGTAATGCCCTTTACCCGAAACATAGCTTGTTTACATGTGCAGTCCTTTATACAGAATAAAAATATGGTTTTAGATAGGGCGCTTCATTTACGAACATTTTGAGCAAATGCTATAAATATTCATATCTAGTGAAAGCTGGCATCTATGTCAATTTTAGAATCAAGCTTGTTGTTTCTGCCGCCCGATCCGATGCGAACATAGCTGCATCTAGGCTAGCGACGCGATGATTGCGTCCTCACCGTTAACGACACTGCGATAATAGTTGACTCACTACGCTTTATCATAATCTCTGCCACTTTTGCGTTCTTTCCTCTCACTGGATCGCATCACCCGCCGTTTTCCAAAATGTTTGTGTGAGTGGTCGCAACACGTATGATACCCGTATACTGTGCATGTATGTGTCAGGTCAACTTGCCCCCAGGCCGACATGCACACTATGACAGTTGCGGTAGTACATATACTTGTAGCCTAATGCATGCTGTTGACATTATTATTCATAACTGCACTGCAAAGCGCATGCGCACACTAAATCCCACTGTTTTCAGGAGTGGTCCTGCTCCTAATTCAAAGTTGAAATGAATGAGTTGATTACTTATTGCCGGCGGTTTTTTCTTTGGATGTCTCATTCAACAAATTCATAACTAATGTATTGCTAGGAAATTATCGATTCAATCAGATTTTTGTTTCAGGGTGTCACACCCATAAAGCACGTTAATACCAGTTTAAAAAAAAAATATCCCTGTGTGTGAGAGTACCCGACTACAATTTACACTTGTATTGGGTTAAAAGGTAATAGATTAATGATTAATCAGTCAGTACGATTGGATTCTGATCGCGTTTAACCTCACCCTTGATCATTTTTGGAGCCCTAATGCCGAGCTGAGATGATTCATGCAAACTTTTTGTTTGTTCGCATTTCAGAAGAAGACCAGTTGAGAAGCAGATTCTTCTTAAACTTGTCACGCCAGCTTGGACGAAAGTGGACGACGCTCGCCATCTTTTTGGGATTCTCGGAGGAAGAACTCGACGCATTCGAATACGGCAGAGAGTTAAATCAGCAGAGCTTCAAGATGTTAACCACCTGGTGGCAGAAACAGGACGATCCTGCAGACGCTGCTGATAAGCTGAGAGACGCCCTGAAAGATACAGGCCGTGTTGACTTGGCATTGCAAGTAACTGAACAAGGTATGTAGTGTTGCTTTGGGTGCGTTCGTTTAGCTAACCCGGGTCGGCACGGATCAGCCCTGTGCCGTTTGATTAGTTTTGACGTCATTCTCGGGGGTCACCCGGATGAGCCACAACAGACCCTGCTCGTAGGCAGAGTCACTGGTGGAAATACGTCACGCATGCGTTGTTCATCCATAGACATATGAAGTGGACTTAAGAGTTGACGTTATTTGAAGTCCAAAGGTAATCATTTTGTGATTGCATTGCGACTTTTGAGGCTTTAATTCCAGCCCAACATTTGCAGAAACACAAAGCGGTAATTTTCATAGTAAGACCCATCCGAAACGGGCGTTATTGTCAGTGAAATGCGTTGAACGTAGCAAATGAACATCTGCAAAAAAATAGGTTTGTCTTTCATCTTACAAACTTTCAATTTGTACATGCTCAGATATTTTTCACTCATTATTCCTGGTTTCAGACACATATGTTGGAAAACTGAATGTACGTTCTGTTTGCAACAAAACAACTAATCGTTTTGAACTCACAATTGAGAAAGACATTGATCTATTAGCTATTAATGAAACATGGCTGAAGGAGGGATATTTACGAACAGTTTCTGAATTAACATTAAATGGCTACAGTTTTATCAACAATCCTTGACCCGGGAGAACTGGGGGAGGTATGGTCTTCTCTACAGACCTAAACTTGAAATTCGTGTGTACCCAGTATATGTTGTAATCTCATTATTTGGGTACATCGTAGTCGATATTCAGTGTACCGACAATCGTGTTTTTGGCTGATGGTTGTCTACCGCCCCCATCGACTGGTACATCCAAGTTCCTCACATAATTTTCTAATCTCTTTGAATAATGATTAATTACTCCAACAAGGCTTGTAATGCTAGGAGACTTTAATATTCGCCTTGACTAAGCTCAAGATCGGGACAAAAACCTTCTGAATTCATGTGACTTAAAGCAACACGTTACCAAGTCCACTCACTCTCGTGGTCATGTACCTGACCTGGCGATTACCTGGTCGTCAGACGATTCCATCAAAACCGTGGATGTTTTTTATCCGACTTTGTCGGACCATCCTCTGGTGACATGCTCCCTGGACGTCTGTAGACCGCACAAATTACGTCACAACATCATCTACCGAAAGATAAAAAAAAAAACATTGATGCCATCAGCTTTGGTAAAGACATCCCTAGTTATTCCAAAGCAGACCTGGCCAAAGTTTCAACCCCTCGTGATGTGCTTATTAACACTAACAACACAGAAATGAAGCTCCTTCTCGAGAAACATGCACCATTGATGACGAGAACTGTCACCAACCGCCTTAATACACCTTGGTATACTGATACCATTCAGACTGAGAAACTTAGTCTGTAAAAAAAATGGAACGTCGCTTGCGCTTAAGTCAACTTACGATTGACCGTGAACTACATAAAGCCCAAAGTAACTGTTGTGTCCGTACGTCAATAATACCCGATTAAGGAGAGACTGAGATTAGGGATACTTTTCTGGTTGCTTCGTTTTGTATTCACGTTCATGTCATGCCATAACACACTAGAGTACACACGTACTAGAATGTACAGACGATTAACAAATGACGTCATACACTGGTTGCACTATAAATAGATCACTGCAGTCTGCATACACTACATCCTCTCCCCCCTTAATATGGAAGCTGTACACACAAAAATACATGTATCATTTTCAACCCTATGAAAATGTCCTCGACTGAAAATTCTGTCTATAAAGCAATGTCACACCTCACAAAGAAAATGCTAATCCTACAAACACTTGTTGCAAGAAAACCACAGTTCAAAACAAAGAAAATCCTTTTTTCCATAATTAAATCCAAGTCCCTAGACAAGGTAGCAATGGCTTTTTTCTCCTCCTGCCCTTAATTTGAATAAACGGAACTTCCCTTAGCATTTCCTTCTTGTTTGCTTGCTTGCTTGTTAGTTGGTTTTTTTTTTTGTTTTTGTTTTTTACACCCATGACATTCCAATACCGTACAATTTCAACTGCAACCTTTTTTTGTTTTGTTTCAAAACTGCAACTCCAAAAACTTGTTTAAACAACTTGAGTAACAAGATACATGTAAACATTAACACAACTGTAACAACTCAAAATGCAGTACATGCACATTTTAACTCTCATGCAGGCCTCTGCGAACAACAGTTAGGTTATTCCATAGTCTCAATGAGTCTGTCTGGGGGTTTGCTGACCCTTGATGAGCGACGTAGGGGTTTGGGTGAAACACTGGAATCTGCAGTTACGGTCGGTGTCGCCGATTGTGAAGTCTGCTCACCACTTGCGATGTTTGAGGGTGGCGCGTGTGTACGTTCTGTCTGAGGAATTTGCGAGCCAACGACTGGAGCTGTCTCAGCGGTAGGGATAAACACCGGAATGGATGCTAGGTCAGACATATCAGTATTTTGGTGAGCTGAGGTGTGCATCCCATTCCTTGAGTTCTGAGAATGACTGGTTGTAGACCGTTCTGCTCTTCTCATCTGATCCACGTGTCTTTTCCACACTCGACCATCCTGCAAAATCACAACATAAGACTTTGGGGCTGTGCGCTCTGCGACTGTGGCCAGCCACCAAGTCTCTTTTTCGGCGGAAATCTTTAACCAACACATCCTCCCCCGCACAGAACTCGCGGAGTTGGGTCTGTTTGTCGTGGTGCAACTTTTGGTTGCTCTGCATGTTGACCACCTTGCGTTCAACGTCCGGGCGTAGCAAGGACAGACGAGTACGCAGTTCACGTCCTAGGAACAAACTCGCAGGAGTACGACCGGTTGTTGCATGTGTCGTAGTGCGATATGTCAACAGGAAACTGTCGATGCGTTGTGTTGCAAACTCCGACCACTCGATTTGCTCGAGCTGAGAGCGCGTTTGAAGGATTGAACCATTCGTTCTGCTGCACCATTACTTGCGGCATGGTACGGTGCAACTCTCACGTGTTTTACGCCATTCACCTTGAGGAACCATTGGAACTCCTCACTTGTGAATTGCGGTCCATTGTCACTGACAAGTTGGTAGGGGATGCCATACCTGCTGAATAAGTCTCGCAGCACCGTGATGGTTGCATTCGCGGTGGTGCTACTCATGTGGAAGATCTCTGGCCATTTTGCGTATGCGTCAATGACGATCAGGAAATCGTGACCATCTTTCTGCGCGAAATCGATGTGAATTCTGTGCCATGAAGAGCTAGGCCACACCCATGGCATTAGGGGTGCCACAGCTGGAAGGTGTCTAGTCTGTTGACAGCTAGCACAGAGACGAACAGTCTGTTCGATGTCGCGATCGATGTTAGGCCACCAAACGTAGCTTCGTGCAATTTCTTTCATCCTGACAATTCCTGGATGCGCATCATGTAACTCACCCAGAATGAACTTCTCGTACTTGTAGGGTATCACAACTCTTAATCCCCACAACAAACAGTCCTGTTCCGTGGATAGTTCGTGTCTGCGATTGAAGAACGGTTTGAGGCGTTCGTCCCTTACCTCTGCTGGCCATCCACTTTTAGTGAACTCTAACACGCGCGAAAGCACAGGATCAGTTCTTGTTGCGTGTGAGATCTCCTGACTGGTTACTGGTAGGCTATCGAGGCGTTTGTCCTCGATGTTGTAGATAGCGTCCTCATCGTCCTCCTCCATTGTGGGTAATGGGAGACGTGAGAGCGCGTCCGCGAGCACATTCTGCGAAGATGGAATGAACTGCAAGTCGTAGTCAAATGCGGACAACATTACAGCCCATCGCTGAAGACGTTGTGCTGCAAGGGTTGGAATCGACGTCTTGGGACCAAGGATTCGCTCCAATGGCTTGTGATCAGTCCGTATGGTAAATCTCCTTCCGTAGAGATATGTGCGGAAGCGTTTGAGACCGAACATGATTGCCAGGGCCTCCTTGTCCAGTTGCGCGTAGCCCTTCTCATGTTTATTGAGTGAGCGTGAAGCATATGCTATAGGATGTCTGGAGCCGTCAGCGTACACATGCAGCATGACTGCTCCAAGTCCATATGGCGATGCGTCCGTTGCGAGCTCGAGAGGGAGTGCTGGGTCGTAGTGAGCGAGAAGTTTGTCTGAACTGATGGCGTCCTTCACTGCCTCAAATGCCCTGGTACATTCATCCGTCCACTGCCAAGGACAATCCCCGAGCAGTTCGTTTAACGGATGGGCCATGGTCGACAGGTTGGGAAGGAACTGCGCTTGGAAGTTGACCATCCCCAACCATGAGCGAAGCTCTGTGACATTCTGTGGAACTGGAGCGTTGCGTATTGCGTCAACCTTGTCGTCGGTTGGCTGAATCCCTTTTGCAGAAATGCGACGTCCCATGTAGATTACACTCTCCTGCATGAACCGACACTTTTCGGTCTTCAACCTGAGACCGTATTTCCGGAATCGCTGGAAAACGTTCTTTACATTGCGGAGATGTTCCTCATCCGTCTTGCCTGTAACAAGCACATCATCCATGATTGCGCATGTGCTGTCCAGACCTGCTAGTACTTGTTCGATGAATCTCTGCCAGATTGCAGGACTCGATGAGATACCGAATGGTAAGCGTGTATACCGATACAGTCCCTTGTGCGTGTTAATCGTGACGTATTCTTGGGATTTGTCGTCGAGCAACATTTGCTGATATGCGCATTTCAAGTCGATTTTGGAGAATTTCTCCCCACCGGCTAGCTTGCTGAATACTTCCTCCAATGTAGGTATGGGGTACTGATCGGTGTGGATTGATTTGTTTACAGTGTTTTTGTAATCCCCACACAGGCGTACCGTACCATCTGCTTTGGGTACACACACCAGGGGTGTTGCCCACTCGCTGAAATCAACTGGGTAAATGATTGTCTCTTGCTCCATTCTGGCGAGTTCCTTTTCGACTGCGGGGCGAAGAGCCAATGGCACTGTGCGAGCCTTGTGGAAAACTGGAATAGCGTCTTCCTTGACGTGCAGTGTTGCCTTAACTCCACGTACTGTGCCCAACTCTGGCTGAAAAATGTCCTTATATTCACTTTTCAACTCGGCGATTGGGTCAGATTTCACACCGTATTGACCCTGAGAAAACAGATTAGGCCAGTCCAGCTTGAGAACTGTCAACCACTCCCTGCCCAACAAGGGTGGTGCGTACTTGTCTGAATGGACGATGATTAGCGGTAACGTTGCTCTCTGGTCGCCGTACTGAACCTCGACAACCAGTTGGCCCAAAATTCGCAATTGGGCACCCGCGTAAGCGTGTAGGACACGATTCACCGGTTGCATTGGAATGTGCACCAAATATTTGTGATAGTCTGACTGGCTCATGATTGATGCAGCGGCACCTGTGTCAAGTTCCATTTGTATGGGAATGTTCGCGATCTTGACAGGAACCTTGATGGTTGAAGTACGGCTGTACGTATCGGCTGTCGTGTCTCCTGACGTATCCGCTTTTGACTTATCGGAAGTCGCAACCGTAAAAACCTAGTCGACGAATGTACTGTCATCGCGATATGCGTCATCAGTGGGATCGTAAAGTTCGCGAGCGATTTCGTCGTCTCCCACATAGCGAACGCGTCCTTTGGGCTTGGTTCGCTGTTGGGGCGTGTATTTCGTGGTTGATGGTGCAGGGCCTGATTTACTCTCAGACTTGCACTCTGACTGCAAATGTCCCACTTTCTTGCACTTGTAGCATGTGGCACTCTTGTATCGGCAATCATCGCGATTGTGATTGTTCAGTCCACAGCGGTCGCAATGCTTCCTTGGTTGCGATGACCTTGGCTTTTGCCATTTTTGATTACGCTTGTAGTGAGAAGTCACCCTATTCACTGGTTTAGTCTCCACGGTGCCCATGTCTCTCACATTCTTTGCAGCAGCCTCCTCTGCGAGAGCGAGATCCAGAGTTTGTTGGAAATTGTAGTTGCGTGCGAGCAGTTTCTTTTGGATGCTCTCAGACTGCAGCCCACAGATGAATCTATCGCGCAAACTCTCCTGCAGTTGATCCCCCGCAAAATCACAATATACAGCCATTTTCTTCAAATGAGCAACGTATTCACAGATCGATTGTCCTGGCATTTGTCTAGCATTATGAAATCGAAATCTCTCTGCCACTGCCAGTCTCTTGGGTCTGTAGTGTCCCCGTAACAGTTTACACAAATCCTCGAATGACTTTTCCTTGGGTTGTTGCGGAAAAGACAAGTCTTTAAGTGTCTTATATGCCGTGAAACCAATACTGCTCAACAAAATAGCCTTGCGTTTGACAGCGTTTGCCTCTGTCTCCGCAATGTCCACAGCAATGAAATACTGATCAAGTCTCTCCAAATATGTATCAATATCACCATCCACTGGGTTAAATTCCTCGAACACAGTTCTCTGAAAAGTCGCCATTATTGTTTATTGTAGAACGTATCGTTACTATGCGTCGTCAACCATGCATGGAACAATGGCGATGTACATGTACGTTGACTGTGTACCGCGTATCGTGTGTGCAAAAGTTATCACCGTACGTGTCGAGAAAACTTTGCAAAAAGTTCGTGAAAACTCACCGTCGTTTCACACAATTTATAGTCCGTAGATAATCCAGGGCGTAACCCGTGTGTTCAAGGTTCATCCCATCCTCGTCGCCACTGTTGTGTCCGTACGTCAATAATACCCGATTAAGGAGAGACTGAGATTAGGGATACTTTTCTGGTTGCTTCGTTTTGTATTCACGTTCATGTCATGCCATAACACACTAGAGTACACACGTACTAGAATGTACAGACGATTAACAAATGACGTCATACACTGGTTGCACTATAAATAGATCACTGCAGTCTGCATACACTACAGTAACAGTGTTGTTAAGATGATTGATGACGCCAAAGCTAAGTACTATCGTGACTTGATAGCCAGTTGCAAGGGTGACTCAGGTCGCATCTCCTGCGTCATTGATAGTCTTATTAAGCCAAAAACCGCACTAACTACGCACAGCTCACCAGCTGAACTTGCTGATCGTTTTAGCAGGTTCTATGAAGGCAGGATATCTGCATCTGGAGCAAGTGCCAATACCATCAGATCAGAGAACCTGAGCACTGCAATCTTGACACTAAGAAAACACTTCCTGCTGGATGTGAACTCTCACTCACAGCAATCTGATCCAGAGAGCAACACCAAAATCTTTCCAACACGACCCAGTCCCTACTAGACTGTTGAAAGCACGTTCGACTGAACTAGCGCCTATCATCACATCGATTGCTAACTCCTCGCTGAAACATGGCGTCTTCCAACAGCTGTGAAGTCTGCTAAGGTGACACCAATACCAAAGGCACGTAATCTCAAAAGTGTTGAGATTAATTATTTAAAAAAAAAACTATAGACCGGTGACAAGATTGTCATTCTGTTCCAAGTTTGCCGAAAAAGTCGTTGCTAATCAACTTTTACAACACATGTAGCATTACAAGCTACATGAACCATTCTAGTCAGCTTATGAAAGACTCCAAGGAACGGAGACTGCACTTGTTCGCATTCACAATAATATTCTACACAATACCGACCAAGGTATGGTCTCATTTCTTGTGCTGTTGGACCTCAGCGTGGCCTTCGACACCCTTGACCATAACATTCTACTCCATAGGCGGAAGTCACAAGTGGGTTTTTCGCAAACATCGTTCGATTGGTTTTCATCATACCCGGCAGGGCGACATCAAACTGTTGTCATCAATAGCATTCGCCGCACAAACCAACATGAACACAATGAATCGGCTTCTTATCAACTTCAGTATGGAATCCCGCAGGGGAGTGTCCTGGGACCCATCATTTTGAACATATACATCCGATCTTTGGGGGATATCATCTGCAAGCATGGCCTGAACTGTCATTTTTATGCCGACGACACCCATCTGTACATTTCTGCTCGCCCCAACCCTAGCGATGTAACAACTCAGATTGGTCTGCTCGAGGTATGTTGCCGGGACATCCGCCTCTGGATGTCTTACAAGTTCCTGAAGTTAAACGACGACAAAACTAAGATCATCATATTCGGTTCATCATCTGCACTGAGGAAAATCCAACCCTTGAGTGTCGCCGTGCGTGATCATAACATTGCCCTGGTTCCTCGCGTTAAGACTCTCGGCGTCTGCTTCGACTGTAACATGAATATGAATTATCACACTCAAGAGGCTTCTAGGAAAGCAATGTACCATTTACATAACATGAGTAAGATTAAACGATACCTCAGTCACTCGCTAACTGAACAGGTTATACACATGCTTGTTACGTCACGTATTGATTACTGCAACGCAGTGTTAGTGCACTCTAAAAAATAGTTGCTCAATATTGGGTAAAATTACTACCTTTTCGAGAGTAAAAAGGGAACATGGTCGTCAACTTGTGTACTTTTTTTTTACACAACAGCTAAAGTGCAGAAAAGTACCCATTTCAGTGTAACTTTTACCCATAATTGTGTTAGTGTTTGCACAACAAAGTTGGGTAAAAAAGTTTACCCATTTGACGACCATGTTCCCTTTTTACTCAATTATTGGGTAAACTTTACCCAACCCTTCTTTTACCCAAGTGTTGTGTCAGTTTCTTACCCAGATATTGGGTTCTAATTTTTACCCTGCACTATTGGGTTCTAAATTTACCCATCACTTGGGTTGTTTTTGAATTAGTTGTTGTGTACCTTTGTTATTGATCCTTGCGGTTTTATTCAACTTTGAACTCTGCAATGTGAATTGCATGCTAGAGACAGCAATCGCGAGGGATTTCAATAACTGAGTCCTGGGTTAAAGTCAGTAAAATGAATAAGATGATATTTCCCCAAATATGGTGCTGATGCATAAGGACTATTACGAGGAACGTGGGCTAAATGATGGGCAGGGGTGTTAGAATTTCCCTCAATCAACTCATTCAAAAACAATTCCCCAAATGTCGGTCACTTTACTCCGTGTTTCTAGATCTGAGAACACTCACTATACGGTACATGAAACGTATGCATCATGTGCAGAGCCGTGACGTCCAAGTTGCACATAAATGTCCAAAAAATAAGCATGTTACTTCTCTAATCTCCCCGATATTAATCCTCATACATCAGCATCCCATTTGGAGGAAACAACACTGAAATTCATTTCACTGACTTACCTGGAACAAAGAAATCACGTCTTCAAAATCCCCAATTTTTTGAAGGTCTCACAAGCGGCGGCCATTTTGTACATGAGTGATGACGCGTGCACAATATTGGGTAAACGTTGTCACGTGCGTCAGTTTACCCCACACAGTGGTAACATTTTACTAATGTCATGGTAAATTCTACTCTTCAACGTGTACAATGAAATAATTGTTACACAGCGGTGGGGTAAATCCAGCTTCTTTAACCCATCACTTGGGTAATAACACCATGATTTGAACTCTTTGCCTGTGCTGCAGGGACTTGTAGTCAATGTTGGGTACTATTTTACCCTTTTCATGTGTAGCACATTTGACACAAGTAGGAGGTACAAGCGAAATTTTAATTTTGCTCAATATTGGGCAGATATGACGCAATTTTTTTACACAACAGTTTTACACAACATAAATTTACACTTCTTTTTTAGAGTGTGGGTCTACCAGCCTCAACACTTGCGGCACTACAGAGGGTGCAAAATGCAGCTGCGAGGCTTTTAACCTGTTTATGAAAACATGATCATATTACTCCTGTCCTCAGCCGACTCTACTGGCTTCTGGTCAGATTTAGGACAATCTTTAAAGTGTGTCTGTTAATTTTCAAGAGTTTGCGAGGCCTAGCTCCTCAATACCTCTGCGATTTAGTTTATACCAGACTCAGTACCAGAAATACCCGGCTGTCTGATTTTTTGTCAAGACTGGCGTGCCCAAAGACAAAACTTGCATCAGCTGGTGACATAATGTTATCTGCAATAGGCCCACATCTCTGGAACAAGCTGGACGTCAACCTGCAGAATGCTGAGTCCGTATCTAGTTCCAAATCCGGACTCAAGAAACACATTAATATATCACACGGCAGCTATATTCACAATTTATAAAGATAAGGCTTCCGTCCCAAAAGAATTTCAGGTGTCACTCTTGGGAAATATTTTTCCAAGGGGCATACGAATCTATCTGCCAGTCGGTCAGGATGTTGTAGAAAGTTGGACCTAAGCAACTTGACTATTTGCAGTTGCGAGCACAGAGGTTCCTATTTTTGTAACGTCACTGATTTAAGCATTTTGTACTTTTAAATTAGCATGCCTTTTTCTGTGTCCACTGATCAACGTCTTTACTTTTAATTATGCTGATACTTTCCTTGATTGTTTCCCCAAAACCCTTTTCTGCACAGGAACTTCTTTTGACGTTCAACAGTGTGCAAGAGAACTGGTAGAGCACTACCAAGTGACGATGAAAGTGACGACACACCCTACAGAGAGACACATGTCTAGAAAGATGGATGACATCTACGTCAGACAAAAGCTAGAAGAAGAGACGAACGAACCGACTCATTTCTCAGAGAAAAAGATTCAGGTAGAAACAGGCAGCCAATCGGAGCATCGGAAAGCTTCGAAAATGGGTACTCCTGATCCCTCAAAATCACAACCCCATATGGAGAAAGGGTTTCATCCTAAGACAATTCCACTAGACTCATATACAAGTATGCTTGGGCTCAAAACAAATCGATTACTAGTCAGAGCCGAGGCAGGCTGTGGGAAAACCACACTCCTTAAAAGGATTGCTTACGATTGGGCTGATCTGAAAACCAAGGGGGATCAAACTGAAAACCAACAACAACCTGAGCCCGCATCAGTTCTGGGAAGTTACGAGCTTGTATTTATGGTCGAAGTTAATCGAATGGGTGAGAAATTCGACATCATCAACGCCATTTTCTCTCAGATACTCACAGATAGCAAGCTGAAGAAGAAAGACTTGGAAAAATACATCAATGAGAACCCAGAACGCGTATTAATTCTTTTGGATGGTGCAGATGAGATTTCTTTGCAAAAAGTAAAGAAGGCACAAGGCGAGAACGGAATTGACTTGAATGGTGTTCTATCGTTCGAGTTACTCAAGTCGTGCAAGGTTATAGTTACGAGTCGACAGAAGACGGCAAATGAACTGTTGAAAATGCATGCACACTACACACGAATTAACATGGTGGGCTTCGACTATAAAGACAGGGAAACATACGTGACGAAATACTTGGAGCATTTTGAGCCAGATAGTCAAAACAGTTTCCTTGAAAAGGTGAATGAATCCGAAACGCTTCGTAGTTTAGCCGAGATACCGTTATTTTTGTGGCTGATGTGCCAAACATGGGCAGAAGAAGAGAAATTGCCTGATCAAATAACAAACCTTTTTCAGGATAACATTGAGCTGCTTTTCCAGCATAAGGAGGGTAAGGAAACAGAAAATCAAATGTCTGACACCAAGACACATGTTTCAAAACTCGGTCAATTAGCTCTTGAAGGTTTGTTAGACCCAAAAGGGGAAAAACTTCACTTCGTGGAAGATGAGATCAATTCAGAGGAGCACATGGAGATTTTCAATTGGGGTTCTGATATTGGGTTGTTGTCAAAAAAAAAAATCTTTCAATGTCTGAGGAAAGTTTCGTATTTTTCGTTCATGCACAAGATTTTTCAGGAATACTGCGCGGCGATATATCTGGTAGATTTGTCAAAGGTTGACAGAGAAGCCTTTGACAAACACTTGTCTCGTATATTTCAGTGTGATGTGGAAAGCTTGGAATACATTCTACGATTCTGTTGTGGACTGGACACAATCGTCGCCGAGGTGATTGTGAGGCGCATTGCAGATGAATTGAAGCAAAATGAACTAAACAAGTCCTTGCATAGAATTTCGATGTTGCTCCTATCTGAAGCTCAGTCAGAATCTCTCATTAAAGAATTTTTCGAGATTGGGAAGGTTGCATTTCCATATCAACTCCGAGGTGAAGTACTCGTGGCTGCCAAATATTTCTTTGAAGTCGGGTCCAAACATACAAGTCTCCACAAAGTAGACATAGAAGAGATTAGGGCAACATGTCGAGGTTCAGGTGACTTGAGACTTTTAGAAGATATAATGACACACATACAATGTAAGCCATCGCTGGACCTTGCACTTCATAACATTAGCTGGGATAGGTTTGTAGATAACTCCACATGGATATTGAAATATCTAAATGCATTAACGGTAGGTGACTGCGATTGGAACATCGTTAAACTGTTTAAAGTGTTATCAAAAAGCAACACGAAGAGAGTTTTCTTAATTGGCATCAATTTGCATAATACACTGTCAGAACAAAACATTGAACCATTTCCATCCCTGAAAGAACTGTACCTATACAACAGCGGTCTTACAAAGAGTGATACTGGGCCTCTTTTCTCCCTTCTATTATCAGCAGGCAGCATAAAGAGAGTTCTTCTGCATGGAAACAATTTGCACGGCCTGCAAAATGTCACAATCACTAGTGTCCCTTCCCTTGAAGAACTGCAACTATACGAGAGCGGTCTGACAAACAGTGATATTGAGCCACTTTTCTCCCTCCTTTCATCAGCTGGCAGCATTAAGGAAGTTGTTCTGAGTGGAAACAATTTGCACGGTCTGCAGCATGTCACAATCACAAGTGTCCCTTCCCTTGAAAAATTGTACCTATACGAGAGCAGTCTTACAAAGAGTGACATTGAGCCACTTTTCTCCCTTGTTTTATCAGCAGGCAGAATAAAGAGACTTCTTCTGCAAGGAAACAATTTGCACGGCCTGCAGCCTGTCACAATTACCAGTGTCCCTTCCCTCGAAGAACTGCACTTATACGAGAGCAGTTTGACAAACAGTGATATTGAGCCACTTTTCAGTCTTCTTTCATCATCAGGCAGCATAAAGGAAGTTATACTAAAAAGAAACAATTTGCACGGCCTCCAGCATGACACAATCACTAGTGTCCCTTCCCTTGAAGAACTGCACTTATACGAAAGCGGTCTGACAAACAGTGATATTGAGCCACTTTTCTGTCTTCTTTTATCATCAGGCAGCATAAAGACAGTTTCTTTGAAAGGAAACTATTTGCACGGTCTGCAGCATGTCACAATCACAAGTGTCCCTTCCCTTAAAGAACTGTACCTAGACGAGAGCGGTCTGACAAAAAGTGATGTTCAGCCACTTTTCTCTCTTCTTTTATCAGCAGGCAGCATAAAGAAAGTTGTTCTGAAAGCAAACAATTTGCACGGTCTGCAGCATGTCGAAACCGTCAGTGTCCCTTCCCTTGAAGAATTGCACCTATACGAGAGTGGTCTGACAAAAAGTGATATTGAGCCACTTTTTTCCCTTCTTTTATCAGCAGGCAGCATAAAAGGTGTTTATCTGCAAGGAAACAATTTGCACGGTCTGCAGCATGTCACAATCACTAGCGTCCCTTCCCTTGAACAATTGTGTCTTCGTGAAAGTGGTCTGACAAACAGTGATATTGAGCCACTTTTCTCCCTTTTTTTATCAGCAGGCAGCATAAAGACAGTTGATCTGATTGGAAACAATTTGCACGGTTTGCAGCCTGTCACGATCGCTAGTGTCCCTTCCCTTGACACATTGCGTCTTATTGAAAGTGGTCTGACAAACAGTGATATTGAGCCACTTTTCTCTATTCTTTCATCAGCAGGCAACATAAAGACACTTGCTCTGGAACTAAACAATTTGCACGGTCTGAAGAACGTCATGATAACCAGTGTCCCCTCACTCGAGGAACTGCAACTATACGAAAGCGGTCTGACAAACAGCGATATTGAGCCACTTTTCTCCCTGCTTTCATCAGCAGGCAGCATAAAGCATTGTCTTCTTCAAAGAAACAATTTGCACGGTTTGCAGCCTGTCACCATCGCTAGTGTCCCTTCTCTTGACACATTGCGTTTTAGTGAAAGTGGTCTGACAAACAGTGACATTGAGCCACTTTTCTCTATTCTTTCATCAGCAGGCAACATAAAGACAGTTGCTCTGGAACTAAACAATTTGCACGGTCTGAAGAACGTCATAACAACCAGTGTCCCCTCACTTGAGGTACTGCACCTATACGCCAGCGGTCTGACAAACACCGATATTGAGCCACTTTTCTCCCTGCTTTCATCAGCAGGCAGCATAAAGCGTTGTCTTCTTCAAAGAAACAATTTGCACGGTTTGCAGCCTGTCACGATCACTAGTGTACCTTCACTTGAAGAATTGTGCCTGTATGAAAGTAGTCTTACAAAGAGTGATATCGAGCCACTTTTCACTCTTCTTTCATCTGCAGGCAACATAAAGAGAGCTTATCTGCGTGGAAACAATTTGCACGGTTTGCAGCCTGTCATGGTCCCCAGTGTCCTTTCCCTTGAGAAATTATGCGTCTATGAAAGTAGTCTGACAAAAAATGATGTCGAGCCACTTTTCTCTCTTCTTTCATCAGCAGGCAGCGTAAAGGTAGTTGTACTGAGTGGAAACAATTTACACGGTTTGGAGCCTGTCGCGATCGCTAGTGTTCCTTCCCTTGAAGAATTGCACCTATACAAGAGTGGTTTGACAAAAGGTGATGTTCAGCCACTTTTCTCCCTTATTTCATCAGCAGGCAGCATAAAGAGAGTTGTTCTGAACGCAAACAATTTGCACGGTCTGCAACATGTCACAATCACTAGCGTCCCTTCCCTTCATAAATTGCAACTAAACGACAGCGGTCTGACAAAGAGTGATATTGAGCCACTTTTCTCTCTTCTTTCATCAGCAGGCAGCATAAAAGAACTTCTACTGGAAGGAAACAATTTGCACGGTCTGAAGCATGTCACAATAACTGGTGTCCCTTCACTTGAAGAACTGCAGCTGTACGACAGCGGTCTGACAAGCAGCGATATTGAGCCACTTTTCTCCCTGCTTTCATCAGCAGGCAGCATAAAGCATTGTCTTCTTCAAAGAAACAATTTGCACGGTTTGCAGCCTGTCACGATCGCTAGTGTACCTTCACTTGAAGAATTGTGCCTATATGAAAGTAGTCTTACAAACAGTGATATTGAGCCACTTTTTTTTCTTCTTTCATCAGCAGGCAACATCACGACAGTTGCTCTGAAAGGAAACAGTTTACATGGTTTGCAACAAGTCACAATCGCTAGTGTCCCTTCCCTTAAGGAATTGCACCTACTTGAAAATGGTTTGACAAAGGGAGATATTGGGCCACTTTTCTCTCTGCTTTTATCAGCAGGAAGTATAAAGACAGTTGGTCTGCAAAGAGACGATTTGCACGGTCTGCAGCATGTCACGATTGCTAGTGTCCCTTCCCTTAAGGAAATTCAACTTCTTGATAATGGTCTGACAAACAGTGATATTGGGCCACTTTTCTCCCTTTTTTCATCAGCAGGCAGCATAGAGACAGTTGCTATGAGAGGAAACAATCTGCACGGTCTGAATCATGTCACAATCACTAGTATTCCTTCACTTGAAAAACTGCACCTTGAAGACAGTGGTCTGATAAACAGTGATATTGAGCCACTTTTTTCCCTTCTTTTATCAGCAGGCAGCATAAAGACGGTTGGTCTCAAAGGAAACAATCTGCACGGTCTGCAGCATGCTGCAACCACTAGTGTCCCTTCCCTTAAAGAATTGCACTTAGAAGACAGCGGTCTGACTAACAGGGATATTGAGCCACTTTTCTCCCTTCTTTCATCAGCAGGCAGCATAAATAAAGTTGTTCTGAAAGGAAACAGTTTACACGGTTTATCACAGTTTACCATCGATCCTCTCCCCTCCCTGCACACACTGGTTTTATCTAAATGCGGACTGCAAAACAGTGATATCGGGGGAATCATCCGTTTACTGGCATATCTTGGTGATGTGAAGGAAGTCGATTTAACAGACAACAACTTGCATAGTTATGTGCCCGAGGTATTGTCTCCCTTCCTAAGTTGAGGTTTTTGATCCTAGCAACTAGGGGGAATCGATCCTTTTATAAGAAACATTGATACATGTCGCGCTTTGAAAAAAAATAAAGGGTTTTGGAAACTCTCTTTCCAATGACTGTTAAATTCCAGAATTCCTGTGGATTCATGTCCATTAATCATATTTGTTTCATATTTGAAACCAGTGATCGTCTCACCTGAATTCAATTGTTGGTTGTCCATGGCAGATCAATTAAATGCTACCAATACCAGATACATTTCAACTGTGTCTTAGGACGATTGAGTCATAGAAAACTCTTATGGGTGGTTTGCGTGACTACATATTCGCAAGAACTCAGGCAGGAATCAGACCAGAATTTATTTTTATTTTTGTTTTCGCGATAACAAAGTTTACAACCTTTATTTTGCTGTGACAAAACTACAAAAATAACTTGGCATCTATTTACATCACAATCAGTTTCAATGACATTAAACTTATATCAATTTCGACAAGCCACTGATACAGCGGGCTATTTCAGCTTTCTTTTAATCGTTGTCTACTAAAGCCTCATTTTTTTCAGATCTCTGCTTTTGGTTCAACAAATATATTATTTGCAATTGTTACAGACTTATCATTCCAAAAATTCCGGGAGCAATATTATTTCATTTCTTTTACTTAACAATCTAATTCACTCTATCCAAACTTAACCCCAATGGAACTTTCAAAATTCACCAACGTAGTCGCAGCAAGGCTTTTACTACGGTCCCTGCATACATTTTATTTTGTTTCCAGCAAGTAGGCCTACAACATTTAATTTCAACATAACTGAAACAAGATATTCTGGACTTCATTTGCAAACATTACTGGCTCACAAAATTGAATGAAAACAAGAAAAACAACACACAGAAAAATGATTAGCACATTGGCTCTGATGTGATAAACTAGGAACAGAGAAAGTGAAAGTTAAGGATACTAAACACAGGTTGAGTCATGTGAGTGAAAGGTCTAACTAATCAGTTGCCACTAATGCGAAATAGAGAAGCGTAACAGAAACTAAGGACAATACCATATCAATACCTCTTTACATATATAAATTAAGTCAAGCCAGCCGTCAGCAACATAAATCAGGAAGTCGTTGGTTCGAATCCCACTTGCACAGTTTTTATTTTGTTGACCGATTTTGAAGCACAACATTACATCAGTGAAGGGGACAACCTTGAATTAAATCTGAGGGAAAAAAACCCTAGATTTTTGTCACGCACCACACAAGCCGATTATTCACCCCGCATGTCACGATTGAGGCATGTCACGATCAGTAGTGTCCCTCCCCTAGAAGAAATGTGTCTTAGTGAAAATTATCTAACAAAAAGGGATATTGTGCCATTTTTTCTCTCTTCTTTCATTAGCAAGCAGCATAAAGACAGTTGCTCTGAACGGACACAATTAGCACAGTTTTCAGCTTGTCACGATCGCTAGTGTCCCTTCCCTTGAAAAATTGCAACTACTTAAAAGTAGTCTGACAAACAGTGATATTGAGCTACTTTTCTGTATTCTTTCATCAGCAGGCGGCATAAAACAATTTCGTTTGCATGGAAACAATTTGCACGGTTTGAAGCCTGACACGATTGTTCGTGTCCCTTCCCTTGACGCATTGTGTATAGTTGAAAGGGATCTAACAAATAGTGACATTGAGCAACTTTTCTCTGTTTTTTGTTTACATGTATAAATTAAGAATAGTTAGCCATCTGCAATAGAAAGCAGGAAGTTGTTAGTTCGAATCCCACTTGCGCAGCTTGTGTTTTTGTTTCTCGCAAATCTCAGAGAGCATCAAGTATGTCGTACTTAATACAGGGGATACCTAGAATTAAAACTTAAAGAAAACAACTTGATGTATGTTATACAAGACACAAACCGAATATACACCCCTTGCAGCTGACGTCACATCTAAGGGTCTGTCTTTATTGCGCTTTAACACGCATGAGTAGACGCATTGTATTGCAATTGTCAATTAATTTAAACGACAAAACCTGCCCTGAGTGAGGGAGCACCGTGCAAGGTTTAGAGCATTACTACTAGTGATGGGGGTCGATCTGGTATATGAAATTTACCGAGATTGCCGATGTGCAAAATTGTTCTTTTTACGTGATAATTTACGAAATCAAGACAAGACGATAATACGATGGCGAAAAGTGTACGAGGCATAAACAAAGTTAACTAACAGTGGAAATAAAGATGTATACCTTCTCTCTGTTCATGCTTAAGATGTGTATAAACGACTAATTTGTATACAGTTGTACAAAGAAAGGAATAAATATGAGACCCATTCTAAAAAAAGGGCTATCATTAATTCTGCTGGATTGTATTGTACTGAATGTGCAGAAGCACGTGAAATAAGGTCTTCTAAAACATACGTTTATGCCCTATTATGTTAACATTGCCGACATTTTACTGCCAAATCAATTCACATGTGTTTGTTGTGATTTTCTTTTCTTGTTATTATGGTATGCATTTGTTTAAACCGAAAGAAGAAAATACTGCTTTGTGTGAAATCGATTCCGAACTTTGGCACCGGCAAGTGTAAAACAGGAAAAGACCTGTCGGATTTCAGGATTTACACAAAGACATTGAATGACGCTCATTTGCAATTCAAGTTTTTTGGATATACTAGTCATATTAAAGTGTATAGCTTAGGTTGAGCGTTCAATTTTTGTTAGATGCCGTATTTTTGAGCGGATGAGAACACTGATTAAACGCCATTTTGAGGACGAGAAAATAACTGTAATATATCGTAAACTGAAGCAAATTTTAGTATCTGATAGTATCTGATAGTATCTTTAGTATCTGATAGCTGGAAACCTAAACTGTATGCATGTACAAATGTAACTTGGAATTAATAAAGTACATGTCTTTGTGCCAATATTAATGCATTACACACATCCTTCCATTCACTCGATTATGGCTCATTGCAATTTATATATAATAATAATAATAATAATAACGGAAATTTATACTGCGCCATTATCCGCCATAAATGACGCTCATGGCGCAAAAAAAAAAAAAAAAATCAGTTTGTTATTCAGCTGAGTTATGAATTGAGTAATAAAAATACACTAACAAGAGCACTGTACAGCCAAAATAGGCTACAAGTCTATCGTGTTACGATAGAAAAAAAAATAGGTTGGATTATAAAGGGCCTATCATCATATTTAAGGATACCTTATATTTCACATCTATTCGTTTTCCTACATAACCCTGACGTTTGAGTGGGTATTATGTCACAGGAAGCCGGTGTCACGGTCTCACTTCTCCGGCGTGCTAGCTTCTCCGCAGAGGGAAATTTCGCCTTAACACGCATGCGCAAATTGCGCAGTAGTGTACATTTCGCCAACTTTATTGTGTGCTGAGTTCTTTCGTTCTTTGGGGTTGTACTGGTGCACGTGAGATCTTTGTATGTACAAATGTATACGTTACAAGGTACCAGTCGAATCCAGAATTTTCGTGGCGCTCGCAACTCCCAATGCATGTATGGTTGTAAAAATAAAGACAACCACGAACTGAGCAAGGAATGCAGACCTTGCACAGACCATGGAGCTATAAAAAGGACCAAGAAATTCGTTCTTAATTATTCATCCATGAACACACACACACGACGCTGTTGCAAGACCATGGAATGACCCAGGCAATATACTCCTCTCTATAAGCTTGACCCACAGGAAGTGTTACATAACACATTCTTGGGTGTCCCTCACTGTGTTATGGCCTTTAGACTCCATAGCACAGCCCCAGGAAAAGTAAGCACGGCGGACACATGAGCATGATACAGTGCTCATGTAACGTGCACTGTAACGTGCTCAATTATCCGCCGCATTCACCCGGAGAATCCAGCACGCCGGAGAAGTGAGACCGTGACACCGGAAACCAAGTGCGATACACAAACTTGTCTAGCAATATCTGCTAGTTTATCTTTTTGTTTAAGTTCAACCTAACAGTTGAAAAAAACGGTAGCAGATTGTGCCGTTTGTAAAAGATGCGTCGAATTTAAACAGTTTCTAAAATATAAACACGAAACAAGCGTCAATTTAACGAGAAGACCAATTTATAGCTCAGTGTTGTTGGCAAAGGAAAATACATTTTGAACCAACCAAAGCACAAGGTTGAAAGTCAATATTGTGTGACTTTGATGTAAAACGATATAACCGCAGTTACATTGATAAAGTTTTGAATAAAACAGTTGATGCAGAGGATCTTGTAACTGATCAATTTTTATTAAATTTTAATCAGATTAATGGGAAAAGGTTATATTTAGCATCGTGCAAAACGACCCAAAATCGTATACTTTGCGTGTATCCCCTCCCCTTCTGCATCGCTGCCGCTCCCAAGTTCTTTGAAAGGCATATGACGTCACGTGGAAACAATAACCCAAGATGCTATTGCGATACCTAACATTATTTACGGATAGAGAATGGCTTAAACTTTAGGAGTGGGCTAAGTTTCACCGCTTATTCTATCCGTGTGCAGCAGAGGGGGATGCAAGATTCTTCAAATGATATGGCTGGGGTATTAATGTCCGCGGGGGGGGGGGGTGAGTAGTTGCAATCTGCGCATAAAGGTGGAAAGGGGATTGAAACAATGGACCAACATCAGTTGGTGACGGACATTATTCAGATTTTTTATATAATTATGTAAATAAACGTTTCAGTCGTGGGGGGGGGGGTAACCACTGCCATCTCAAAAACAGCACCCCCATAGGGTCTTTCCTCCCTTGCATCGTGTAAACGTTCCTGCTTAAGGAATTAAGTATTAGCGCCCTCTTTCAGAGTCCAATCTCCACCAAAAGGATTTTTTTTTTTTACCGCCCTCACCACACTAAAACAAATTTGTAAATTAATACATGAACAATTTTTTTTTCTTTGTGTTTCCACCTCCCCTTCCTCCCGTCCAAACTAACCGTCAGTCAATGAAATCAATTTTCTTTTGCGCGTCAAGGTGTAATTTTGTTGTCCACGACCTATTTTCTGACAATAAACATTTTATGGACCCAGTCTCAAATTGAGAAACGCTCTCGCGTGGTTTGGTCTTATGACGCTCGTCAAAAGCTGGAGTCGTTGCAAAAAAAAATCAAGACAGTCAACTTCATGTTTTCACAAGCCTGGCAATGAGAACTTAGTCGCAGTAAGATCAAGACAGCTAAAATTGCAACAGAACGTTGCAAGTCCAAAAAATACCTTCGATGTACCGAGAATTACCGAAGCATTATTTGGCAAATGTACAAGACTTCATAGTCTTGTTCAAAGACTTCATTTGGAGTTTGTTCCCGTGAGCCAGCTCCTGGCAAGCGAGTTCAAACCGCCAAGGCGGTAGAGGGCGCTGCCAGCAAAGATGAATCAAATCCACGGTTGTGAAGGGGCAGACCTGTACATAGGCCCGGAATTGCCTATTGCAAGTAGAACATGTTGTTGACCATGAACTTGGGACCTAACATTGCTTAATTTTGCAATGGAGCGCAGGTATCATTTTTCAAAACTGCGATGAGCTACGGGACTACTTTTAGGGGTGATTATCTTTGGATGGAATTTGTTCCCAAAAGTCATCGGGAGTACCACCCAAAAATTTAACAAAAACATTAAAGATAACAAAATAAGCTTTCATTTGATGGGTGTCTCAAACACCTTGAATGGTTGTATTTTGTATATGCATTTGGAACTACGCGTAATTATCACTGAGGTCTATGGAAGTCGATTTACAGGTCTGCACCTTGAATAACATTGACACTGGACCCAGACAATTCATGGGTCTGCTTCGTCTTGTTGATAGCGCCCTCTACGCTTTGGCGGCTTGATCACGCTTGGCGGGGACTGTGGGCGTCGCCAAGATTTTTTTACTAGACGGGGGGTTGCATTCCCCAAAATCTGTTTGTTTGTGCTTTGGGGGCGGGGAGGGAGCGCCCCATGGCCCTCTCCTGGCGACGCCCCTGCCAGGGACTGCAACATTATGAGAGCAGAATCCAAATCCAGTATTGGGGATTTTGAACTTAACCCAGGAAATTCCTGCCAATCTTCCCAAGATTTGACTATATTGGTCTTGTTGTTAGCGCCGTCTACCGCCGCGGTTGCTTTTTTGTAGCTGCAAGGGATATGCTAAATTTAGGGAAACAAAATTTCAAATCCAGTTTTGCACCCACACAATCACGTCACGAGTGTTTGGAGAGATCCTTGCCTACATTTTGCTACTTGGACTTTTTGGCCTACATTGCAACTCTTCCGCTCTGCCAAAACAAAACCCCAATTTATAAAATCCACCTTTGGTGGTTTTCGTTATCCTTTTGCAAAGCTATTTCTATTTCTGCGGGTTTTTTTCTTCATAGATGGATGGCTTCGCACTCAAGGGACGTAGTTCATGACAGGAGATTTGGTTTGGAGAAATACGGAGTTTTGGGCTGAGCCTGGGGGGGGGGGGGTCGACAGAGCGGGGAAATTGCGAAACATGGAAACCAGGACTTCAGTCTAGAACATACGCCTACCTTGATATCAATGCTGACGTTGTATTTGATTCTAATGTTATTTATCATCGCAGTCCTTATTAGGTTTGTATACATGTGTGAACACATGATTGAGTTTTGAGTTATAAAACTTTTCAAGTTATAAAACTTACTTATCAGAATAAACATCACATGATCACAGATGATCAATGCAAATTGGTTGATTTAACATCAAGTAAATTGCATTTTTGGCTCATCAACTTGCAGCCCTATTGTTTATGCAGGCAGATTACAAATTTTTGCAAACCTGCGAATGCACAAATACTGGCTCATTGTATTTAGGCACTCATCCTAACACAAGCTCCACACTCAATACACCCATACTACATTTTTAAAAGTAAATAAGAGTTGCCTGAAGTTATCAAAAACACACAACATCCACAAATTAAATGAAATTTAAAAGAAAATAAAAACGTTCCCAACTTCTTTGGCTTTTGCCCTAATTCACAAGATGTGGGGGGAAATACCGACCTCACAACTTTACCAAGATATTCTTATCACCAGTCCACAAACCCATGCGACTTGGACAATCACCTGATACTGCACACCGTGCACAGGGGTTCAAGTGCCTACACGAAACAAATTTAGATCAAAATTTGGAGTTAATTACCCTGTCATCTCTGTGAACCCCGAGAAGATGAGCCAGTGTGGAACTGACGTGCAATGCAATAAACGCATTATCCAGATAATTCTTGTCGATGTGCGTCAACAGGATAATCAACCAAGGCAAACTCCAAAATCACGGAGTCAAGTATCAAATAATGGATGAAGATGTTTAGTTTCAGATTATATACCAAGACCCACTGTGGAATAAAATGAGGGCCTTATGAAATCTATGAATACATCACTACGAGCCGGAGCACGTATACTTTCAAGAAAAGGGGTTTCAATAACCAACAAAATCAATAATCAATAGGAAATAATCAACAGGAAATAATCAGTGGGATGTGTGAAAAACTATATCAAATCAAAATGGTAATGAGAATGTGTTTCAAGTCAACCTCGTATCCATGGCGTCGAGCAGCATGGCGTCGAGCAGCACGCGCTCACACTAGCTGCTCTCTCCCCCCTGGCACTGATTGTCCAATGATATTATAATTAGAAGTGACATGTTTGCTTTATAAATGACGCACCACGATTTTTTTGTACGCGATGTGCATCTAGTAGTCAGATATAATTAGCAACTCCTTGTTGTGTCAAATTGGAAAACACACGAGTCTGTCTTAGCTTAAATAAAATCCCGTAATCTTACCTATCGAAAATGTAGGATTACTGCGCTAAACATGAGTAATTTGACAAAGGGAGAACGCTCTCCTCGAAGGGAGACAGCAGGGGGTTTATAAGTCGGTTAATAAGTCTGGTTTTGTAACCTGACACTTACCTTATGTCTCTTTTGGTTCGCTATACTAGTTCACTCGGGATACCTCGTTAGCCCCATGCTGTTCCATTAGCCTGACGCCATTCTTGGGGCTCAAC
Organism: Patiria pectinifera; assembly: GCA_029964075.1. Classification (NCBI taxonomy): domain Eukaryota; kingdom Metazoa; phylum Echinodermata; class Asteroidea; order Valvatida; family Asterinidae; genus Patiria; species Patiria pectinifera. The sequence goes on from CM057148.1 coordinate 25,620,023, forward strand.
ATGAGCAATCACCACATTTGCTGAATGGAACTTGTGGTGGAATTCGTAAGACCCATGCGTTTTCTTCATTCAGAGAAGCTGACATATATGCAGCCGGACAGTGGAAACAATTCACAAATGTCAAGTGGACCAAAATGGCAATGTTATTTTAATTCTAAAAATAGTTATTCGCTCATTTCATTTACATTTCAGACGAAAACAGGTGGCCTATTAATTCACCAGTTTGTGTGACGGCAATTAGTTGAGCGGTATGTCTTATACTCTTGGTGAACGGTCCTTTGGTGGTGATGGCCAATCACTAAACTCCGTCAGAGAGTTTGTCTCAGGAAGAATGGCTTGGTGTTTGCTTTTGATAGACTCGTCAGATCTTCTCATGCGGCTCCCTACCAACATGGGGGGGGGGATTTGAGGGCAAGGTTTTTAGGGGTCAAATTGCTCCTCCCCCGTAGCGCCACCACTGCCTACCGAGTAATTCCATCTTCGTCTACATCGGGATCCAAACAATGGACATGGGTTTGCCCTTTTGGTACCACGTCTGGTTTGCCTTGCAGATTCGTCTTCATTCCTCAAAGATTCAAGAACAGATATTTCATAAGCAAAAGACTATTTACTAAGTTAGAATTTGCGACGGGCTGATGGAAAATGGGTTTTGCCAAATATTGAACAAAAGACTCCTAATGCAATTGTGTCAGTAGCATCATCTCATCATGCATGATGTAGACATACTTTTACTCTTTTCCTGGTGGGCTGCATTTGTGACTGACAGAAGACGACTCTCACAACATCGTCTCTGCAAAGGGAAATGGAGTGGTGACATTTTGCAACTGTTCTCTTGGCAGGGTGTATAGTCGGAGAAGCGGCTCAAGTGGCCTTGTTTTGTTTGTAAGGGTTATCTGAGCTTGAATCTCCTCCGCCTTCGGGTCATCTGGTTTTCACGCTGAAGCTCAACCCATCATTTCTAGTGAGAACTTTCTCCACCCAAATCATCTCTGGTCCGGAGAGCCACACTGATGTCTTGAAGAGTTGATTCACTGTGGTATCTCAGTGTCTCCGGAAGTGGGTTATCTCATTCGGTGCTTTACACGTACGGGTCTTAAAGAATATTTTCCCACCAACACGACACTTAACCAGTTATCTTGGACTGTTACCTGATGAAACGTCTTCTTGACAACACACTTAAAGGCCATGTTTTCTGTCTGAATCTTCAGAGCACTCAAACAAATATATTTGGCATTCGCAAACATGGAGTCCTTCTACCGATATTTTCGATCTTAGACAAACATAATAGCTACCCTCTGTGGACACTCTTTCCCATTATTATCTGGAAATGGGCGTCGTCCCGTGGAGGTGATACATTTTCTTTCCTAGCGTCAGCAATGTCAGCCAGAAAAAGCGAGTAACTCGAGGGTGTTGTTTTCCTCCTTTGTCATTATGCCTTGGGTAAACACCACACGGGTCTTTACAACTGCAGTTTTCCTTGTCATGTGCGACGGATCAGCAGACAGTTCTGACCATACCACCCTTGTGGGGTGATGTTCCTTTCAGGACACATCACCCCACTATTTTCACAATAGAAAAAAACATCACCCCAGAAGAGAACCTTTAGAAAAAGGGATAATGGGAACACAATGCTATCACCCCACAATTCCGTCTGACTGGAACTTCAGTTTTAGGGCCATCACACGATGACTTACACCAATCTTGTCTTTGACACTCAATGCATTAGGCTTCATCACACCTAGCAATAAACAATACCCATCCTAAATCCGTCTTTAACCCATATTGCACTTCGAGCTTATTGAGGTTTGCCGCGTCTTTCAGACAGCACAACGTGCTTTTTCTGCAATCTTTTGATCAGTGGCCCGGCCAAATTAAGACATTAAAAATACAAAGCTCTTTCCTTGGTTTGTCAGCTGACATCCTTGTGAACAACGATCTTGTGTTGTCCTCTCGTGGTATCGTTCGTCCTTCATTCCATTGGAATCAACAGAGGAGACGATCGGTTCAGGTGGAGGCACTCTATTAATTTTTAATTCTTACATACAAGACCCCTGTTAGAGTGTCAAGAGGGTCTTCTGCCAGTGGTTTCATGTCGTAGGTTGTATTGATGTCGTGAACTGCCGGTTCCCTGCAGTGGGTTTGGTGAGCTAGTGCCGGAGTTCTATAGTTGCAGGGCTGAATTTGTTCTCATGAGAGAGAATATGCGTTATCAATCATGGAAGGTCTCTAATCACATGCAGGTGAGTTAATGCATTGTTTACCAGCGTTTACATTTTCGTCTGGTCGAACTGAGTTTGATGGAAGTTGGTGATGAAGCACCGTCTCCTCTCAACGCATAAAGTCTTACTTTACATAACTCTCGAGGACAGGGCATTATCTTTCCTTTTTTCCCTTTAACTCTCCCATATAGACTAAGCACACACTCACGATTGACGACCGTTCCACAGAAGATGAACTCGCGAGGACAACAAGGAATATGTTGTTTCCCTTTCTCAGTCGGTCTTCGAGTGCTTGTAAAGTACGTACACGTAGCGGCATTTTCTATTCCACTATCCTCGCGTTGCTCAGTGCTGCCTGGAAGATTTGACGTCAGTAGAAACCTGACAAGGATTTCCTTGGCTCGTTTGCTCTGTTTATGGGCTGTCCGTTTTGATGTGTCTTTAAGTAGCTTGATATATAAATTTCCTCTTCATCGCAAATCAGAAACCTTGATGTGTTAGTTACTCTGCACCATGTAGACAAATTGCTTTGGAATTCCTTCGTTTGCTTTGAATCCCTCCCTGTCTAACTGTAGTTGTCTATGAGATCTCAAAATATGAGAAGGCTGACAGATGTTTTGAAATTTACATTATGCGTGCTGTGTTACTGCCAGTTGCAGTTTATACAGCACTCCCGAAAACATGCATGCACACAAAGTAGGGTACACCATGAAACAACATACACATGTCCAGAAAATGCACGTCAAGTAACTGCCTCATCATGTCAAAGAGATAAATGTCCATGTACACTGTCAAAAATACATGTGAAAATTTACGGGAAAGGGGCCATCTGGGAGACATTCCCATAGACTTGTGCACAAAATGTTTCCATCTTTAATGTCACCTAACCCCAATTTTACCTTATCGTACCTCACGAATGTCGGTATATTTATGTTTTGGACCACGAGCAATCGATCTAGCCTATTTGTGACTGTAACAAAAATGAAATGTCTCCCTAATGTCCGGTGTCTCCCTAAGGTAAAATTAATAACGACAACATGTCTCCTTAAGTTACCATTAACAGGTAGTACCATTACTAAATAAGTTGTAATCAATTATAATAACCAAGTAGGTGTAATATAAATTGATACATGCCCAATATTTTTCCTTAATTTTAGGAAAAGGACATCTCAAACCTTAAAGTCGTGCATCAATAACTCCATTGCTGTATGGGCCCTATACATGTTTGTATATAATCATTGCACACGAATGCTTTGTGGAACATAAAACAAAACCTAAGATCAGAATTGACATCACTAATCAATGCAAACTGGTTCATTTCAAATCGAATATCGGATAATTAAAACCACATTGTACCTCCATGCCATCTTGCATTTCCAAATCAACGTCAACATCCTAATAAACTAGGCGAAGAATTGTATATTTATCGGTATTTAGTAAGTATGATTCATAGGAATCAGCTAGTGATTTTTTTTTTTTAGGAATTGGGTAGTGATCAATCTGATGGCGTTAAAAGTACGCACAACTGGAGGGTACTTTAAAGCTATAGTCCATCATTTGTAATTAGTGTATTTTGTTTGTTTGAAGCAACAAAGTGTTCAACATCTAATGAAGGATACTGAACAACTTACTTGATGAAGTTTCAGCTCAGCTTCAGCTTCATATTCCGAGAAAAACAGGTTTCTAGGGTCTCAATTTAAAATCAAAAGTTGCTAAATCATGTTTCGAATTGTTTTGAATTGCCGCTTTACGCGAGGTTGCGCACTGATCCAACGAATAAGAGCAACCGTGCGCGCCTGTGCGTCGTTCAAATGCTTGTGCGCGCTGCGCCGAATAACAAAACGAACAACTAATTTAAATTTCCCTACGGCGCTTCATAAGAAGCACCTTTGGAAATGCCTTCTTTCGTTGATTTCTTCAAAACGAGAGCTTGCCAGAAAGGATAACTCCACAGGGAGTTTAGTCCCCTTACTATCTTTCAACTAGTATGTTTTTCAACAATAATTACGCCGGCTACTTTTTTGGATAGCTCCAAATGATGGACTTGGGCTTTAATGACCCATGTCAATCTTTTCAGCGATGGAAATTTGAGTTAATTATTTGCCCTTTTTTATTTGAATCAATTCAGACAGCCTTGCCATCTTGCCCAGGTATTATTATCACCAGTTTATGGAGCAATGTGACTTTGTAAATCACCTGATACCACACACCGTGCATAGGGGTTAAAGTGCATAAATAAAACGAAACTCAAATCTGATTTTGGACTTAATTACCCTGTTTTCTCTGTGAATCGCTGAGAATACGAGCCAGTGCGGTACTGACGTAAATCGTAACCAAAGCACCATCAAGATAATTCTTGTTGATGCGCGTAAACAAGTCAATTAAACAGGACAAACTCCAGAATATTGGAGTCAAGTATCAGATAATGGATTTTGATGTTTAATTTCGGATAATCAATCACAAACCATTGTGTGATCAATTAAGGCCGTCTCATCTCACCGCCAGTGGCGTAGACACGGGGGGAGGGGGCTGTGGGGGCGACAGCCTTGTCGCCCCCGTCGCCCCCTGAGATTTTGAGTTTCTAAAAATATAATTGATCTACATGACGCCCCCCATGAAATGTTCCAGCCCCCCAGCGCGCCCCACACTGAAAAATTCCTGGCTACGCCACTGCTCACCGCACACAGTATCTGGAGAACGGGACAAAATAATGGAGCGCTAGGACAATAGGGTGACGTCACGGGTGGAGATTACTGGTTTTTTTTTATAGAATAATAATTTATTATGCACGAATGGAGCACAACGCCATTTAGCTTCTGACGAATAGCGTAGGGGGGTGAAGCCACTTATGAATAATTCAGTAATTCACAGAATCGCAGCAAGACACTTACATTTTCGTTCTTTTTTCACTTAAACTAAAAAAAAAAGGTCGTTGGGAAAATGGACACAGCTAGATTAATAATAATCACACCGGAGTCTTATATAGCGCACGTATCTACCAACAATTAGGTACTTAAGGCACTGGGAATTCGAACCGGAGACCTTCCAATCCATAGCTCATTTCGTTAACAGCTGGGCTACTGTGGCAGATCGATAACTGCTATTCTTTTAAATACTTTAAATGAAACTTATTTTTACTAAATAATACCAAAGATGTGACGTTATTGTTCTTTTCTCATAAAAAAAAAACCTTCGACCTCCATGCATAAACAAAATGATTTTCCCATTTTTACCTCCATGATTCAATCAATAATGAGGAATTTGTCTAGGGTGTTAAGTAGGATAATACACTCGGCAGTGCGCCGTTTGTTGGTGATGTAGGCCTATGGCCATCTGGCTTCCCCCTCGGGTCAATCTCGCCCATGAACGGCGCACTCCTCGTGTATTATCGTTAATTGATTCTAAGGAATCAGCTAGTGAGTATGTTTTTAGGAATTAGCTAGCGATCGATCTGATGGCTTTACAATTCCTCACAGCTGGAGGGTACTTTTTATTTGAATCAATTCAGACAGCCTCACCATCTCACCCAGATATTGTTATCACCAGTCCATGGAGCCATGTGACTTTGCAAATCACCTGATACCACACACCGTGCATAGGGGTTCAAGTGCGCAAACAAAACGAAACTGAAATCTAATTTTGGGCTTGATTACCCTGTTATCTCTGTGAGTCGCCGAGAATACGAGCCAGTGCGGTACTGACGTACATCGTAACCAAAGCACTATCAAGATAATTATTGCTGATGCGCGTAAACAAGTTAATTAACCAGGACAAACTCCAAAATATTGGAGTCAAGTATCAGGTAATGTATTTTGATGTTTAATTTCGGATAATCAATCACAGACCATTGTGTGATCAATTAAGGCCGTCTCATATCACCGCTGGTGGCGTAGCCAGGGAGAGGGGGGGGCGTTGGGGCGTGGGGACGACAGCCCCCTGAAACCTTGTCGCCCCCCCCCCCCCGTCGCCCCCACTGATATTTTGAGTTTCTAAAAATATCATTGATCTACATGACGCCCCCATGAAATGTTCCAGCCCCCAGCGCCCCCCACACACACACTGAAAAATTCCTGGCTACGCCACTGCTCACCGCACACAGTATCTGGAGAACGGGGCAAAATAATGGAGCGCTAGGACAATAGGGTGACGTCACGGGTGGAGATTATTGGGTTTTTTTTTATAGAATATTAATTTATTATGCAGGAATGGAGCACAGCGCCATTTAGCTTCTGACGAATAGCGTAGGGGGGTGAAGCCACTTATGAATAATTCAGTAATTTAACAGAATCGCAGCAAGACACTTACATTTTCGTTCTTTTTTCACTTAAACTAAAAAAAAGGTCGTTGGGAAAATGGACACAGCTAGATTAATAATAATCACACCGGAGTCTTATATAGCGCACGTATCTACCAACAATTAGGTACTTAAGGCACTGGGAATTCGAACCGGAGACCTTCCAATCCATAGCTCATTTCGTTAACAGCTGGGCTACTATGGCAGATCGATAACTGCTATTCTTTTAAATACTTTAAATGAAACTTATTTTTACTAAATAATACCAAAGATGTGACGTTATTGTTCTTTTCTCATAAAAAAACCTTCGACCTCCATGAATAAACAAAATGATTTTCCCATTTTTACCTCCATGATTCAATCAATAATGAGGAATTTGTCTAGGGTGTTAAGTAGGATAATACACTCGGCAGTGCGCCGTTCGTTGGTGATGTAGGCCTATGGCCATCTGGCTTCCCCCTCGGGTCAATCTCGCCCATGAACGGCGCACTCCTTGTGTATTATCGTTAATTGATTCTAAGGAATCAGTTAGTGAGAATGTTTTTAGGAATTAGCTAGCGATCGATCTGATGGCTTTACAATTCCTCACAGCTGGAGGGTACATTTTATTTGAATCAATTCAGACAGCCTCACCATCTCACCCAGATATTGTTATCACCAGTCCATGGAGCCATGTGACTTTGCAAATCACCTGATACCACACACCGTGCATAGGGGTTCAAGTGCGCAAACAAAACGAAACTGAAATCTAATTTTGGGCTTGATTACCCTGTTATCTCTGTGAGTCGCCGAGAAGACGAACCAGTGTGGTACTGATGTACATCGCAATCAAAGCACTATCAAGATAACGCTTGTTGATGCGCGTAAACAAGTTAATTAACTAGGACAAACTCCAACATATTGGAGTCAAGTATCAGGTAATGGATTTTGATGTTTAATTTCAGATAATCAATCACAAACCATTGTGTGATCAATTAAGGCCGTCTCATCTCACCGCCAGTGGTGTAGCCGGGGGGGGGGGGGCGTGGGGGACGACAGCCCCCCATGAAACCTTGTCGCCCCTCCAGTCGGCCCCAACTGAGATTTTGAGTTTCTAAAAAAAATATCATTGATCTACATGACGCCCCCCATGAAATGTTCCAGCCCCCCCCCCCTGCGCCCCCCCCCCCACACAAACTGAAAAATTCCTGGCTACGCCACTGCTCACCGCACACAGTATCTGGAGAACGGGGCAAAATAATGGAGCGCTAGGACAATAGGGTGACGTCACGGGTGGAGATTATTGGTTTTTTTTTATAGAATATTAATTTATTATGCACGAATGGAGCACAGCGCCACTTAGCTTCTGACGAATAGCGTAGGGGGGTGAAGCCACTTATGAATAATTCAGTAATTTAACAGAATCGCAGCAAGACACTTACATTTTCGTTCTTTTTTCACTTAAACTAAAAAAAAAAGTCGTTGGGAAAATGGACACAGCTAGATTAATAATAATCACACCGGAGTCTTATATAGCGCACGTATCTACCAACAATTAGGTACTTAAGGCACTGGGAATTCGAACCGGAGACCTTCCAATCCATAGCTCATTTCGTTAACAGCTGGGCTACTGTGGCAGATCGATAACTGCTATTCTTTTAAATACTTTAAATGAAACTTATTTTTACTAAATAATACCAAAGATGTGACGTTATTGTTCTTTTCTCATAAAAAAAAACCTTCGACCTCCATGAATAAACAAAATGATTTTCCCATTTTTTACCTCCATGATTCAATCAATAATGAGGATTTTGTCTAGGGTGTTAAGTAGGATAATACACTCGGCAGTGCGCCGATCGTTGGTGATGTAGTCCTATGGCCATCTGGCTTTGCCCTCGGGTCAATCTCGCCCATGAACGGCGCACACCTCGTGTATTATCATTAACTGATTTTTAGGAATCAGCTAGTGAGGACATTTTTAGGAATTAGCTATCGATCGATCTGATGGCATTACAATTCCTTACAGCTGGAGGGTACAATAATAACCCATGTTGATCTTTTCAGCGACGGGAGTTTGAGTCAATTATGTGCCTCTTCTTTTAATTTGAATGAATTCAGACAGCCTCATCATCTTACCCAGATAATCTTATTGCCGGTTTAAGGAGCCATGTGACTTTACAAATCACCTGATACCACACACCGTGCATAGGGGTTCAAGTGCACCAACAAAACGAAACTAAAATCTAATTTTTGACTTAATTACCCTGTTATCTCAGTGAATCGCCAAGAAGACGAGCCAGTGGGGTACAGACGTACGTCGCAATTAAAGCACTATCAAGATAGTTTTTGTTGATGCGAGTAAACAAGTTAATTAACCAGGACAAACTCCAAAGTATTGAAGTAAATTTTCAGATAATGAATATGGATGTTTAGTTTCGGATGCCCAATCACAAACCATTGTGTGATAAATTTTAAGACCTTGTGAAATTCAGTAAATTTAATTTTAAGTATTCAATCCCACAAAAAGTGCCAGAGCCAAATAATACTTAGACGTTTGTGTTATGAGCGCAAAACATATCCTGCACAGTAAGATAATATTCATTATAAAAAAAAAAAAAAGAACAAAATAAAACATGAAAAAAAATAGAACTGAAAAATAAGCTCAATAAGCAAGAATCTGGCGCTAGCCCACCTCGTCTCGCAGTGGTGAGCAGTACGCTTCTACCAACTGTTATCTCGCCTAGAATTGATACTGAATGTCCAGAAAGGGAAACATCAGAAAGGGGCGTGAGCATCTGTTTTTAATGTTTAACAAAGAACGTGGCTGGAACTGGGTGTGAACCTGCGACCCCCAATGTTCTGGTACTCTTCCATTTCAGCTATCAAAATTTCGATCCATTCACTCTCTTAATTACTTAATTACCTAAAACAATTTCAGGATAGAATAATCAAGGAAATTACAGTTGCTCACCAGTATGGTGCAATAAAGAATGAGTATTTTACAATTAACACATTCGACAAAAACACTAACAATTACAATGCCATCACAAAAGTACAAACCATTATCTCTTGTCTCTCTCTCTCTTGAGTCATTCAATGCCGTGAGGCGTTGGTGTAGAGTATTCACGAAGTCCGTTCATCAGCGTACTCTGTCCCTATTGCCGACGGTAGCTCGTTTACCTCGATCCCAGTGTCCTTCTCCAGGAGCGTCTTTAGAGTGAGGTGTGGTCGGCCGACTGCGCTTCGCCTCGGACGACCACAGCAGGAGCTTAGCTGTGTGTTTGGGTTCGTCGTGAACAATTACAATACCATTAAGATTCAGATTATACAATTCTTAATGTAATTAAAACCTTCATAAAATACTTCACAATCACTGTCAGTAATTTTGAAATATAAAATAACTAACGCTTGACATTGGAATTGTGAAGTGAGATGGCCTTCGGTATAAATGATCGTGGGTGTCGCGATTTTGTTCCAGGTTTCGGCAGTTTCATCCTACAACTACGTGGAATGATTTGTCACGCAAGAATTTTACGTAATTGATGACTCTCATGATTTTTAATGGAATGGATGACTCTCATCATTCCAAACCGAGCAATATGCAATAAGTTATGTCTGTGAATCGCCGAGACGAGCCAGGTTGGTGCTGACGTGCATTGCAATAAAAACATTACATCAAGATACAAATATTGTATGTCAAAGCTCTCCCATCTCAGAAATTGCCAATGGCTTTTCCAAGCTTCAAGCATGTAACTTTGAAACAGAAAGGGAAATTGTCAAGCACACCCAATTTTTCAGTTTTTTTATGATATTATTTCAAAACATATACAGTTTGTTATTTATAGTTAATAACTACCCCTTAAACTATGGGGCTCCGAGTTCTAGAGGTAGATACAAATAACGGAACAGCTCACACATGACATACATGATAGACGATCTCGAAGATGCAGCTGGGTATTGTTGTTTTTCCCTTGAAAAAAAAGGGAATTTTTAAACAATGATAATTCTGAACGGCCCCTTAAGTTTGGGTAATAATTTTACTGAGATTTAAATGAGTGTGGAAAAGGTCTGATAAAACCACCTATGACAAGCCCACTACTCAAAACATACACCCTAATTATGTTGTGCGTATAATTATATTGAACACTATATCTCGGTCCTCTCTCTGCTCTTAGAGGGAGGAGGCAAAAATAATTTGCATCAATTCAGGCTCCCAGATTATACATGGAAACATTAGGTTGAAGTAGCGTTTGTTTTCCGCGGCCATCTTGACAATGGAGGGGAACACATTGCCCGCATTTGCGGCGTGAAACACTATGGAGCCAAATTATTTAAATGACATTTTGAAGGTTTTCCAGTACAAATACCGTAACTATTGATAATTTATGAAGAATGTGGTTTGGAAAATCCTTAGCAAGTCAGAAATATAGGTTGATTGTGTGAGAACATGTGGGCACTGACCGATATAGCGCAGCGTGACTTCTCGCGGCGGATTGCCTCGGGACTGTGCGCGAAGCGGCCGGTCAACTTCGCGGTTCGGCCATGCTAATGCTGCCAACATCTTTGGACAAGCGCCAGATGACAAGTAATTTTCTCGAAGTACATTTTTATGCGAACTTTTCGATAACAATTAACAGGAACTTGATTGAATTGGGATGACAAAATATTCGGGTAAGCTAGCATGCTTTTTTTTTTTTTTTAAATTAAATTCACTTTACACATGGTCATTAATTGCTTCATGGTACTGACTTCTAAAATCTAATTACTACAAGCATGTAGTCCTTATTTCTCTCTCAAAGGAAATGTCATGACGATTTTTAAGACATCGATCCAACACGACAATTGCCAGCTTTTGAGTGGGCCTGAAAAATAGTTATGGATAGTAATTGTAATTAACCCTTATGTAATAACTTCACAAATCTAATTCCAGTATCACTTGTGCGTTTAATATAACAACTTTGAGTACATTATTTTCCTATTTGATCGAGCATGAAAGTTCGTTTCCTGTCCCATTATTATATAAAGTAAATCAATAAAATAAAATAAAAGATTCCTATTTGAGTTTTGACTTGCAGACATTTTGTGAAGTGTTAATTTACTTCATATTGTAACAGAACAACGATAATTATTCTTCGGGAACGTTGTCCTTATTTTGTAGCCGACATTCTATTTCTTCAATTACGTCGGTCAGAGAAAACATATTTGGTGAGAAGATGTGATGTAATAACATTGTTCTCCTTGTTTTTCCCCCTTGGTTTTATTGCTTAAAGGTCTGCATTATGATGATTACAGTAAACTTAAATGTGTCCTAACCCAATATTCCCTGTCCTTTTTCCACGAATTTCGGTATTTTTACTAATTAGACCACGAGCAACAAATATAACCTGATTGCGATAACAAAATGTATTTAACGTACGAGAATACTACACCGTTCAATGGACAATGTAGCATAAGTGTCAGTCTTGGATTGATTGTCTTTATTAATTGGACAAATATGTATTCATAAAAAGGGGGCGACTTGACCTGACACCGTTTATGACGGGAGTCAATAATTGTCTCATTTTTTTATGTTTTATCTCTTTTAAGACAGCCTCAGCAGTTTACCCAGATATTCTTGCCACCAGTCCATAAAGCTGATACCACACCATGCATAGTGGGTTAAAATTGCACTGCACCATTTCAGCAATGATATACATGTATACTTATATCCCCTGTCGATCTTTTTGGAGTTTGAGTCAATAGGTGCTCTTTTTTTATTCTTTTGAGACAGTCTCACCACTATACCCATATAGTCTTATGGCCAGTCCACAAAGCCATGTGACTCGACATTGCAACTCACAAGATACTATTCACCATGTATAGGGGGTTAAAGTTAAACTGCACTTTTTCAGTAATGATATATATTTAACACCCCAGTTGTTCTTTTTTTGTGACGGGATTTCGAGTCAATATTTGCTTTTTATTTACTCTTTCGAGACACTGCCAATCACCTGATACCACACACCATGCATTGTGGGTGAGGTGCAAAAAGACAAAAGAACCTGCAACTTCGACTTCAATCCTTGCTATCTCAGTGAAGCCCAGGCAAAGTGAAGTGCAATATAAGAATTGTCGAGATAAAACTTGCTGCTGTGCGTCAGCACTTTAATAATTAACAGGGTCAAATATCGAAGTATCATATAACGAATACTGATGTTTAGTTTCGTATAATCATCCAAGAACCATTATGGGATACATTTAAAGCCTTATGAAATCCATGAACTGTAACCTTCTTTATTCAACATAACCCCCCAAAAACATTGACATTCTGTAAAATTATGTAAAACATTTTCAAAAGCGGCTTGTGAGAATATGTTGCAAGTCAACCTCGGTCTCCACGGTGTCAGGTAGTATGTTTCACACTGGCTGTTCTCTCCCCTCGGTCCGGTACTGAATCCAGGAAAAAAAACACCATGGGTATTGGAAGGTGTGAAATGGCCAGATCCTCAAAAGTGTCCAAGTCAATTCTGTGGAAATAACATCAAAAAGTGGTCCGAACGACCATTTTAAGAGATAAACGAAGAAATTGACTGGAGCGGGTTTGAACCTGCGACCTACGGAAACTTTTCGGGTTATTTACCAAATGAGCTAACCAAACCCCGCTCTGTTCAACTTAAATGCACATTGTCCATTTCCCTTTGTGTTTTATTTCTAAAAATCGCAACCGTTTATCATTTCGTCCTATATCAGATTGCAAATTATGAATATGATCGGTCATTTGGTTCACGAATTATAACAAATCATTCGCAATTTAACACCTTATGAAGTCATTATGATGTCAGAGTATTATGCACATCTTTGGATCCGGGTCGATGCTGGTTCAGTTTCAATTTAATACTATACTATTTAGAAGAAATGTCGCGGAGAATTATTAAAACAAAAATAGAAAAAAATCTAACAAATGGGTTTGGCGTTTGTTTTTGTGACAAACGCAGGGTGATGGTGAAGACTGTACGATTTTTGCCCAGTTATAAGTTATAAAATGTAAAAAATGGTGACACTCGCATAAATGCTTAATGTATCAGTTAAAAAAATAGGAAAATCTACACGCACGTTTATGTATGGTAGCATTATTTCATGTATTGAATGGCTTTCTAACATATCCCAACGGCATATGGCGCTCACAAGAAGACGACAAGAGCTGTTTTGTGCACATTTTGAAAAAAAAAACAAAGTGGTAAAAACACTTGAACAAGTGGTAAAAAAAAAATCATCCAGATACTGTTTGCGCACGGAGTCCATAGCTGATAGCATCGTCAAATGCAACACCCTGCGTGACTTAGACGGCATTTAACCCTTCCACTACCCACGTAAGCAAATTTTAAAAAAGAAGAACAAAAATCACAGCTGTCAATTAAAGCGCCAGACGGCGGAGAAAGCAAACATTTAAGGTTTAAGTTTCTGTAATGTGAAACGGTTATCTTTACCAAAGATCAGATGGCGCGCGGAGATACGATCTTTTGACCTCTGGCAAACAGGTGAAGTGCCCCGCCGCATGCAGCTCATATTTGGCAAGTCTCCAAAAAGACGTGTCTTTGCAACTTGCGACCCGGTTTCATGCCCTTATTAGGGAATAATGCTATTGATAGTCAAATTATGCAAAACTGTTGTCAGACAGCCAATGAAATCACTCTATCGAGCGCGTCGGGGGAGGGGGTGGCTTCTGTTCTTGCTTCTTGGACTTTGCGATCACGCCACTAGTTTACGATTATAACTTATAAGAGCTGGCGAAGCCAGTTGCGAATCACATTGGAGATTAACCCCCGACGAAAGCGTATCATGGATGCATGGGCATCGCAAAACCCACCGGGTGGTTTCAAATTGCAAAAGAGAGGAGAGACATAGACGTTTGTTTTCAGGATACGTCAACGCTGGTTGAGACCAGTCTCTCAAGGACTTGGGACTCATTGAGACCTGTCTCTGAAGGATTCGGGACTCGTTGGGGAGGACTGACAACCTGCCAATACAAGGACAGGAAAGACGTAGACGTTTGCATCAGGATACAGTCACCGCTGGTTGAGACCAGTCTCTGAAGGATTCGGGACTCGTTGGGGAGGGCTGACAACCTACCTATACAAGGTACGTACACGAAATACAAGACATTCCTAATGCCGTATGTCAATAAGAAACTAATGTTACTCTTAGTTTCAAACTTCCACTTACCAAGTGTAGGCCCATGCATGTCCAGATGTATTTTCTTAATCCGACAGTATCGAGGCCTCACATATCTTAACTACAGTCATGCATATGTAACGAGGCTAATAATTCTGCGCCTCTGAGTGATTCGAAGAATATCTTTGTATTTTACCAGTACCATTGTATTGTCAGACATCTTAGAATTGGAATATGTCCTATGTTAATTTCGTATTGTATTGGGTAAGATCACTGTTTATTTTTGGATAGAACATTATTTTAAGGTTAAATAAAGAAAGGTTTGCGGAAACACCATGTGCGAATAATTTCTCAACTAAGAGAATGGTTCTGAAGAGAACCAGATGTATAAACTCGACGTTCCGGTCAGTATGCTCTGACCGTCTTCATAGGACGGTCAGAGCATACTGACCGGAACGTCGAGTTTATACCTCTGGTTCTCTTCAGAACCATTCTCTTAGTTGAGAAATTATTCGCACATGGTGTTTCCGCAAACCTTTCTTTATTTAGTATCTCCACCATGCAAAGCCTGAAATCTTACTTATTTTAAGGGTTTTTTTTTTCGTATCTGTTTGAAGGCACGCAGTTAGGGTTTGTTTGCCCGTTGCAAAATGTAATGTTTGTCTAGATTTAACATCCGTTTTTGCTGTCCCGATTTTGCTTCTATAATCGTCCCGATTTTGCTATACAAATCTCTTAACTCGTTGCACTCTACTTCCCCGGCTACTACACCACCTCTTGCTTAATTGTTTACATTAAGATGATTTTCTTTTTTTCTATCACAACATTGCAGAGTAATGATGATCGGGTCGGGTTGACCATGCCAAACCGACCCGAAACATTAGAGATATAAACCGAATCCCGACCGAAACCGATCTTAACTCCCTCAAACCGACCCGACCCGACCCGACAAAAAATTAGGTAAACCCGACCCGAACCGACCTGTCCCTAAAAAACCCGAAAATTACCCGAATACCTTGCCTGGACAAAGTGATCACTTTTTTGTGCCTGTCCTTATTTACCCACATTGCGTGATTTTTTTTGGCAAAACCATCGTCTCTCTCTGCGTCATACTCAGTGGGTTGATCGATAGTAACTCCGCTTATTGAACTAATGCATTTGGCATCATCACTCTCAGTCCAATGCGACTGGAGAAATTAATACCGTGGGAACCTGAAAGTGCGCTCGGTGGCAGCACCACACTAGGGCTGCGGTCACAGTGACTGTCACCACCATTACCTAAATTTCGCAACTGTTTCGGTTTATTTCGGTTTTTTTCCAAAAAAAAATGGCTAAACCGACCCGACCCGACCCGACCCGACCCGAAAATGAAAATGCAAAATCAAAACCGACCCGACCCTTCTGAAAAGATGGACGAACAGACAAGACCCTACCCGAAGTCGGTTTTGGGTCGGGTCGGTTTCGGTTTCAGGTCGGGTTTGCACATCATCATTGCAGAGGTTTTCCCAGTCTTCTTGTTTGTAGATAAAAGTGAAGAGGCATATCAAGTAACCAAACGTGTGATCACATTTAACTAGATTCTTTTGTAACTCTTGATTGATTAAGCTAGAAGATTCTATTTTTAAAAACCTACGCTGTCTGTCTATCGGTCTGATATGTTTCAAGCCTAAGGAGTGTGCGGAAACATAAAATGCAAGGGTTAATGGAGAGGCGTGGGTATATATAATATCAACGGTTCCTCTGATGACGCGGTCATCCAGTGCAGTGTATGCAGGTCCTTAAATGTAATATACAGTGTGTATAAAAAACATGCAAACAAAATATAATAGAACGCCAGACATAGAATGTGTAACCACCATAGATAATAAATGTATGGTTTGAAAGATACGCCTTTCTAATTTAAAATGAGACTTCAAACGTCCAAATCTGATTTTTTTTGACAGAGTTAGGGGTAATTTTCCAAGAGACCTCAAAATGACCATGGGAGCAAGTTGTAAATTATAAAAATGTTTAGCATATAAATATTTTTACAAACTGATAGCACGAAAGTTTTAGATCTGTGTTAACTCGCTAAACACATTTGTTTGTAGGTCAGGCAATAATCCACACAGATGCAATTAGGCTACCTTCATCCCAATGCCTTAAATTCAAAACTTGGTCCCGTGGTCAATTTCACCTCACTTGGAAAATTACTCATAACTCTGTCAAAAATTATCAAATTTGGACGTTTCATGTCTCCTGTTAAAGTGGAAGGGCGTATCGTTCAAACCATACCTATATTATTTATGTTGGTTACACATTCTACGTACGGCATTCTGTCATATTTTGTTGGCTTTTTTTTTGGATACACGCTGTATACTCCGATTTCATTGTCATATGAAGTCACGATTGGCACGTTAAAAAACTTAATTTGTTTTAGTTTGATTTGCATTTTGGCAAATTAGTTTCTTTGAGACTTTCAGTAGTCACATATTACAACATTTTCGCTATGAAAATACTCCAAAACGTATCGCTATTACGCAAAACATAACGTTATTGATGAACAATATGGCAAATTACTTACCCAGAGTTTACCACGCCCAGTTGGGGTCAATATGCAAATTGAGGTTAAAGTAATAGCATATTACCCCGTAAATTCTGGAATTTGTACGATATGAATATGCATTTCGAAACCTTACTGTATAAAGAACCCCTTTTCAAAAATATGTCAATTGAGGGCGCATTGATCGCTTGTAAGACAGCAACGTTATACGATGATAAATTCATAATTTTTGGATAAATCTGTCAAGTTTTCGCTCAAAATTATGGATTTTTCCACTTGCAATTTTCAAGAGCAGTTACTAAATGCAAAGGTAATCTCTCTCTAGCTGATGTGCTTGAGGGGATAAGAAGTTATTTGGGACTTATCACATGCAAAGTCTCCCGGTAGTTGCCTGTCAGCATGACATTACAGCGCCCATTGTCTATTACAAATCGTCTTCCACAAAGGAGGCCTTTGTTTACGCAAGATGGTTTCAAATCTCAACTTTTGAACATGCTTTTCCATTTTAATACAACTTTTTAAAACATTTCAAACACTACAAACTTTTTGACACTACCAAGCTAGCGGGCGCCGCGCAAAGCACGTCATCCTGCAATGTTGATTAAAAAGAACCAAACAAATGAATGCTCGTCGACATAAACAAGTTGACATAAAATGACGAAAAGTAGCTGCATATTCTTTGTCCGCTTTTGAAAATGTTGGTTCAAAAATCGCACCTCTCCTTAAATGTTTCGCCCCATTTCTCTATGGTCCAGAAAAATGCCTTCCTTTTGAAAATGTTGGTTCACAAAATCGTACCTCTTCTTAAATGTTAAGCCCCATTTCTCTATGGTCCAGAAAATGCAGACCGTCTCCAAAAAGTGTCCGTCGGACTATTTTTGAAATAACTACGAAACCATGACTTCAATTTTGGGGATATACATAATGTACTTTATTGTGACTCGTAATTACGATTTCAGTTAAATTGGTCAGTTTGGTTGAGGTCTGGCACCGTAGATCCCGGTAAGTGTAAAAAAAAAAATCACACGTTTTAGACGACTTTAAAATCATAAACTGTCTGGGAAAAATATGTGTAAAGGAATCCACTTGAATATCTAAAGAAATTAATGATAGTAAAAATAAACGGTGGCCCACTCAATTGGTTTTAGTTCAAAATATGTTTGAAAGTAGATTAAAAAATTTCAATAAATTATGTAATTTTTATATTAATTCAAATTATAGACAGTATGTTCTAAACATTAGGAATATCCAATTTCTTGGAGCACTGAAAGGGAAATAAGTGTAAGTAATTATACATGCCGCGTTCATTAGGGAGGCATAATAAGATGCATTTTTACCTATTTGTTGGAATTCTGAAGAATTTCACAATTATTATGACACTAGAAAATAGGACTATATGTTTCCACAAAAATAAGGAGGCATGGTCTCAGTTATGTGTAGGCCTGTATGTAGGGTAGACTGATGTTGTGTTAGCGGAACACTAGATGCAGTACGCCTCTGTACTGATGACGTCACACTTTGTTTACTGTGCACTTTCCTATGGAGCCATTGGGGGCCTACGGTCCACTGAGCACCATCATAGGAAAGCACTCATGTAATCAAAGTGTGACGTCATATGTGAGTCAAGAGGGTGGAAGCTTGGAGTATAAACGATTGCGAGTGCACAATAAGCTCTGGCCGTCTTGTATGAAAGCCTTGCATGAAATCTGACAAAATGACCGTGTGTTTCGGGGTACCACCCCGGCACAAATGATTTCACCGTGCAATGGACGGTAACGTTGACCGGGGATTGTGGTACATGCCTGGGCTGCCGTCCCACGCGATAATCACGCTACGCTACATACGCCGTGACTATAATATGACTTACATGACATTTTGCCTACATTTATAAACTGTTCATAAAAATCTTTCCAAATTGTTACAAAAAATTGTGTTAAGTAATATTTTTTTTAATTTTTTTTTAATCTCAATTAGGTAGTTATATTTCATGAGATTGAATGGTTACAAACAATTTTGTTAAGTGATAAATTTAGTTTGTTTTTTAATTGTAATTAGGTAGTTATATTTCATGAGAATTGTCGTGTTCATAATTTGCGGATTGGTAGAGTTTGCTTCGAAAACGTGATTGAACCCCAGACACAAAGCCGCTTAAGCTTTACTTCCGCGGTTACCGGAAATGTAAGAACAAGTGACCATACCTTTAAAACATTTTTATTAAGACCAAACAATAAAGGAACATGGAATGATTATTTTTAAGAACACATTTTGTACAACTTTTTATTCTTCTTTGTGTTAAAAGTATTTGGCAACACTTTTGGGTTAACCTTTTTGAAAAATGCAGTTCTTTAAACATTTAAATGTTCATGCTCCCCTGGACAAGATTGGGCGCTGTTACTGTGATGTCATTTCAGTAAGACACGGTTAAGTTTAGGGGTTTTGTGCTCATTGAAAACATCTGTGAGAAAGGTTTGCTCATTGTATTTACCTATCAACGAATCACCACAGAAAAGAAATGTTACGACAGCAAAATATCAAAATGTTTTGCAACTGTGGTTCTGAAATAACTGTAACGTTGATGTTTCTGCCTTGAATGACATCACACTTTTGCTCATGTATATGGAAATTTGCATCTTATAGGCATAAAAACAAAAAAAGGCACCAAAATACCCTTGAAAATGTAGAAACGAATATTGAAATTAACATTAAATGGGCATGATGGGACACAAAGATGTATTTTCAATGATTAAACAAATTACATTGCATGGGCCTTCAATCAAATGTCGAGAGGTAGGACACGCGACAGAAATAGTTGACGCTAGGGGGGGGGGGGCATTTTTATTGCCAAAGCACTAGTTTAAAATGTTTATCATATTACACAGTACCATTTTCACAGGGAAAACATTTGCAAAGCTAAACATTGATAATGTCATCAGACCGAAAGTTACATTTTTTTGGGAAATTCCAATGATCCATTCTACCAAGAAAAAACTGCAAATAATTTCATCAAAAGCAAATAATAAAAAAAACTCCATGACAGAAAGCCAATATCATGACGTTAAACCAGGAGTTATTGTATAACAGTGTGAACTGCAATGCTGAGTTGGGTGAGCGTTGGTTGTGTTTTGGCATTGTACTTTCGGGGGCGGGGGGGGGGGTGGTATTGCACACAACGCGTTTATTTTACCCAAAAAAAAGCTTACTGCACCCCCCCACGCACACAAACATTTGTTTATGGTGTAATTGAGGGTTTTCTTTTGATCCTCTTCCCTTTTCCTTTGTACTCTTTCGCAGCAGCTCTCATTGGTTTTGTACACGTTTTCTAATCAAGGTCGTCCTCCACTTGGTTCCTGTCCTCGATTCACCGATGACGTTGCACGTGTGTGTCCTTGATTTACACTATAAACAAACGCACATGTTAACGTTACAAACGTAGTGTGGATATTCCTTTGTTTTCGTGTAGTTAAGAAAAACCTGTGAAAAAAAAAACTAATTTTACTCATACTTTGAACACTGTTTCAACCCATTTTTTTTGTTAATGATTACCTTTAGTGTTTCTCTTCATTTTGCCACGGATAAACCTAACCCAAAAATGACTTTGTGGACGTGGGCAAATCCACACAACGTCGCTGCTACCTGGTTTATGTGGACTTTTTTTGGTTCTGAAGTCCACACAGTGAATGTAATGCTTGTACACACTAGCAAGTGTGTGTGCTTGCAATCGGGTACCCCCAGTTGTCCCTCTTTTGTTTGTACTCTTTGAAGGAAGACCGAGGAACTTTTCAGGAAGTCCTCCCTTATGGTTTGTACACGATCGGAAATTGGGGACCTCTCGGGAATTGGGGACCCTATTGTTCGCTATTTTTCAATGTCCCATATTGAATGCAGAAACAAACTCAGCCCACTCACACACTTGCTAAACTTTGAGGTACGGGCAATGGGCTCGTGAGGAGTGAGGGCGCCATATGCCCATGCAAGGTTAATTAACCTATCGCGGTGGAATCGCGTCACGTCAACACAGCTTGTGAAATGTTGTCCAATTACATGATGTACAAGATACACGAGGAACTCGCCATAGCTGAGACAAACAAAACTTACTGTACACAATTTCATAGGGTTGTCTAAAAGGCGTGGCTAACTAGCAAACAGCGATAGGTCAATTACAGGTTGGTCGGTCCTCGGAAATTCGACCTAAAAATAAGCCCCCTAGGTTTCCCATTAAATATAACTACCAAATTTTAATGTTCAACAAAAATAAATAAAAATCATCCCTTTTGCTATTTAAGAGGTCACCAACGGTCAAAATTTCCTTCCACTCCCCCTGGCAGCTGTTAACAAACCAATGGGGGTCTTAACCAATATTGATTCACGTAATAACATGGCTCAGGAATGCGTGTTTTCATAGGAGGGTTTTAACAATGGAATAACAGTACGGGATTTTTTTATGGCGTCATTCTCCCTAAATAAGTTTTGGTTTGATAACGTCACAATTTTGAATTCTGGGGCCGAAAAGCAGTTCCAATGTTTCAGTAACTTGCACCAAGTATATGCGACAACCCGTGTCTTAACCTCCTTCCTCCAATTAAGTTGCCTTTGTGTGCCTTTTAGTATTTAGTTTGGGTAGTTTGTTTGTTGTGTTTCAGTGGATAAATATCTTTTTTAATTTCATTATTTCTTTTTTTATGTTGGGGATACGCCTATAAAAGCGATACACTAACCATGCTATTTTAAAATTCCTCGCGAAAAAAAACAGATATGAATTGCAAATTGGAATGGTGGCATTAATTAGAATTTTGATAGTAATTAATTAAGTCTGCTGATATTGCACTTGCAATAATTAACCTCCAAAAAGTTGGTGGAGGACGGAATAGATATGTTAGCCGAATGCGTACAATGATCTGTTAGTCATGTCAATTTAAAACAAAACAGGGTCTGACCTAGAACAGATTGCAATATAATTTACTTTAATGCTATCACGCTAAGGAAATATCACTACTTAACAAACTGAAAATTTAATTTAATCAAAGGAGTGGAAAAGTGCTTTTATTCACTTTTTCGCTACTACTTTTTCATCATCCGTGAACAGTCGTATGGAGGGCGTTAGGTGTTCTTTTGCGTCCATTACCAGTCAGAAAATCCGTTCACATCACGTATGAGACTTCGCGAAACACGACTGATCACAGCAGGCGACTTTTCTATGTCAACCAGTTATTTAAATGTATGGTAATTTACACTGTCGCCCAATATAAAACGATATTTTCTTGAAAAAAATCAAGAAATTTGAGATTTTTTCTGCCCGAATTATTTATTGGTTGAAATAAATCACTTTGTGCTCAATAAACAATTTGTTTCAGGGAAACATCTTTGTATAAATAAGATTAATTGAAACCAGGCCGGGCAATGATATACACAAAGATATCAATTTAAAGTTTTAATTTAAGTGTCTACGCCAAGAGGCCAGAGTCCAATTTTAAATATTATGAACAATCTCCAAGATCCAAGATTCGTGTTATCATTTTGTGATGAATTTAGGTCATTGGCATAACTTATAAATAACCTATAAATTGTCAAAAAAATTAATGTATATTAAAAAAAACCGTGCTGAATAAAAATTAATTGGATTAAAATCTTCTGGGTTTTAGAGAAAATAAATAAGGTAGTGTGACAAGTGTATTACATCATTACGTCAAAAAAACAGTATACGTGCACCCAGATCAAAGCCTTAGGCCGCCGGGGGGGGGGGACCATGCCATAGAGATCACCTTTTTTAAAGTAATTACAACGCGAGGTCTGTTCAGTTTAAAGAATCATTTTGTCGGGACTCAAGTATGCTCTTTTGGAGTAGTGCAATTTCACTCTTGACAGCACAAGCAGATGTCTCAATCAATTTTCCGTACCTTACTCGTGATCTGCACAATTTAGCTGTTTAATTTACAAAATGTACTGATGAAAAATGTGTGACGTATGCAAAGCTCATGTACAACTACATCTGTTTCTCATCAACCTCATAGTAATTTTTTGTTTTATTGTGATTAAAGTGTTTTGAAATGTTTTGTTTCATAATTTCATGTACTAGCAACCCGAGCACAGTAATTCCTAAATGTTCTCAACCAAATCCAACAAATAACTTCCAGGCGCTCAATCAATAATCTTTAAATCAATAATGTTTGATTTTCTTTCAAAATGGTTAATGCAAGCACTGACCAACCGTTTTCAATTTGTGCATTATCAAACCTTTTTGCAAATTATCGTATGTCGTGTACTTTCTCGTGTGTGGGCTTATTGCGCACTTTAGGCGGAAAATCGTCCTCTTTATCTGTAGTGCCCCGTATAAAATTATGACTTGAAACAAACACGTCCCCGTCAAAAGTAGACTTTTGAGCCAAGTTACAAATGTGTACTGCTCTTAATATAAAACTCACAGTAAAAAAATATGTAAAAAGCTAAATGAAATTGTATGACACACGTAAAACCCCTTTTTTTGTAGTTTCCGACGCAATGTCGTCTGCTGCGCTCGCATGTGTTCATGAATCCAAAATTATCTTTTATAGGCATGCAAATCGGAGAGTCACCAGACGAATTGTTCGAGGGCAAAATGTCCCCAATTTGAATCTCAAAAACATGCTTGAAAAACACCCTTCCATTCAATAGAAACAATTGGATTTTTCACAAGTTGTGTATTTATTTGAAGTTGTTTGACGCTTGAATGGTTTCTATTGCAATTTGTTCTAGGTCTTAACGTAAATTGACCGGACTATGTGTAGCTTTTGTACTCTTGGGAAAAATGGGGACACAATCGCGAAAAAAAACCTTAAAAGGTACATTCTTATTGACAGTTCCTATTTTCTATAAATGTTATTTATGGGTTGTTTAATTTCAAATGTGTGCATCAGTCTAGTATCGAAAGAGAATTCCAGTGAAGAATTTGCAATTCGTTCAAAGATGCCATGATATATTAGGAAATCCGTTATTATAAGTACGGTTGATAGTTGTTATTTTCCATTGTTATTCTAGATTAGTTGATCCTCATCGTTTGACTTCTGATTTCAATCACAAAGATGCAGCAAGACAGACTTGGTCGGCGGAGTAGAGCTAGGATCATAGCTGAGGAGTACAACCACTCACTCAGCAAACTCGTCAGCACGAAGAGGAGGGTTAAGCCAAGTCGTAAGGCAGCATTTATGGCCGCCTTTCCATTCAAAGCCTCGCCTAGACTCCATTCTGATGAAGAGGGAGCATCCGTCCTGCCACTGAAAGAAGCGTTAATAACTGACCCTAAAAACAGGAAAAGTTCGAACACAAACGAAACAACCAGCAATCTTGAAGTGAAAAGGTATAACTGTAGAAATCTCTCTCGAAATCTCAATCGACCAAATTTTCACTAAATCCCCATCATGAATAAGGCCTGTAGGATGGTACCTTTCTCAATTCTTGTCGTACCAGGATTCTTGGTTTTTAGCTTGACAGAGAATAAACAACCAAAAACTTCTTGCCTGTAAAGTTCATAAGTTCACTTTTAATAAAATCGCATTTGCATCTTCATGTATCACTTCAATTTACTGTTTTGAATGGGTCAACCAGTTCTAGGCAACCTTGATTCGGTATCTAAATTGATAATTCTAATTGATCGTCGTTGCCAAATACATATCAAAATAATAAACATCCAATGTAATTCGAGGTGAAACTGACATCGTTTCCTTGTACTCAAAAAGTAGAAGGAAAATGTATAAATGAAACCCAACAAGAGTTCGCAGAATTAAAATCAACGATTGTCAGAGTTTTGTTGTTTCATCTCATGCAGGATATTTTATTGTTTTTCCAACTTGCAGTCCCGTTGAAGAGAGAAAGACATTGCAAGTTTTTGTCAGGGGTCTTCTCTTACCCAAGACACTTTGCCTGCAATTAGATCTTGAGACACCGGTATCTGATTTAAAGGCATTGGTTGAAAGTGAGAGTGGCATCAAGCCTGAAGATCAACAGCTTTACATCGGGAGAAACTTTCAGGTACTGCTTCTACTACACACTAAAAAGTAAAATCGATTGATGTCAGGCTTTAAAAATCAATTTATCTGAGCGTATAACGACAACTCAATACAATTTTGTCAACGTTTTAATTAACACCCTTCCCTGTGAGGATGTTGTATTTGAAAGATCCACATAATTAACACTCATAATTGTTACTCTGCCACTGTAGATAGCTTAGACCCCATCATACATGTTTGTGACTTCCAAGAGCAATGACTTCCAAGGGGTCAGGCTCATGCGAATGGGCGTCAATCGCTTCTGAAAAGTGCGCGTGGCATACCTAGATAAGAACTAATGTGATCGCGAAGTTCAAAGCCGTAACGGCGTAGGGTTCGGAGCCCGCTTAAGATGTACAAAATGAATTTTGATTCTAGAAGCTCTGTGGTGCGATCTGAGGCAATTTCTTAGCACTTTAACCAATTTCTTTGAGCAAATTTTAACATCATTTTCGCGTTTGGACTCATTGAATGAGCTATTCTGAGCTATAGAATCATCATTAATATAGACTGCTATTTTACTGAGCGGAAAATGT
The DNA here is from genome assembly GCA_029964075.1 of Patiria pectinifera. Classification (NCBI taxonomy): domain Eukaryota; kingdom Metazoa; phylum Echinodermata; class Asteroidea; order Valvatida; family Asterinidae; genus Patiria; species Patiria pectinifera. Next base: position 25,645,762 of record CM057148.1, read on the forward strand.
GTACTGCTGGTGCGACATGATACCCCCCTTACACACACAAGTGTGTAACTGTCCCTCTTTTGTTTGTATGTTTTTTTTTTTTAGGAAAAGCTCCCATATGTTTTCTACACATCGTCTTTTGTTGTTCAAAGTGCACTATTGAATGCAGAAACACCCAACACACACAAAAACTTTTAAAAAAGTGGAAGGGGGTGTCTCCCCTCCCCGTCCCCCACTGATTGACGCCCATGTCCATATTCATGCGCATTGTGTTTTTCTTAAGAGATTCGTGTAATGTGCTGATCACCACCCCCAATGTGTAGAACCCAATGACCTATCATGACCAATGCCCCTGTCAGCCTGGCCACCTAGCTTGGCATGTTTATAGATACAAATATGGACAGTGCATTCTGTCAATAATCACAAGTCAGTTTGTGGTTTTGTGGTAGAATTGGAATAGAGACTGGTCACCTGAGCTGTCAATAGAAAAAAAAATATATTGGCTTACAGCAAGTAAATTCATTTATGGTCACTCAGGGAAGGGCTGCCTTCCTTTAGTTTGAAAACTGTTGTTGAAAGGCTGGATGAAAATGTAATTTTCCCCAAAACTTTTATACTACGTAATTGTAGCATGAGTTTGTTAAAAAAGGTGTTAAAAAATGGTTTGGTAAACTTCTTACATGAAATTGAGCAAGATCGTTAGGTTCCCTTGTAAGATTATAACGATTTGGAAATATTATGTCAGTCCATTAGGTAAGAAGTGTGCCACATATATATTTTTCTAGAAGTCTCATGAAGTTTCGTTCAAATTGGTTTGCAGCTTTGTGACCTGCTCTCCATTCGCGACCATGGGATACAGCAAGACCAGAACATCGAGCTTCGCGCTGGTGGCTTGTTGGGCGGTGGACCATTCGGTAAATATCGAGGCAATACGTCTAGAAATAAGTTAAATAGAGTGTTTAACCAAACAATTACCTTTCAAAACTAAGGGAACGTTTCTTCCAAAGTTTGGCACCATATCTTTGCAAATGTTTCATTACAATATGTTAGGAAAAATGTAGAAACGGACCTCGATTACCTTTGAAATGACATGATATTTATTTTACTCTTACAACTGACATATTTTCTTTTCCGAACGAATTCTAATAGAATATAATGCCCTGTACCCCAAACATAGCTTGTTTGCATTTGCAGTCCTTTATGCAGAATAAAAACATTGTTTTAAATAGCGCGCTGCATTTCAGAACATTTTGAGCTAAATTCCATAAATGTTCATATCTAGCGACGTTTGCATCTATGTTAATTTATGAGTCAAGCTTTTTGGTTTCGCCCCGTCCGATCCGATGCAATCATAACTAGGCTAGCGACGCGATGATTGCGACCTCACCGTTAACGACACTGTGATCATAGTTGACTCACTACGCTGTATCATAATCCTTGCTACTTTTGCGTCCTTTCCTCTCACTGGTTTGCAACACCCGCCGTTTTCCAAATGTTATTTTGTGCGAGTGATCGCAACACATATGACACCGTATATTTTGCCTGTATGTGTCAGGTCAACTCACCCCCCTGACCGACACGTACATTATGACAGTTATGTGCGGTAGTATTTTTGTAGCCTAATGCATGCCGTTTAGAGTACTATTCATAACTGCACGCATGCGCACTGAAGTGGTCCTGCTCCTAATTCAAAAGTCGAAACGAATTAGTTCATTACTTATCGTCGGCGTTTTATTTTCTGTCGATGTCGCATTAGGAAGCTCATAATGTAATGCTAGGAAATTCTGTTTATCAATTCAATCAGATTTTTTCAGGGTGCCACACCCATAAAGCACTTTTATCCCAGTTTTAAAACTAATTTCCCTGTGTGTGAGAGTACCCGACTACAATTTTGACGTGTATTAGGTTAAAAGGTAATCAATTATTAATCAGTCAGTACGATTGGATTCTGATCGCGTTTAACCTCACACTTGAGCGTACACGCTGAGATGATTCATGCAAACTGTTTTATGTTTGCATTTCAGAAGAAAACAAGTTGAGAAACAGTCTATTCTTAAACTTGTCAAGTCAGCTTGGAAAAAAGTGGGAGACGCTCGCCCTCCGTTTAGGATTCTCGGACGAAGAACTCGACGCATTCAAACACGGCAGAGAGTTAAATCAGCAGAGCTTCAAAATGTTAAATACCTGGTGGCAGAAACAAGACAACCCAACAGGCGCTGCCGAGGAGCTTAGCGACGCCCTGAAAGTTACGGGCCGTGTTGACTTGGCGATGCAAGTAACTGAACAAGGTATGACGTGTTTCTTTGGGTGTGTTTGTTTAGTTCACCCGGATCTACACGGGTCAGCCCCGTGCCTTTCGATTAGCTCTGACGTTATTCTCGGGGCTCACCCGGATCAGCCACAACACAGACCCTGCTCGGGGAGCAGAGTCACTGGTGGAGTTATGTCACGCATGCGCTGTTCATTCCGAGACATTTCAAGTGGACTTAAAAGTTGACGTTATTTGAAGTCCAAAGGTAATCATTTTTTGACTTCATTGCGACTTTTGAGGCTATAAGACCGAATCCGAAACGGGCGTTATTGTAAGGATCGTGATGGCCCGCGGTTGAGCGTTCGATTAGCCCAGCTGTCGTGGCTGACCCGTCTGCCTTTACCCGTGTCGGCCCGGGTGAGCTACTCGAACGTACCCTTAGTCAGGTTTGGTTAAACTACACTGACGTAGACCCCGATGATACATTTGACATCAATTAAAAGTAACACACTAATGGTTAACATTCCACAAGCTTTATCTAAAGGGCATGCCCATATAGTGAATAAACAATTTTAACAAACTTAAATTTTCGGGATAATGACCACTGTGTCTAACTTCTATTCATAAAGTTACAACAGCTGACAAACACACCAATTGAATATTCAAAACACCCACGAAATTTAAGTCAACGTATAAAGCAAACCTTTGGTTGGAAGCTTCGAAGGCCGTAGGCCAATGTGCCGATTTCGTGGCGCTACTAAAAAGTTAGCAGAGAAAAATGCGTTGAAGGAAGCAAATGAACATCTGAAAAAAGGATGCGTTCCCCATGCTGTTCAAATATAGATTTGTTTTTCTTCCAACGAACTTTCAATGTCTACGTTCTGTTTTAATTCAACAAAAATTCTTTAGTTTGATTTTGGGCGTCTGCACTCTGCAACCCCCCGAAAATGGCTTTCATATTTTGCGCACAACTGAAAAGTATATTTTTTTAAATAGCGAATGACAAGTTTAATTATGTTTGGAGTCTACTTACATATCCTTACTAACATGTCGTTTTCTAAAGCATATACATGTAAATGACTGGGTAATTTTGCACACGGAAATAAATGAGATGTCCGTAAATGGATTGCCCGACATGTGGGAATTGTACAAGACCAAATTACTTCACAAACATATGAGATTATGGTTGTTTGTAATCCAACGTTTTCTTACAGGTAAATTGGGGATTTGCTCTACCTGTTCACATCCCTCACGTCAGGCAACACTTCGCCTAATCTCAAGCCAATTTACGAATACCTTATTTATCCCTTTTCGTTTTTGTTTTGTTTTTGTTTTTGCTAAATATCGTGGTGTTGTCATTGTGCCCATGATTTTCGATCTTATTTTATTATGGTAACTGTACTAGTAAGTGCCTTTGTGAATGTGAAGGTCATCAATACTGATGTTTGACAAGACCACTTGATGATATCTGGAGAGAAAAAAAATACACAAAATGTACTTTTCAAAACTCGTTTTTTTTCTTCAAAATATATCAAAATATGGGAATAAATACTATGGATCTAAGCCACTTGAGTACTTGCGGTTGCGAGCACATGGAGAGGTTCCTATTTTCGTAACGTTACAGATTTAAGAGTTTGTTTTCTCTAACGTTAGCATGCCTTGTTCTGTGCTCTGTGTCATACGGTCACTGAAAAAAATAATAAAGAAGGCTGTCTTTAGCATTGGAGCAGCGCCATGAAATTTGGCCAGTATTTTTATACTGACCGATCGCCGATAGATATTAAATGCAAAAAAATTGATTGATTTCCCCCAAAATTACTTGTTTTTCTGCACAGGCACTGCAGGAACTTCCTTTGACGTTAAACAGTGTGCAAGAGAACTGGCAGTGCATTACCGAGAGACGATGAAAGTGACGACACACCCTACAGAGAGAGACATGTCTAGAGAGATGGATGACATCTACGTCAGCCAAAAGCTAGAAGAAGAGACCAACAAACCAAGTCCTTTATCCTCATGGGAGGCAAAGATGCAAGCAAAAACAGGTAGCCAATCGGAGCATCCAAAAGCTTCGAAAATGGGTACTCCTGATCCCTCAAAATCACAACCTGATATGGATAAAGGGTTTCATCCTAAGACAATTCCACTAGACTCATACTCAAGTATGCTTGGGCTCAAAACAAATCGATTACTGGTCAGAGCTGAGGCAGGTTGTGGGAAAACCACACTCCTTAAAAGGATTGCTTACGATTGGGCTGATCTGAAAACAAAGGGAGGTCAAACTGAAAATCAACAACAAGCTGAGCACGCATCAGTTTTGGGAAATTACGAACTTGTCTTTTTGGTCGAGGTCAATCGAATGGGTAAGAAATTCGATATCATCGACGCCATGTTCTCTCAAGTTCTCACGGACAGGAAACTGAAAAACAAATTCAAAGACCTAGCAAAATACATCCTTGAGAACCCAGAGCGCGTATTAATTATGCTAGATGGCGCAGATGAGATTTCTTTGCAAAGAGTGAAGGATGCACAATGCGAGAACGGAATTGACTTGAACGGTGTGCTATCGTTCAAATCACTGAAGTTGTGCAAAGTCATAGTAACGAGCCGACAGAAGACGTCAAATGAACTGCTGAAAATGCACGCACACTACACAAAAATTAACATGATGGGCTTTGACGATAAAGACAGGGGAAAATACGTGAGGAAATACTTGGAAGAGTTTGAGCCAGTTAATCAAAAGAGGTTCCTTATAAAGGTAAATGGATCCGAAACGTTTCGTACTTTAGCCGAAATACCGTTGTTTCTGCGGCTGATGTGCCAGACATGGGCAGAAGAAGAGAATTTACCTGGTCAAATAACAAACCTTTTTCGGGATAACATTCAGCTGCTTTTCCAACATAAGGAAAGTAAAGGAACAGACCAGCAAGTTTCTGATAGCAAGACACATGTTTCACATCTTGGTCGGATAGCTCTTGAAGGATTGTTAGACCCCAATGGGGAAATACTTTATTTCGTGGAAAATGAGATTGATTCAAAGGACTTAGATATTTTAGAGAGGGGTTCCGATATAGGCTTGTTGACAAAAAGAAAAACATTTCAGCGTGACAAGAAAGTTTCTTACTTTTCGTTCATGCACAAGATTTTTCAGGAATACTGCGCGGCGGTATATCTGGTAGATTTGTCAAGGACTGACAAAGAAGCCTATGTCAAGTACTTGTCTCGTATATTTCATGGTGATGTGGAAAGCTTTGAATACATTCTGCGATTCTGCTGTGGACTGGACACAAATGTCGCCGAGGATATTGTGAGGGGCATTGGAGATACCTTAAAGCAAACAAAATTGAACGAGTCCTTGCATAGAATTTTGATGCTGCTCCTATTTGAAGCTCAATTAGAATCCCTCGTGAAATTCTTTGTTCAGACTTGGAAGATTGAGTTTCCATATGTACTCCAAGGTGAAGTTCTTGTGGCTGTGCATTATTTCTTGCAAGTCGGGTCAAAACATACAACTCTGCACAAAGTAGACAAGCCAGACATTAGTGCTACCTGTCGAGGTTTTGCTGACTTGAGACTTTTAGAGGATATAATGACGCACATGCAATGTAAACCATCGCTGAATCTTAAACTTCATGACATCAGTTGGCTAACGTTTGTTAATAACTCCGCAGGGATATTGAAATATCTCAAGAATCTAAAAGTACAAAGCTGTGATTGGAACCTTGTCAAGCTTTTCCAAGCGTTATCAAAAACCAACACGCAAACAATTGAATTAATGGACATTAATTTGCATGATAAAATATCTGAACAAAACATTGAACCATTTCCATCCTTGAAAGGATTTTGGCTTCTCGAGTGTGGTCTGACAAACAGTGATATTGAGCCACTCTTTTCTCTTCTTTCATCAGCAGGCAGCATCAATAGCGTTTTTCTAGACGGAAACAATTTGCACGGTTTGCAGCATGTCACGATCGCTAGTGTTCCTTCCCTTGAGTTATTGTACCTCAATGAAACTGGTCTGACAAAGAGTGATATTCAACCACTTTTCTGTCTTCTTTCATCAGCAGGCAGCATAAAAATACTTTTTCTGATAGAAAACAATTTGCACGGTTGGCAGCCTGTCACGTTAGCTAGTGTCCCTTCCCTTGAGGTATTGTGCCTGAGTAAAAGTAGTCTGACAAACAGCGATATTGAGCCAATTTTTTCTCTTCTTTCATCAGCAGGCAACATAAAGACAGTTGTTTTGAGTGGAAACAATTTGCATGGTTTGCAACCTGGAACGATCGCTAGTGTCCCTTCCCTAGAAAAATTGCAACTATTCGAAAGTTGTCTGACGAGCAGTGATATTAAGCCACTTTTCTCATTGCTTTCATCAGCAGGCAGCATAAAGACCGTTTTTCTGGGAGGAAACAATTTGCACGATTTGCAACCTGGAACGATCGCTAGTGTCCCTTCCCTAGAAGAATTGTGCCTAAGTGCAAGCAGCCTGACAAGCAGTGATATTGAGCCACTTTTCTATCTTCTTTCATCAGCAGGCAGCATAAAGACACTTGTTCTGCATGGAAACAATTTGCACGGTTTGCAGCCAGTCACGATCGCTAGTGTCCCTTTCCTTGAGGAATTGCAACTATTTGACAGTGGTCTGACAAAGAGTGATATTGAGCAACTTTTTTCTCTTCTTTCATCGGCAGGCAGCATAAAGAAAGTTGGTCTGGGTGGAAACGATTTGCACGGTTTGCAACCTGTCACAATCGCTAGTATTCCTTCCCTTGTGGAATTGGAACTACTTAAAAGTAGTCTGACAAAAAGTGATATTGAGCCACTTTTCTCAATTCTTTCATCAGCAGGAAGCATAAAGAAAGTTTTTATTGATGGAAACAATTTGCAAGGTTTGCAACCTGTCACGATCGCTAGTGTCCCTTCCCTTGAGGAATTGTTTCTAAGTAAATGTGGTCTGACAAAGAGTGACATTCAGCCACTTTTCTCTCTTCTTTCATCAGCAGGAAGCATAAAGAGAGTTTCTCTCAATGGAAACAATTTGCATGATTTGCAGCCAGTCACGATCGCTAGTGTCCCATCCCTTGAGGTATTGCAACTACCTCACAGTGGTCTGACAAAGAGTGATATTCAGCCACTTTTCTCACTTCTTTCATCAGCAGGCAGCATAAAGACATTTGTTCTGAAAGGAAACAATTTGCACGGTCTGCAGGATGTTACGATCGCTAGTGTACCTTCCCTGAAAGAACTGCGTATAAGTGAAAGTTGTCTGACAAACAGAGATATTAAGCCACTTTTCTCTCTGCTTTCATCAGCAGGCAGCATAAAGACTGTTGTTTTAGGTGGAAACAATTTGCATGATTTACAACCTGGAACGATCGCTAGTGTCCCTTCCCTAGAAGATCTACAGCTACATGGCAGTGGTCTGACAAAGAGTGATATTCAGCCACTTTTCTCAATCCTTTCATCAGCAGGCAGCATAAAGACAGTTGTTCTGAAAGGAAACAATTTGCACGGTTTGCAGCCTGTCACGATTGCTACTGTCCCTTCTCTTGAGGCATTGTACCTATATGAAAGTAGTCTGACAAAAAGTGATATTGTGCCACTTTTCTCTCTCCTTTCATCAGTAGGAAGCATAAAGAAAGTTGTTCTAGAGGGAAACAAATTGCACGGTTTGCAGCCTGTCAAGATTGCTAGTATCCCCTCTCTTGAGGAATTGAAAATACTTGAAAGTAGTCTGACAAAGAGTGATATTGAGCCACTTTTCTCTCTGCTTTCATCAGCAGGCAGCATTAAGACTGTTGTTTTAAGTGGAAACAACTTGCATGATTTACAACCTAGAACGATCGCGAGTGTCCCTTCCCTTGAAGAATTACAGCTACTTGACAGTGGTCTGACAAACAGTGATATCGAGCCACTTTTCTCTCTGCTAATATCAGCAGGCAGCATAAAGACTGTTGTTTTGAGTGGAAACAATTTGCATGATTTACAACCTAGAACGATCGCGAGTGTCCCTTCCCTTGAAGAATTACAGCTACTTGACAGTGGTCTGACAAAGAGTGATATTCAGCCACTTTTCTCAATCCTTTCTTCAGCAGGCGGCATGAAGACAGTTGTTCTGAAAGGAAACAATTTGCACGGTTTGCAGCCTTTCACAATCGCTAGTATCCCTTCCCTTGTGGAATTGAAACTACTTGAAAGTAGTCTGACAAAGAGTGATATTGAGCCACTTTTCTCTCTTCTTTCATCAGCAGGGAGCATAACGAAAGTTATTCTGGAGGGAAACAATTTGCATAATTTGCAGCCAGTCACGATCGCTAGTATCCCTTCCCTTGAGGTGTTGCAACTCCTTGACAGTGGTCTGACAAAGAGTGATATTCAGCCACTTTTCTCAATCCTTTCATCAGCAGGCAGCATAAAGAAAGTTGCTCTGAAAGGAAACAATTTGCACGGTTTGCAGCCTGTCATGATCGCTAGTGTCCCTTCCCTTGAAGCATTGTTCCTACATGATAGTAGTCTGACAAAAAGTGATATCGAGCCACTTTTCTCTCTGCTTTCATCAGCAGGCAGCATTAAGACTGTTCTTTTGAGTGGAAACAATTTGCATGATTTACAACCTGGAACGATCGCTAGTGTCCCTTCCCTAGAAGAAATACATCTACTTGACATTGGTCTGACAAAAAGTGATATTCAGCCACTTTTTTTAATCCTTTCATCGGCAGGCAACATAAAGAAAGTTGTTCTGAAAGGAAACAATTTCCACGGTTTGCAGCCTGTCACGATCGATAGTGTCCCTTCCCTTGAGGCATTGTACCTATATGAAAGTAGTCTGACAAAAATAGATATGGAGCCACTTTTCTCTCTGCTTTCATCAGCAGGCAGCATAAAGACTGTTGTTTTAGGTGGAAACAATTTGCATGATTTACAACCTGGAACGATCGCTAGTGTTCCTTCCCTAGAAGATCTACAGCTACATGGCAGTGGTCTGACAAAGAGTGATATTCAGCCACTTTTCTCAATCCTTTCATCAGCAGGCAGCATTAAGACTGTTCTTTTGAGTGGAAACAATTTGCACGATTTACAACCTGGAACGATCACTAGTGTCCCTTCCCTAGAAGAATTATTTCTACTTGACAGTGGTCTGACAAAGAGTGATATACAGCCACTTTTCTCTCTTCTTTCATCAGCAGGGAGCATAAAGATAGTTAGTCTGAAAGGAAACAATTTGCACGGTTTGCAGCCAGTCACGATCGCTAGTGTCCCTTCCCTTGAGGCATTGTACCTATATGAAAGTAGTCTGACAAAAATAGATATCGAGCCACTTTTCTCTCTGCTTTCGTCAGCAGGCAGCATTAAGACTGTTGTTTTGAGTGGAAACAATTTGCACGATTTACATCCTGGAACGATCGCTAGTGTCCCTTCCCTAGACGAATTACAGCTACTTGACAGTGGTCTGACTAAGAGTGATATCGTGCCACTTTTCTCTCTTCTTTCATTAGCAGGGAGCATAAACAGACTAGTTCTGGAGGGAAACAATTTGCACGGTTTGCAGCCTGTAATGATCGCTAGTGGCTCTTCCCTTGAAGAATTGCATCTACGAGAAAGTAGTCTGACAAAGATTGATATTCAGCCACTTTTCTCTCTTCTTGCATCAGCAGGGAGCATAAAGAAATGTTTTCTTCAAAGAAACAATTTGCACGGTCTGCAAGATGTTACGATCGGTAGTGTACCTTCCTTGGAAGTATTGTATTTAGGTGAAAGTTGTCTGACCAACAGAGATATTGAGCCACTTTTTTCTCTGCTTTCATCGGCAGGCAGCATAAAGACGGTTGTTTTGAGTGGAAACAATTTGCACGATTTACCACCTGGAACGATTACTAGTGTCCCTTCACTAGAAGAATTGCAACTTCTTGAAAGTAGCCTGACAAACAGTGATATTGAGCCACTTTTCTCACTTCTTTCCTCAATGGGCAACATGAAGAAAGTTTTTCTGCTTGGAAACAATTTGCAAGGTTTGCAACCTGTCCCGATCGTTCGTGTTCCTAGCCTTGAGGAATTGTTTCTAAGTAAATGTGGTCTGATAAAGAGTGATATTCAGCCACTTTTCTCTCTTCTTTCATCAGCAGGCAGCATAAAGAGAGTTGGTCTGGAGGGAAACAATTTGCATGATTTGCTGCCAGACACGATCGCTAGTGTCCCTTCCCTTGAGGTATTGCATCTACTTGACAGTGGTCTGACAAAGAGTGATATTCAGCCACTTTTCTCACTTCTTTCATCAGCAGGCAGCATAAGGACAGTTGTTCTGAAAGGAAACAATTTGCACGGTCTGCAAGATGTTACGATTGCTAGCGTACCTTCCCTGGAAGTATTGAATATAAGTGAAAGTTGTCTGACAAACAGAGATATTGAGCCACTTTTCTCTCTGCTTTCATCAGCAGGCAGCATAAAAACGGTTGTTTTGAGCAAAAACAATTTGCACGGTTTGCAGCCGGTCACGATCGCTAGTATCCCTTCCCTTGTGGAATTGAAACTACTTGAAAGTAGTCTGACAAAAAGTGATATTAAGCCACTGTTCTCATTGCTTTCATCAGCAGGCAGCATAAAGACAGTTTTTCTGAAAGAAAACAATTTGCACGGTTTGCAGCCTGTCACGATTGCTGGTGTCCCCTCCCTAGAAGAATTGTTTGTAAGTAAAAGTGGTCTGACAAAGAGTGATATTCAGCCACTTTTCTCTCTTCTTTCATCTGCAGGGAGCATAAAGAGAGTTAGTCTGGAGGGAAACAATTTGCATGATTTGCAGCCAGTCACGATCGCTAGTATCCCTTCACTTGAGGTGTTGCAACTTCTTGACAGTGGTCTGACAAAGAGCGATATTCAGCCACTTTTCTCACTTCTTTCATCAGCAGGCAGCATAAAGAAAGTTCAAATACAGGAAAACAATTTGCACGGTCTGCAGCATGTCACCACCACTAGTGTCCCTTCCCTTGAAGAATTACAACTACACGAATGCGGTCTGACAAGTATTGATATAGAGCCACTTTTCTCTCTTCTTTTATCAGCAGGCAGCATAAAGACAGTTGTTCTAAAAGGAAACAATTTGCACGGTTTGCAGCCTGGAACGATCGCTAGTGTCCCTTCCCTAGTAGAATTACAGCTACTTGACAGTGGTCTGACAAAGATTGATATCGTGCCACTTTTCTTTCTTCTTTCATCAGCAGGGAGCATAAAAAGAGTTAGTCTGGAGGGAAACAATCTGCACGGTCTGCAGCCTGTCACCACCACTAGTGTCCCTTCCCTTGAAGAATTATACCTACAAGACTGCGGTCTGACAAGTAGTGATATAGAGCCACTTTTCTCTCTACTTTTATCAACAGGCAGCTTGACGATAGTTCTATTGAAAGGAAACAATTTGCACGGATTACCACTTGTCAATATTGATCCTGTCCCCTCCCTTCACATGGTAAATTTATCACAGTGCGGTCTGGAAAACAGCGATATCGGGGCAATCATCCATTTACTAACATCTCTTGGTCATGTGATTAGAGTCCATTTAATTGGCAACAATTTGCATGGTAACCTAAAGGAAGCATTGTCTGCGGTTCCGTCACTGCAGGCGTTCATGGTCGGTACCGAGTGGTTACTTCTTCGCGAAAAGAAGACTTGCATGATAGTGTAATCCGCAGCTCGCTGATGTTGCACTTTCTTTCCAAGCATATGAAATCAGTCAACTTCTTTTTGATGGCAATAGTGTCCGAAGCTTTTCAATTAGTATCGAATGCCAGATACCTTACAACTTTTTCTTAAGCAGAAGGGGGTCCAGGTTTGGCTGAAGAGAAATTAGAGGGGTGGAGTTGGAAAGAATGGTGTTTGTAGCAGACTATTCTTTCCCGTTCTTTTTCTTTTGCTGCTACCGAAGCCTAAACCCTCTATTCCCTCATCCACGAATTAATGTTACAGGATCCAGATTTTCACTTGTTATTACAAGGTCTGTGCAAGGTTAAATAATTTGCAAAGAGTCATTCACTGATTTTTTTTTTCATATATAAATAAATTAATAAATAATATCAATAAAAATGGTTATCTGTCTTGTTGACATCAGTGTGTAAAAACGCAGATGCAGTGTCAACTGTAGCTACAAACCACTGCGGGCTGCGACAGCACGGTCTGTGTGGTGACACCCAGTCACACTTACGCAAGTGTGTATTAGCCTTCAATCAAGGACCCTATTGTCCCTGTTTTGTTTGTACTTAAACTTTTTAAGAAGACTTCCCATATGTTTTGTTCACGAATCCAAATTGGGGACCTCTCTGGAATTGGTGACCATATTGTCCTCTATTGTTCAACTTTCCCGATTGAATGCAGAAACAAACTCACCCACACCCATGGGCGTTGCTGGGGGCAAGGCAATTACCCCCGCAAAAACGAAAAAAAACCCCAACTTTCTGTCCAGATCAGTCTGCATGTCGATCCGTAACATCGGACACATACGAACATATCTTGACAAATACACAACTGAAATACTTGTTCACGCTTTCATCAAATCCAAAATTGACATGGGCAATTCACTATTGTATGGCATTAATCTAAATCAACTTAACCGTTTGCAGCGACTACAAAACATCAGTGCCAGACTAATCTCTCTCATTAGTAAACATTCTCACATCACTCCTGTATTAGCAGATCTCCACTAGCTTCCAGTATCATACAGAATCAAATACAAACTTGGCCTATTCGTGTTCAAAATTCTCCACAAAAATGCGCTGGAGTATCTCATCGAGCTCATCCACCCATACTCAACAGCACGGACTCCGCTCCAGTGAGCTCATAATGCTTCACGAGCCCAGGACCTTCACTCTTTGGGGTGACAGATCCTTTACTGCAGCATCAGCTCGAGTGTGGTACCAAATCCCTCTAGCTATCAAATCATCTCCATCCATCACAACATTTAAGACAAACATAAAATATCACCTGTACAAACAAGCTTACTCTCACAACATACAATCCTAACTTGACTTTCATCAAGCGCCATGAGCCTTTTTTTTAGGCGGATACCGGCACTTTACAAATGTTCTTTTATTATTATTATTATTATTATTATTATTATTATTATTATTATTATTACTATTATTATTGCTACATTATATCAAAGTGCTATCATTTGCTGAATTGTATTGTACTTAATGTGCAGAAGCACCTGCGTTTATGCCATATTACGTTAAAATTTAAGTTTTGCTACCAAATCATTTCACAGGTGTTCGTTCTGATTGTGTTTTATAATTGTATGTATATTAAGATGTTTAAATTTAACGAAAATGGATTTCAGACTTTGGCAACTGCATGTTTCGAACAGAGAAATACATGTCAGATTTCAGGATTTACACAAAGTCATCGAATGACGCTCATTTGCAAATCAAGTTTGTTATGTATGACTGTCAAGTTTTCTGGATATACTAGCCACATTAAAGTAGATATCCTTAGTTGAGTATCCAAACATTGTATGAGCAATATCTTTAAGCGAATAGGAACACTCAATGATTCGTTGCCAGGGGCAGATCCAGGAATTTTCGCAGGGGGGTTTCATCGCCAGAAAAATCCGAAATGTAGACAGAATATTTCTCCGGACACTTTGCCTCCGAAAATCAAGGGGGGGGGGGGGGGCTCGTGCCATACTTTAAATGGGGGCGCTGTTCAAATCCGACGATTATTAACACTAGATCACAGAATAGTGTACATATACCCCGTAACGTATACCCCTCGCTGACTCTGTCCGTATTTGGGCAAAGGCGGACATTTTTCCAGTAAAAAAAATGTGGGTCTCAGAGCACGGGGGGTTCGCCTTTCTTTGATTAATGAATTTCTATGGGATTTTTTTTTTGACAGAGTTTGGGGGGTTGACCCCCAATTTCTGGTAAACTGAAGCAAAGTTTTGTGTCTGACAATTGCTTCAACTAACACTCGTGATTGTAAAAGAAATGTAACTTGGGATTGTTTGAAGTACATGTATTAGTACCAACATAGATGCATTATACACATCATTCCATTTAGTCAGTGGGCTTGTGGTGGCCCATATGCAATTTCGGGTACATTCTTTGAAACTCTCAGGATCACTAGAGGATACCTAAAGAAGTTCAAAACCACTTAATGCCATTTTTTCTGACCCTTTAGTGGGCGTTGCCATGATTTTAAAAAGTGGGGGGCATCGCGCGCAAAAAATATTTCAAACAAGTTTACTTTTCTTTTTCGCATTTGGACAGTTCACCCAAATGCTACATCAAAAGAAAAAAATCCACAATTTTGCCTCTTTTGGGGGTGGGGCAACATTTTAAAAAGTGGGGGTCACATGTCGCTAACAGAAAATCGACCTGTAAAGGCAATCTTGAGGTTTTTTGTATTTGTTTTGTTTTTGCTACAATCCATTATAATTTGGCGATGAAAAAAACGTTTACATGTCAACTCATAAATTCTTTGGCTCCCATTTGGGGGGCATGTCACACTTTTGTCATAAAAAAGGGGACATACGTGTATACGAAGCTTGTGCGAGCCCATATGGATTATTGCACATTATTTAAAACTCTCACAAACACCTCTGGACACCTCAACAAGTGAAAATCTGCTCCACCCCACTCACCCCCCCCCCATTGGCCATTAAAATGGCAGCCGTTTTTAACATATATCTGGCATATTGTACACATACAAATGGACAAATAATCAATTTTATGAGACATTTATGTTTTGATATACAGTGAAATCTCGATAAGTCAAACTTTGAGAGAATGGGCTCAAAATGTGAGCTCAGCTGAGTTTTGAGTCAAGCAGGGTTGTATATCACTGTTATACAACTGAAACGAATTAGATCTGGATTCTGAAACTATTGACAATATAGTCTCACACTTTTCTATTACTAAATAAGGTCATGAATATTAAATGCCAAATATGTTGTCCAATTACAAGTGACTTATAAAGGATTTACTGAATCACTCGAGTTCGATAAGTTTTACTCTTAATATTGAACTTTGTCATTTCAAACGTTATTTCCAATGACCGAGTACCACATTTAAAAATATCATTTTTAGAAATGAAGTGAAAATAAATAAATTTAAAGTTAAAAAAGGCTATTGCAGTTTGTGTGTAATAAAACGAGGTCAACATT
Organism: Patiria pectinifera; assembly: GCA_029964075.1. NCBI lineage: Eukaryota > Metazoa > Echinodermata > Asteroidea > Valvatida > Asterinidae > Patiria > Patiria pectinifera. Next base: position 25,661,136 of record CM057148.1, read on the forward strand.
GTTGTCAGGACAAAATAAACTACAGTGAAATCTCAAAATGTCAAACTGTTGATAACTCAAACCGCCTGTTAAGTCAAACAAGGACTTTATTCCCTTCTATAACAGTGATATACATTCCTGCTTAACTTAAAACTCTGCTTAGCTCAAATTGGAGCCCACTCTTGTGAAGTTTGAGCTATGGAGATTTATATCAAAACATAAATGTCTCTCAAAATCGATTATTTGTCAATTTGTATGTGAACAATATATGCAAGATATGTTAAAAAAAGGCTGTCATTTTAATGGCCAATGGGGTGGGGGTGGAGAAATAAGTAGGGCGGAGCACTTTTTCACTGGTTGTGGTGTCCATAGGTCTTTGTGAGAGTTTGAAAAAATGTGCCATGAATCCATAAGGGCTCTCACAAGCTTCCTTTTGGAATACACGTATGCCCCCTTTCTCCAAAAAAAAGTGTGACACGCCCCCCAAATGGGAACCAAAGAATTTATGAGTTGACATGTAAACATGTTTTCCACACCAAATCATAAGGGATTGTAACAAATATAAAAACAAAACAAGAAAGCTCAAGATTGCCTGTTACAGGTCGATTTTCTGTTAGCAACGTGTGCCCCCACTTTTTTAAAAGGTTGCCCCACGCCAAAAAGAGGCACAATTGTGGATTTTTATTTCTTGTGATGTAGCACTTGAGTTAAATGTCCAAATGTGAAAAAGATTTTTTTTCTTAAATAACTTCTTACGCGCGAACCCCCCTACTTTTAAAAATCATGGCCACGCCCACAAAAGGGTCAGAAAAAAATGGCATCAAGTGGTTTTGAACTTCTTGAGGTATCCTCTAGTGATCCTGTGAGTTTCAAAGAATGTACCCGAAATTGCATATGGGGGGGGGGGTCATTTTCGACCGTAAGCCCACTGAATAATTAATATAAGTATATGTCCATGCAATTTTCATATCGGTTTCTTTTTCAGTGGAATTGTGATTTTAGCAATACACTCACTTGAGAAAGAGCATTTACATCCCAGGTGTAAGTGTCAAGGTAAAAAAAATAGGTCGGATTTAAAAAGGGGTTATCGTCATATTTAATGGTACTCTATTTTTTCTTTTCTTCGTTTCCTACATTACTTTGAAGTTTGAGTACCGATGTCAATTTTATTTCTATAAAGCCGGAAAACAAAGTACGATAAAAAAGTTTGTCAATACATTATCTGCTAGTTTATCAGTTGTATAACATTTCACTGAAAAGATAACAAGTAGAGTAGTAGATTTTGAACTTGTTAACGACGTATCTCGTCCACTCTCTATCGACAAGTTTCAATATTTTTTTTAAAAAAGAACAAGTTGTTTTTAGACACAACCATTACATAAGAGAAGCCCAATATTGTGTAAGGGAAGTAATAAATTAAACTAAGTATAACAGCTGTTTCATGGACTAATTTCTGAATAAAACAGTTGATGTAGAGGATGTTGTAACTGATCGATATTTAGTACTAATTCAATACCCGTCCTCGTCCGAATAACTGCCCCTCTCAAGTTCTTTGAAAAGCATATGAAGTCCCCTGGAAACAATGACCCAAGATGCCACTGCGATAAGTCACATTGCTCACAGCTATTTCATGTTTGCTACTCGAAAGGACCCCCCCCCCCTCAAACCCCAAACCCTCTGGATCCCGAATTGCTTCAACATAACAAGTGGGCTAAACCACCGCTTATTCTACTTGGATCCACGATCTTCTTGTAAATAGATGTTCAATAATTATATGGGGAGGGGCTGGGTGAGGAGCTGCAATCGGCGCTTAAGGGGCAAAAAGGGATTGAAACAATGAACCCAAATTTACAACATTGAAAGACAGACGTTATTCAGATAGATAAAGGATAGTTGGGATTGTTTTCATCAATTATGTAAATGATGAGAGTGGGTTTTTTTTCGGAGGGAGGATTGTTAACCACTGAAACCACAACTCCCCCTCCCAAATAGGGTCAAGCCTAGGCTTGCAGCGTGCATACGTTTCTGCCTGCTAATAAGTAGCAGCGCCCTCTTTGAGGATCATATCTCCGCCAAGCTTGTTTTTATTAATAAGTGAAAATTGTTTTTCTTTGTGTGTCCACCCCCAACACCCCTACCCGTCCCCTACTTTTTGCGTCTCAAAATAATATTTTGTTGTGAAAAGAAGTATTTCTGATGAATGTCATTTGATGGACGCGTACTCACATTCAGAAAGCGCCCTCTTGTGGTACGTATTTGGCGCTTGTTTACGAGATCCCTTTGTTGCATTGTCAACTATCAAAGTCATCATTGATCAGACAAAGGGACCATGAATCATTTCAAAATACATGTATCTAACTACTCCGATCTCCCCCGTTGCTTTACGTGGTTTCTACCTATTCATTGCCATGTATTGGATCAAGATCAAGAAAAGACGAATTCATTACAAAATTCTCTCAAGTCAACGTCATATTTTTTCAATGTCGGGCGATTAGATCTTGCTCAAGGTAAATTCATGACACCTAAAATCAAAAACAGTATCTTAAAATTAACAATACCTGTGGCTGACACTTCCTAGTTTTTTTCCAAAAACTGGATTTTTGAGCTGTTTGCTACTTCAGTCAGTCTCTGGCAAGCGAGGTCAAACAGCTACAGCGGTAGAGGGCGCTATATCAACATGATGAATCAAATCCAGTCTGATTGGAAAAAAACAATTGCAACGCCATAGTCTTATCGATTCAGCATTGTGGTATATTTTAGGTAAAATGGAAAAGGGAGAGTAGTTTGTGGGAGGTTTGGCAACAAGGCTACCACTGATGAGAGGTTTGCGTGCGATTTTTGCTGAATTCGAAAGTGTCTTTGGCAACTATCGAAAAAGAGATGGGCACTACCTTTCGGCATTGGAAATCTATGCAGTTGAAATGCTTGAAAGTTGCCTTCATGGAGACACTCAGCCTGCCGGTTATGGAAAGAGTCCATTTTCTGATAGCCATGTGTTCAAGGGTCATTCAGGCACAAATTACCTTTGAACATCGTTTTCAAAAATCCAAAATAATGCTGCGCAGACGCAGAGGTCATCCAAAAAATGGCTTCAAAAAGGAACTAGCTACCGGTCCCCATATTTTATGGGGGACCGGAAATACCCAGAGATCGATCTATTGTATGGACGAATCCGGGTATGCGATAATGTGAACTCATGGAGACCTTCTTAAACGGTGAAAGCATTGCGCTAGTGTAAAGAGATATTGACATGAAGGGTGCCGATTTTGGACGCCATTTTGGGTTAATTCGCTGATGTACAAGAAGCCAGTAAAGTGCATGGAGGACAGAAAATATGTGCGATGTTCCTCTGGTAGGTGTGACTAATCTTTGTTGTGTTAGTAATCTGGCGGCGAGGTTCTGAAGGCGCTGGAGACGATAAAATTTGATATTCAGGTAAGTGTACTAGAACAACATCAGCGAAGTCTAGGCGAGAAGATAATAGGGAGTGAACCACGCAATCAGTTGTCTTGCGACGTACTTGCGGATGTGTGAAAGATACGCAGCTGAAATATAACGCTTCTGCAAATGGTGAACATGTGGTCGTTGAGAGGCATCTCAGAAGACAACCGTTTGCTGAAAGACGGTGTCACGTGACCAGTACATCCAAATGTGTCACAAATATCACATGCTACTAACGGCTCCACCCAGATGCAGTTAATTGAACGGCGCCCTCTCGTGCACCAACTATAGAGTTCATTGCCGCCGCGCCGTAGATTGACTTAGAGAAACTAGTATTGACTTTGGTGTCGGCAGATAAGAATCAAGTCCTATGATTTACAACGGTGCCATGTTAAGCAACTTACGAACGCTGCATGCTGTTTGCATTTTGCACTTGTCTCTGGACTTTGTCGTCATTGAATGCATCTAATTGTAGTGTTTATTTGATTTCCGATACAAAAAAAAGATCAAAACGATGTATTTCGTGATTTTAAAGTGGTGTATTGGCTGTAAGATAAGATTGACAAGCATTATAAAGGCGAGACGATGTTACAATGGCAAAAAGTGTACGAAGCATATCGAAATTATTGAAAGCATGAACAAAGTTAACTGACAATGGAAATAAAGATATATACCTTCCCTCTGTTTATGGCTTACATGTGTATAAACAATAGATTTTTATATAGTTGTACAAAAAGGAATACATGTACATATGATACCCATTCTAAAAAAGGGTTATCATGTGCTGGATTGTATTGTACTGAATGTACAGTAGCACCTAAAACAATGTCTTCTATTTCATGTATGCCGTATTTTGTTACAATTGTCGACATTTTACTGCCAAATCACTTCACATGTGTTCGTTTTGATTTAATTTCTTTCTTTTTTTATCTTTGTGTGCATGTGTTTAAACCTAAAGAAGACAATACTGCTTTGAGTGAAATGAATTTTGAACTTTGGCACCTGCATGTTTAGAAAGAGAAATGACCTGTCGGATTTCAGGATTTACCCAAAGACATCGAATGACGCTCATTTGCAAATCAGATTTTGTTGTCCATAACTGTCAATTTTTTTGAGAAGACTGGTCATATTAGGCAAAAATAATACTCGGTCTCTGGTCAGCGCGCTCGTCGATTTCAATCATGCGCGTAAACTTTTTTTTTCCCTTCAAATAAACACGGAAGCTACAACAGCCCCCTCTATTGCTGCACCTCCTCAAATTGTTGTACCAAGGAGCACCAAGGAATGGGGAAATTGCATCAAGGCAAATGATAAAGGGCACCCAAGGAAAATTATGGAGGACACAAATGTATATGAGAACACAACAAATTTAGTACCGACCTTGTCTGTACATTTCAAGCTTCAACCTCCCCCCCCAAAAAAAACAACTGTGTCGCCGCATCAGTTCCGGAACTGCGGTCTGACCAGAGACCGACTATTCTTTTTTTTTTGGGGGGGGGGGGCTTAAAGTGGATATCTTATTCTGCGTGTTCAAAATATAAGATGCCAATGTTTTTGAGCAAATGATAACACTGATGAAACGCTATTTGGAGGCCCAAAATTTATAAATGTACAAATGTAACTTGGAATTGTTTAAATAACATCTCTATGTATCAAAATAGATGCATTACGCATAGCTTTTCATTGATGAGGTATTGATGTTCCATTCACTTGATGATGGCTCGATGCAATTTTTATATCAGTTTGATATTCAGTTGGGTTATGAATTGAGATACAGACAAACACAAGAAAGAATATTTAAAGCCAAAATAGGCTACACGTTTAAAATGTCACGGTAGAAACAAATAGGTCGAATTATAGAAGGAGTTATAGTTGTATTTTAAAGCTATCTTAATTTTACTTTCATTCGGTTACACATTAGGACGATATCATAAATCACAGCGGTATTATGTCACATGCTATTTCTTATTTCGAAACCGCAAAACCAAGTACAATAAAAAAAAGTCGGTCAAACAATATTTGCTATTTTATCGATTTTATAAAGTTCCACTAAACAGTTGAAAGATACGGAAGTATATTTTGCTATTCGAAAAAGATGTGTCGAATTTAAAGAGTTTGTTTTTAAGAAACAATTTTTTTTAAAGAGAAAAGCATTATATAACTGTACCTATATTTGTATCGGTTGTGGGCAAAGGCACTTCATTTTGGAACCAACAAAACAGCAAGGTTTAGTTTATATTTTGCAACCATGATGCAATACACTGTAACTACTGTTTCACTGACAAACTTCTGAATAAAATGGTTGACGCAGACGATCTTGTAATTGATCGACTTTTGTTTTAATTTAATAAGATTACTGCTAAGGAAAACAATTTTATTTGGCCCGTGCACATCTCCCAGAATGTAATATTCTCGTATACCTCCTCCCAGTGCGCATTAATGCCTCTCCCAGGTTCTTTGAAAGACATACGACGTCAACTGGAACTATTTCTTTTACGATGCAACTGTGATACTTGACATTATTTCATGTCTGTCACTCGAAACGAACCCTCGTCCTCACCCCTCTCCGACCCTCTGGATACAGATAGGCTTAAACTTGAAGAGTTGCCTAAGTTTCGCCGCTTATTTGTTCCGATTGCAGCAATGCAGTGGCGGACCGTGTGTTTTCCAAGGGGGGTGGCTGTGGTATTGATGTTCAAGAATTTCGGGTTGGGGGTGAGCAATTGCAATCAGCGCATAAAGGGAACAAGGGGATTGAAACAAAGGACCAACTTGTGCAATAGTGGGTGACGGATGTATTCAGATAGAAAACAAATATTTAGGTTCTTGCAATGATGTACATAATGAACACAGGTCAGTCATGGGGGGTGGCAACCATGCCACCCAACAACCCCCCCCCCCTCCGAAAGGGTAAATCCGTGCATCGTGTATCAGTTTCTGCTATAAAATAAGTAATAGCGCGGCCTCTTAGAATTTCATTTCCGCCAACCTCCATACCATCAGCATGTAGCCATAGCACGTTGAAACTTCTTTATATTAAGAAATGAACATTCCCTCCCTCATGCATCCTGTCCAAATTAACCGTCAGCCAATGAAAACAACTTTCTTTTGGTGTTTTAGGGTATGGACACACAATCAAATTCTGAAAGATGTGGTCTAGCTCAGATCAGCTCAGAAAGGATGATACATGTAATGTAAGAAGCCAATTCCTGTAGCTTATAAAAATCGTCTTTTTTCGAGTAAACCCCTTTTCAAAGCTTCGTGCTTAAATAGACTGGTCTCCAGTGCCTTCTTTGATTGTACTAAACTGCTTTTCAGGGGCGGGAACCAGTCCGTTGTAAATTGTTTTAGCTATGTATACATTTCCAATGCGGCAAAAGTACAGTCCAGAGATTAAAAAAAGAAGCGTGGCATGGCTAGCCCGGTTTACGGGTCAGATCCTTGGTCTGTGTACAGTGGTACCGTGCACTTTTAGGGGTGATTATCTTTGAATGAAGTTTGCTCCTAAAAGCCATCGGGATAACCACCCGAAAATTGATTAAAAATGATGAAATAAGCTTTAATTGATGGGTATCTCCAACACTTTGGAGAGTAATATGTTTTTGTACTACGCGTAATTATCATTGAGGTCTATGTGAGTCGATTTACAGGTCTGCACCCTTTGTAACATTGACACTGAACCCAGGTCGGCTTTATCTTGTTGATAGCGCCCTCTAGTGCTATGGCGGCTTGATCACGCTTGCCGGGGACCACGAGCGTCGCCAGGATTTTTCTCTAGAGGGAGGGGGGGGGGCAAATCACATTATCTCCCCAAATATGTGTACTTCCTCTGGCGTATTTTCCCACCCCACCCCTATTGACAACTTTGCGGTCGCCCATGTTGTTTCTTTTTTTCTTTTTCTTTTTTCGCCTCCCACCCCCTTTTTTGTTGTTGCTTTTCCGGGGGAGGGGGGATTCTCCAAAATGAATGGCTTCGCACTGCAAAGGGACGCAGATATGGGATGACACCTTTAACCAACAAATAAATATGTTATACCCTGATGTCGAATATGTACCTGACTATGTTATAAGTGCAGTCTTTGAGCCGGCCCCTCCTCAAAAAGAAGAACAAGTGTTGAACAATGTATATGAATCAGGAATATTTCGTTTTTAATCCAGATTCATGATGGAATGGGCTGTCTTCAGATATCCAGTAATTAGCACAGAAGTGTCCACTGTAAAGTGGGAATGCAAGGGTATTACAAATAGGCTGCATTAAAAAGAAAATGTGTTATTGGATTGACAGAAGTGTGCTGTACCCATCACACCAGTGTTAAAACATGTCTTCATTGCCTAATTTAAATTACCCAAAAACCTTTATGTGGGGAATGGTTCATTAATGTTATACCCGCTGCGTCCCAGAGGGCGCCCTTCCTTACGACCACTGTTCGCTGTGCATGCACAGCACAAGGCATGAAATCATGACGAGTTGGGAGCAAGATCTCCTGGGTAAATATTTCGTTTTTCCCCCATCTTTTGGGTTGGTTAACAGTTAGTAAGGGCAATCGTTAACGAATGCAGGATACCTAGAAGTCACTGTGTATATGCATAGAGCAAGGCATAGAGAAATAAAACGCATTTCTCCGTGGTATATGTAGTTTGGCTGTGGGGCCTAATGTGTGCGGCTACGCACGTACGTGAGATACGCGTTGTGTGTGTCTCGAAGTTGACCTGTGACCTTGTTTCCATAACGACCGGGCCTTTACCGTCTGTCGTACGGGTGCAAGGGCAATACACGTACATTTATACACTTACAGTTGACACCGTCAAAAGGGAAATAATTAATATACATGTGCGAAGCATTAATACAGGGTTTATTATATCCTCTCCTATCATATGTATATGTAAATGTATATTATTCAAATACAGGGTTATATAGACAGTGACCGCTGCACTGTACATGTCATAAACATGCTATATAAGACTCGAGGCAGAAGCCGAGAAGTTGTTTCCTTACCTGGCGTTGGGTAAGTGAATGAACAAACTCTATTTTATTTTTGGTAATGTAATTGTATTAGAACTTTAACATGCACATGTACACGGGTGTAATTACATCTCCAACTCTTGCCTTTATTTTTGTACTTTTATTAGGGGTTTTTATTCCTTGTATCTTGATTGTATGGAGACTTGATCTACTGACCACAATTAAACCACGTACTGTTGAAGAAAACCCAAGAGAGTGTCAATTACTGGTTGGTCCTCGGAGAGGCAATTTTTCACCCATGCCTGTTGATGAGCTACCGCTTATTCTACTTGGATCCACGATCTTCTTGTAAATAGATGTTCAATAATTATATGGGGAGGGGCTGGGTGAGGAGCTGCAATCGGCGCTTAAGGGGCAAAAAGGGATTGAAACAATGAACCCAAATTTACAACATTGAAAGACAGACGTTATTCAGATAGATAAAGGATAGTTGGGATTGTTTTCATCAATTATGTAAATGATGAGAGTGGGTTTTTTTTCGGAGGGAGGATTGTTAACCACTGAAACCACAACTCCCCCTCCCAAATAGGGTCAAGCCTAGGCTTGCAGCGTGCATACGTTTCTGCCTGCTAATAAGTAGCAGCGCCCTCTTTGAGGATCATATCTCCGCCAAGCTTGTTTTTATTAATAAGTGAAAATTGTTTTTCTTTGTGTGTCCACCCCCAACACCCCTACCCGTCCCCTACTTTTTGCGTCTCAAAATAATATTTTGTTGTGAAAAGAAGTATTTCTGATGAATGTCATTTGATGGACGCGTACTCACATTCAGAAAGCGCCCTCTTGTGGTACGTATTTGGCGCTTGTTTACGAGATCCCTTTGTTGCATTGTCAACTATCAAAGTCATCATTGATCAGACAAAGGGACCATGAATCATTTCAAAATACATGTATCTAACTACTCCGATCTCCCCCGTTGCTTTACGTGGTTTCTACCTATTCATTGCCATGTATTGGATCAAGATCAAGAAAAGACGAATTCATTACAAAATTCTCTCAAGTCAACGTCATATTTTTTCAATGTCGGGCGATTAGATCTTGCTCAAGGTAAATTCATGACACCTAAAATCAAAAACAGTATCTTAAAATTAACAATACCTGTGGCTGACACTTCCTAGTTTTTCCAAAACTGGATTTTGAGCTGTTTGCTACTTCAGTCAGTCTCTGGCAAGCGAGGTCAAACAGCTACAGCGGTAGAGGGCGCTATATCAACATGATGAATCAAATCCAGTCTGATTGGAAAAAACAATTGCAACGCCATAGTCTTATCGATTCAGCATTGTGGTATATTTTAGGTAAAATGGAAAAGGAGAGTAGTTTGTGGGAGGTTTGGCAACAAGGCTACCACTGATGAGAGGTTTGCGTGCGATTTTGCTGAATTCGAAAGTGTCTTTGGCAACTATCGAAAAGAGATGGGCACTACCTTTCGGCATTGGAAATCTATGCAGTTGAAATGCTTGAAAGTTGCCTTCATGGAGACACTCAGCCTGCCGGTTATGGAAAGAGTCCATTTTCTGATAGCCATGTGTTCAAGGGTCATTCAGGCACAAATTACCTTTGAACATCGTTTCAAAAATCCAAAATAATGCTGCGCAGACGCAGAGGTCATCCAAAAATGGCTTCAAAGGAATTAGCTACCGGTCCCCATATTTTATGGGGACCGGAAATACCCATAGATCGATCTATTGTATGGACGAATCCGGGTATGCGATAATGTGAACTCATGGAGACCTTCTTAAACGGTGAAAGCATTGCGCTAGTGTAAAGAGATATTGACATGAAGGGTGCCGATTTTGGACGCCATTTTGGGTTAATTCGCTGATGTACAAGAAGCCAGTAAAGTGCATGGAGGACAGAAAATATGTGCGATGTTCCTCTGGTAGGTGTGACTAATCTTTGTTGTGTTAGTAATCTGGCGGCGAGGTTCTGAAGGCGCTGGAGACGATAAAATTTGATATTCAGGTAAGTGTACTAGAACAACATCAGCGAAGTCTAGGCGAGAAGATAATAGGGAGTGAACCACGCAATCAGTTGTCTTGCGACGTACTTGCGGATGTGTGAAAGATACGCAGCTGAAATATAACGCTTCTGCAAATGGTGAACATGTGGTCGTTGAGAGGCATCTCAGAAGACAACCGTTTGCTGAAAGACGGTGTCACGTGACCAGTACATCCAAATGTGTCACAAATATCACATGCTACTAACGGCTCCACCCAGATGCAGTTAATTGAACGGCGCCCTCTCGTGCACCAACTATAGAGTTCATTGCCGCCGCGCCGTAGATTGACTTAGAGAAACTAGTATTGACTTTGGTGTCGGCAGATAAGAATCAAGTCCTATGATTTACAACGGTGCCATGTTAAGCAACTTACGAACGCTGCATGCTGTTTGCATTTTGCACTTGTCTCTGGACTTTGTCGTCATTGAATGCATCTAATTGTAGTGTTTATTTGATTTCCGATACAAAAAAAAGATCAAAACGATGTATTTCGTGATTTTAAAGTGGTGTATTGGCTGTAAGATAAGATTGACAAGCATTATAAAGGCGAGACGATGTTACAATGGCAAAAAGTGTACGAAGCATATCGAAATTATTGAAAGCATGAACAAAGTTAACTGACAATGGAAATAAAGATATATACCTTCCCTCTGTTTATGGCTTACATGTGTATAAACAATAGATTTTTATATAGTTGTACAAAAAAGGAATACATGTACATATGAGACCCATTCTAAAAAAGGGTTATCATGTGCTGGATTGTATTGTACTGAATGTACAGTAGCACCTAAAACAATGTCTTCTATTTCATGTATGCCGTATTTTGTTACAATTGTCGACATTTTACTGCCAAATCACTTCACATGTGTTCGTTTTGATTTAATTTCTTTCTTTTTTTTATCTTTGTGTGCATGTGTTTAAACCTAAAGAAGACAATACTGCTTTGAGTGAAATGAATTTTGAACTTTGGCACCTGCATGTTTAGAAAGAGAAATGACCTGTCGGATTTCAGGATTTACCCAAAGACATCGAATGACGCTCATTTGCAAATCAGATTTTGTTGTCCATAACTGTCAATTTTTTTGAGAAGACTGGTCATATTAGGCCAAAAAAATACTCGGTCTCTGGTCAGCGCGCTCGTCGATTTCAATCATGCGCGTAAACTTTTTTTTTCCCTTCAAATAAACACGGAAGCTACAACAGCCCCCTCTATTGCTGCACCTCCTCAAATTGTTGTACCAAGGAGCACCAAGGAATGGGGAAATTGCATCAAGGCAAATGATAAAGGGCACCCAAGGAAAATTATGGAGGACACAAATGTATATGAGAACACAACAAATTTAGTACCGACCTTGTCTGTACATTTCAAGCTTCAACCTCCCCCCCCAAAAAAAACAACTGTGTCGCCGCATCAGTTCCGGAACTGCGGTCTGACCAGAGACCGACTATTCTTTTTTTTTGGGGGGGGGCTTAAAGTGGATATCTTATTCTGCGTGTTCAAAATATAAGATGCCAATGTTTTTGAGCAAATGATAACACTGATGAAACGCTATTTGGAGGCCCAAAATTTATAAATGTACAAATGTAACTTGGAATTGTTTAAATAACATCTCTATGTATCAAAATAGATGCATTACGCATAGCTTTTCATTGATGAGGTATTGATGTTCCATTCACTTGATGATGGCTCGATGCAATTTTTATATCAGTTTGATATTCAGTTGGGTTATGAATTGAGATACAGACAAACACAAGAAAGAATATTTAAAGCCAAAATAGGCTACACGTTTAAAATGTCACGGTAGAAACAAATAGGTCGAATTATAGAAGGAGTTATAGTTGTATTTTAAAGCTATCTTAATTTTACTTTCATTCGGTTACACATTAGGACGATATCATAAATCACAGCGGTATTATGTCACATGCTATTTCTTATTTCGAACCCGCAAAACCAAGTACGATAAAAAGTCGGTCAAACAATATTTGCTATTTTATCGATTTTATAAAGTTCCACTAAACAGTTGAAAGATACGGAAGTATATTTTGCTATTCGAAAAGATGTGTCGAATTTAAAGAGTTTGTTTTTAAGAAACAATTTTTTTTAAAGAGAAAAGCATTATATAACTGTACCTATATTTGTATCGGTTGTGGGCAAAGGCACTTCATTTTGGAACCAACAAAACAGCAAGGTTTAGTTTATATTTTGCAACCATGATGCAATACACTGTAACTACTGTTTCACTGACAAACTTCTGAATAAAATGGTTGACGCAGACGATCTTGTAATTGATCGACTTTTGTTTTAATTTAATAAGATTACTGCTAAGGAAAACAATTTTATTTGGCCCGTGCACATCTCCCAGAATGTAATATTCTCGTATACCTCCTCCCAGTGCGCATTAATGCCTCTCCCAGGTTCTTTGAAAGACATACGACGTCAACTGGAACTATTTCTTTTACGATGCAACTGTGATACTTGACATTATTTCATGTCTGTCACTCGAAACGAACCCTCGTCCTCACCCCTCTCCGACCCTCTGGATACAGATAGGCTTAAACTTGAAGAGTTGCCTAAGTTTCGCCGCTTATTTGTTCCGATTGCAGCAATGCAGTGGCGGACCGTGTGTTTTCCAAGGGGGGTGGCTGTGGTATTGATGTTCAAGAATTTCGGGTTGGGGGTGAGCAATTGCAATCAGCGCATAAAGGGAACAAGGGGATTGAAACAAAGGACCAACTTGTGCAATAGTGGGTGACGGATGTATTCAGATAGAAAACAAATATTTAGGTTCTTGCAATGATGTACATAATGAACACAGGTCAGTCATGGGGGGTGGCAACCATGCCACCCAACAACCCCCCCCCCCCCTCCGAAAGGGTAAATCCGTGCATCGTGTATCAGTTTCTGCTATAAAATAAGTAATAGCGCGGCCTCTTAGAATTTCATTTCCGCCAACCTCCATACCATCAGCATGTAGCCATAGCACGTTGAAACTTCTTTATATTAAGAAATGAACATTCCCTCCCTCATGCATCCTGTCCAAATTAACCGTCAGCCAATGAAAACAACTTTCTTTTGGTGTTTTAGGGTATGGACACACAATCAAATTCTGAAAGATGTGGTCTAGCTCAGATCAGCTCAGAAAGGATGATACATGTAATGTAAGAAGCCAATTCCTGTAGCTTATAAAAATCGTCTTTTTTCGAGTAAACCCCTTTTCAAAGCTTCGTGCTTAAATAGACTGGTCTCCAGTGCCTTCTTTGATTGTACTAAACTGCTTTTCAGGGGCGGGAACCAGTCCGTTGTAAATTGTTTTAGCTATGTATACATTTCCAATGCGGCAAAAGTACAGTCCAGAGATTAAAAAAAGAAGCGTGGCATGGCTAGCCCGGTTTACGGGTCAGATCCTTGGTCTGTGTACAGTGGTACCGTGCACTTTTAGGGGTGATTATCTTTGAATGAAGTTTGCTCCTAAAAGCCATCGGGATAACCACCCGAAAATTGATTAAAAATGATGAAATAAGCTTTAATTGATGGGTATCTCCAACACTTTGGAGAGTAATATGTTTTTGTACTACGCGTAATTATCATTGAGGTCTATGTGAGTCGATTTACAGGTCTGCACCCTTTGTAACATTGACACTGAACCCAGGTCGGCTTTATCTTGTTGATAGCGCCCTCTAGTGCTATGGCGGCTTGATCACGCTTGCCGGGGACCACGAGCGTCGCCAGGATTTTTCTCTAGAGGGAGGGGGGGGGGCAAATCACATTATCTCCCCAAATATGTGTACTTCCTCTGGCGTATTTTCCCACCCCACCCCTATTGACAACTTTGCGGTCGCCCATGTTGTTTCTTTTTTTCTTTTTCTTTTTTCGCCTCCCACCCCCTTTTTTGTTGTTGCTTTTCCGGGGGAGGGGGGATTCTCCAAAATGAATGGCTTCGCACTGCAAAGGGACGCAGATATGGGATGACACCTTTAACCAACAAATAAATATGTTATACCCTGATGTCGAATATGTACCTGACTATGTTATAAGTGCAGTCTTTTGAGCCGGCCCCCTCCTCAAAAAGAAGAACAAGTGTTGAACAATGTATATGAATCAGGAATATTTCGTTTTTAATCCAGATTCATGATGGAATGGGCTGTCTTCAGATATCCAGTAATTAGCACAGAAGTGTCCACTGTAAAGTGGGAATGCAAGGGTATTACAAATAGGCTGCATTAAAAAGAAAATGTGTTATTGGATTGACAGAAGTGTGCTGTACCCATCACACCAGTGTTAAAACATGTCTTCATTGCCTAATTTAAATTACCCAAAAACCTTTATGTGGGGAATGGTTCATTAATGTTATACCCGCTGCGTCCCAGAGGGCGCCCTTCCTTACGACCACTGTTCGCTATGCATGCACAGCACAAGGCATGAAATCATGACGAGTTGGGAGCAAGATCTCCTGGGTAAATATTTCGTTTTTCCCCCATCTTTTGGGTTGGTTAACAGTTAGTAAGGGCAATCGTTAACGAATGCAGGATACCTAGAAGTCACTGTGTATATGCATAGAGCAAGGCATAGAGAAATAAAACGCATTTCTCCGTGGTATATGTAGTTTGGCTGTGGGGCCTAATGTGTGCGGCTACGCACGTACGTGAGATACGCGTTGTGTGTGTCTCGAAGTTGACCTGTGACCTTGTTTCCATAACGACCGGGCCTTTACCGTCTGTCGTACGGGTGCAAGGGCAATACACGTACATTTATACACTTACAGTTGACACCGTCAAAAGGGAAATAATTAATATACATGTGCGAAGCATTAATACAGGGTTTATTATATCCTCTCCTATCATATGTATATGTAAATGTATATTATTCAAATACAGGGTTATATAGACAGTGACCGCTGCACTGTACATGTCATAAACATGCTATATAAGACTCGAGGCAGAAGCCGAGAAGTTGTTTCCTTACCTGGCGTTGGGTAAGTGAATGAACAAACTCTATTTTATTTTTGGTAATGTAATTGTATTAGAACTTTAACATGCACATGTACACGGGTGTAATTACATCTCCAACTCTTGCCTTTATTTTTGTACTTTTATTAGGGGTTTTTATTCCTTGTATCTTGATTGTATGGAGACTTGATCTACTGACCACAATTAAACCACGTACTGTTGAAGAAAACCCAAGAGAGTGTCAATTACTGGTTGGTCCTCGGAGAGGCAATTTTTCACCCATGCCTGTTGATGAGCTACCGTAGTCACCCCCCTCCAGGAACATCGCAGTTCCTGACATTTACCTTGCTTATTTTCTGAACAAAGGCTAGTTAATAAAACGGATCATATAACAATCGCATCTTTTCCAATGTGTGACAATTGAACAGTCAGTAAATGTTTATAATCTTTGAAGACCTATATGTAAGTACTCTGTGAAAACTGTATGTGAAACAAACGAGAACAAGGAAGTGCTACGTATTATTCTACTTCTAGAAGTACATTCATATACATTTCAACTTGTTTTCGTGTACTAGAAAACTACATGTGACAGAATAAACATGTCAAATTATCACATCACGATCGCATCTTGTCCACTATCCGACAATATTGACCAGCCAGTAAATGTTTATAAACTGTGTACATGAAACAAACGAGAACAAGGAAATGCTAAGTATTATTATATCTACTTCTACATAAACATGTAAAATGGATCATAATACAATCGCATCTTGTCCAATATCTGACAATTGAACAGTAAGTAAATGTTAACAATCGTTGTAGACCTATATATGCAAGTACTCTATGAAAACTGTACATGAAACAAACGAGAACAAGGAAATGCTAAGTATTATTATACTTCTATAAGTACATTCATACACACTTCAACTTGTTTTCGTGTATCGGAAAACTACGTGCGACAGAGATGAAACATGACAAGTAAATGTTTTTGCTATCAAATGATAATTTTTTGTCGAGCTGTTTTTAAAACAGGGCATGACCAAATATTTTTCGGTAGACTACTTTTAAATTTGCTGGGAGGAAACATAACTGTAATCAAGGGGCCATTGAGAATAGCCAATATTTAAACAGTTGATTTTATTTCTCAACATTGTTTTGACCCACCTACCCACCCCATTTATTGTATGTCAATGCTGTACCATCTCAACAGTCTTCAATGACTTTTCCAGGCTTTCAGCATGTCACTTTGTAGTTGAAACAGAAGGGGAAATTGCCCAGCACACAAAATATTGTACTATGTTTTTCAGTTTTCTTTGATACTTTTTAAAAAAACACGAAATAAAATAGATATAAAAGGAAATCACCTTATCACCTGTAAATTTGTTTGCCTGTGAGTTAGTTCTGTTTTGCTTTTGGTTTTTTAATGTATAGTTAATGACTACCCCTAAAAGTATGGGGTTCCGAGTTATTCCGAGTTATTCCGCTAAATGTACCATAAAGGAGTACCATGTTATCGTAATACCTTCGAACGGTGGGAGACATCGGTCATTAGGGTGACATTTTCATGTCTCCCTAAAGTTCAGATATTTCTGTTCATCCACCCACCCAAAATTTGGAAAGAAAACACAATTTGAAATGTTGAAACATCGATTATTCTGAGTGCCCCTAAAGATCGTCAATACTTTTATTGAGACTTACATGAGTGTAGAAAAGGTCTGATTTGTTTATTGTTTATGACCGCCTATGACAGGCCTACAACTCAAAACACACACCCCAATTATTTTGTTCCTAATACACTCTCTCTAGATCCTGTCTCTGCTCTTAGAGGCAAAGATATTATTGACATCAATTCAGGCTCTCATAGAAGACATTGATCCATTAGGTTAAAATAGCGTTTTGTTTTTGACATGGATGTTGACAGACACAATAATATCAATTAAAAAATAAACGGATACATTTTCCTTTGAGCTGGTTTTTTTCTGTTAAAAGGTGTCAAGATATGTTATAAAACCAGTATAAAATTAATTAACTATAAGTGTTTGTACTAATGAATATAGGGGAAGATAATTCTAAGATGCAATAGTTATTAGTCTAGCGATCGATCTAATGGCGATACAACTCCTCACTACTGGTGGTGTAAATTACGTACTTGAAAACGACCAAAAACAGTTACAGGTAACCTCACAATAATTTTATTCTTGACTTTCATAAACACATCTAAAGAAACGTGTGAAACTCCACTATTTTAACACCGGTATGTTTGACGGGAGTCAATATTTGCCTTTTTAAAGCCAATTGAATTGACATTGCCAATCATCTGATACCACACACCATGCATAGGGGTTAAAGTTAAACTGTACTATTTTAGCAATGATATACATGCATATGTATTACCCCTGTCAATCTTTGTGTTTGAGTCAATATTAGCCTCTTTAAAAACTCCTTTGAGACAGCCTCACCACTTCACTCATGTAGTCTTATCACCAGTTCATAAAGCCATGTGACTTTGACATTGTCAATCACCTGATACCAGGTACCATGCACAGGGGGCTAAAGTTAAACTGCACTATTTCAGCAATGATATACATATATATTTAAACACCGCTGTCGATCTTTGTACAGTTTGAGTCAATAATTATTTGCCATTTTAAAAGCTCTTTAGAGACAGCCTCACCACTTTACTCAGGTAGTCTTATCACCAGTCAATAAAGCCTTGTGACTTTGACATTGTCAATCACCTAATAACAGACAACATGCATAGTGGGTTAAAGTTAAACTGTACAATTCCAACAATCATATATATTGAACACACCTGTCGTTCTTTTTGTGACTAGGGTTCGTATCAATATTGGCCTTTTATTTACTTTTTCGAGACACTGTCAATTACCTGATACCATTTATTGGGGTTGAAGTGCAAAAAAGAAAAAGAATCTTTGTTATCTAAGTGAATCGCAAAGAAGAAGAGGCAGGTTGGTCCTGATGTACATTGCAATACAATAACTGTCAAGATAAAAACTTGATGATGTGCGTCAACACTTTGATAAGTAACTAGGGCCAACTATTGCACTCAGGTATAATTGAACAAATAATGATGTTTACTCTTGTAAAATCACCCAAGAACCTTAATGGGACAAATTGAAGGCCTTGTGAAAGCAATGAATAGTAAGCTTTCGTAAGGGAATAACTGTATGCTAGAGAGGTATAAAACACCATGTTTAAGACTGGTTAGAGTCTTGATTGGTGATAATTATCCGAGCTGAAGGCAAACGTACACTGCAAAATTGCCTGGGTTAAATGTGAGATGGTTAGCATTTCTGTTAAATTCAACCAAAACATGTGATGATACATTACCAAATTGGACTACAAGTTTTATTTAAATTTAACATAAATTCTAAGCCAAACAATTGGTTAAAGAACAACCCGATTTTGGTTAGTTGGTGCGATGGTGCCAGACTATTTATACATATGTTTTATCACAATATGGCTCAAAACTTTAGGGTATGTTTAATCACAAACAGACAAAAATATTCATAAGGGCAGACAGGTATTAATTTTTAATTAACTTTAAGTCACTGCTTTCATTTCTCTTCGCTAGTGAGTAAAGCCCATGGAGTGTCCAGCTCGCAAGTAACACGTTAACAACTCGTTTTATGGAGATTGCAAATGCTGCTTTGGCGAGTGCGTTGTGAATTTAGGACTATAAAATACTGACTTACTCGTAGTATTGCTCATGCCTACGTGAGGATTGTGAAAGTTCAACCAATAAATCGGTAAAAGGCACTGGATTCCATAGGAGTCCAAATTTCATGTGACACTGGAAAAATGTTTATGACCAGCCAGCCATGTCTTCCTCGTCCGTTTCAGTCCGGCTACGTGACGGGCTCTCTACCGATTGGAATGAGAAGCTGTCTTAGGTATTGATTAATATTCAATCTAGCAAAAGGAACATGTGAAAATAATAATTCTAACAACATTAAAAAGCACAAAATCGACGGCTTGTGAGAACCAGATTTAAGTAAACTTCGCCTCCACTATTTTGAGCAGTACGCTTCCACTGGCTGATCTCTCGCCTTGTTACCGGTACTAAATGTCAACAATCATGGGTATTGTTACAGGCATGGGGCTCGGTTAAAACGCCTTTTTGGGTATTATTACGGTCATGAGATGGTTTATTTTGTTTTGCTGTCAAATAATAAATGTCAAGCTGTTTTCGGAACAGTATATGACGAAATCTTCTTACAGTAGGCGATTTTCAAAGTTGCTGGTTGCAAACATAGCTGTAAATAAAGTCGGGTGATAATTATGTTTAGATTTACATGAGGGTGGAATGACCGCCAATGACAAGTCTACTAACTAAAATACAAGCCCTAATAAGTTTGCCTATTGGCCACTCTCTCTAGGCCCTGTCTCTGCTCCTAGATTATTGACACGTACAACTTCAGCCTATCCTGATAGATGTGGATGCACTAGATTAAAGAAGCATTTTAGTTTAGACTTGGATGTGGGATGATACCTATAACCAACAAATCAATATGTTATCCCTGATGGAAGAAAACTTACCTGACTGTGTTATAAGAATAGTCTTTCGAGCCCCTCTCCCCTCCTCCTCCTCAAAAAAAGAAGAACAAGTGTTGAACAATGTATATGAATTAGGAATATTTAGTTTTTTATCCAGATTCATGATGGAATAGGCTGAGTTCAGATATCCAGTAATAAATAAAAAAATAGCATGTTGACAAGTGTCGAATGTAAAGTGGGAATGCAAGGGGTAGTAACAATAGGCTGCATGAAAAGGAATATGTGTTACTGAAATAAACAAAAGTGTGCCGTACCCATCACACCAGCGTTAAACCATTTGTTCATTGCCTAATTTAAAATACCCAAATTAATTAACCTTGCTTATTTTTCGTACAAAGGCTAGTCAATAAAATGGATCACATTACAATCACAAATCTTGTCAAATATCTGGAGATTCAACAGTGAGTAACAACTTTTTACCTACTTGCCGTACTCTGTCAAAACTTTACATGAAGCAAACTAGAACAAGGAAATGCTAAGAATCATTCTACTTCTAGAATTACATGTATTCACATTTCAGCTTTTGTTCATGTACCAGAAAACTACATGAAACAAAGATTAACCATGCAAAGTAATTTTTTGAGCTATCAAATGATATTTTTCCGAGCTTTTTACAACACTGTTGCGGACGAAATAATTTGGTAGGTAGGGTACTTTTAAAGGTTCTGAGAGCAAAAAAAGGGTTGCTGGGGCATTCACAATCGTCGATATTTAAACATTTCGATATTTTTCTTCTCAGCATTTTTTTCAACCACTTGGCCACCCCAAATATTATGTGTCAATGCTCTCCCATATCAGAAGTTTCCAATGACTTTTCCAGGCTTTCAGCATTCAACTTTGTAGTTGAAATAGAAGGGGAAATTGCCGAGTAAACAAAACATTGTACGATGTTTTTCCAGGTTTCTATGATACTATTTCAAAACAATAAATAAAAAGTATGAAGGAAATCACCTTATCACATTGGAAGTTGTTTACCTGTGAATTAGTTCTGTTTTTGCTACTGGTTTTTTTAATCATAGTTTATGACTACAACTAAAACTATGGGGCACCGAGTCATAGGGGTAGTCATGTCTGTGTTCTTCCCGCGTTGTTATTAATTATTGACAAAGGGACGGCATAGACACGACAGACATGACAGACGATCTCGAAGAGGCCGTTGGCTATTTCCGATTTTTCCTTCCTTCTTTTAGTATTTTTTTAATATAAATTTAATGTAAACAACTCTATTTTGATGTTCAGATATTTCTGTTGATCCACCCACCAGCAATTTTAAAGGAAAACAAATCGAAATGTTTAAACACTGATTATTCTGAATGGCCCCTTGAATTCAGATAATAATTATTTTGAGATTGTATAATAGGTCTGACTTGTTTAATGTTTATGACCACCAATGACAAGCCTACAACTCAAAACACACACCCCAATTATTTTATGCCTAATACATTCTCTCTAGATCCCGTCTCTGCTCTTAGAGGCAAACATATTATTCACATCAATTCAGGCTCTCATAAAAGACATTGATCCATTAGGTTATTCATCCAAAGTAGAGTTTTGTTCTTGACATGGATGTTGACGGACACAATAATATCAATTAAAAATTTAACGGATACATTTTTCTGTTGAAAAGGTGTCAAGATATGTTGATAAAACCAGTATAGCATAAATACTAATGAATATAGGGGATGATAGTTATCAGATGCAACAGTTATTAGTCTAGCGATCGATCTAATGGCGATACAACTCCTCACTACTGAGGGGTGTAAATTACGTACTTTACAACGACCAAAAACAGTTACAAGTAACCTCACAATAATTTTTATTCTTGACTTTTACAAACACATCTAGAGAAACGTGTAAAACTCCCCTATTTTAACAATGGTATGTTTGACGGGGGTCAATATTTGCCTTTTTAGAGCCATTTGACTTTGACATTGCCAATCACCTGATACCACACACCATGCATAGGGGTTAAAGTTAAACTGCACTATCTCAGCAATGATATACATGCATATTTAATACCGGCCTGTCAATCTTTGTGTTTGAGTCAATATTAGCCTCTTTCGGACAGCCTCAACACTTTACTAATGTAGTCTTATCACCAGCCCAAAAAGCCATGTGACTTTGACATTGTCAATCACCTGATACCAGTCACCATGCACAGGGGGTTAAAGTTAAACTGCACTATTCCAGCAATGATATACATGTACATGTATATTTAAACACCCCTGTTGATCTTTGTACAGTTTGAGTCAATACTTATTTGCCATTTTAAAAGCTCTTTAGAGACAGCCTCACCACGTTACTCAGGTAGTCTTATCACCAGTCAATAAAGCCTTGTGACTTTGACATTGTCAATCACCTAATACCAGACAACATGCATAGTGGGTTAAAGTTAAACTGCACAATTCCAACAATCATATATATTGAACACACCTGTCGTTCTGTTTGTGACTAGAGTTTGAATCAATGTTGGCCTTTTATTTACTTTTTCGAGACACTGTCAATTACCTAATACCATTCATTGGGGTTGAAGTGCGAAAAGGAAAAATAATCTTTGTTATCTAAGTGAATCGCAAAGAAGAAGAGGCAGGTTGGTCCTGACGTACATTGCAATACAAGAACTGTCAAGATAAAAATTTGATGATGTGAGTCAACACTTTGATAATTAACTAGGGCCAAATATTACACTCAGATATAATTGAACGAATAATAAAGTTTACGTTTGTAAAATCACCCAAGAACCTTAATGGGACAAATTGAAAGCCTGGTGAAAGCAATGAATAGTAAGCTTTCTTAAGGGAATAACTGTGTGCTAGGGAGGTATAAAACACCATGTTTAAGACTGGTTAGAGTCTTGATGGGTGATAATTACCCGAGCTGAAGGCGAGGGTACACTGAAAAATTGGCTGGGTTAATTGTACCCAAGAAAGGGTGAAAACTGCAACTACCAAAAATTGGGTTGTTCTATAACCAATTGTTTGGCTTAGAATTTCTGTTAAATTCAACCAAAACATGTAATCATACATTACCAAATTAGTTTGGTATTGTATGACTTCAACTTTTGGTTAAATTTTAAACCAAACAATTGTTTATAGAGCAAACCGATTTTGGTTAGTTGCAGTTTTTACCCTTTCTTTTGTAAAATTAAACCTGGCATTTTTTTCAGAGTAATTATCAGCATTCAGACTCAAGCCAGTCTTCAACAGAGTGTTTAATACCGACAATGTACATATTTATTCCCATCATATATACCTTTTCAGTTAAACAAAATGTTTTGGTCCAAAAGTCAAATTTAGTCAAAAAGTAAACCCCTCAACGATTTTGTTCAACAGCTTTACTTCATGATTTTTCGAAACAACACTCTAGCTATATAATGGACCTAATTCACGAGGACGCCATTTTGATCGTGTTCCCTGAATGAATTTTATAAGTTGTGAACTGTTGAATGCGACGGTGCCAGACTATTTATACATTCTAGCCTCATTTCGATTGTTATCAAAATATGGCTCAAAACACTAGGGTATGTTTAATCTCAAATACAAAAAAAATATTCATTAGAGCAGACTGGTATCTATTTGTAATCAACTTTATGTCACTGCTTTCATTTCTCTTCGCAAGTTCAAAAAATGAATATGGCAGACTTGTGAGTCAAGCCCATGCAGTGTCCAGCTCGCGAGTAAGACGTTATTAACAATTCCATTTATTGAGATTGCAAATGGAGCTTTGAAATAACGACTCACTGATAGTATTGCACATGCCTACGTGAGGATTGTGAACGTTCAACCAATAAAACGGTATAAGGCACTGGATTTGATATGAATCCAAATTCCATGTGACACTGGGAAAAAAGTGTCAAATTTAAACAGTTTCTTAACTATAAACACGAAACAAGCATCAATTTAAAGAGAAGACCAATTTATAGCTCAGTCTTGTTGGCAAAGGGAAATACATTTTGAACCAACCAAACCACAAGGTTGAAAGTCAATATTGTGTAACTTTGATGTAAAACGTTATAACTGCAGTTACATTGATACAGTTTTGAATAAAACAGTTGTTGCAGAGGACCTTGTGACCGATCGATATATTTATTAAATCTTAATCAGAAGTGTGGGAAAAATATTTAGCATCGTGCAAAGCTACCCAGAATGTTATATTTTGCGTAAATCCCCTGCTCGTCCGCATCACTGCCCCTCCCAAGTTTGAAAGGAATATGACGTCTCGTGGAAACAATAACCCAAGATGCTATTGCGATACCTAATATTATTAACGGACATAGAATGGCTTAAACTTAAGGAGTGGGCTAAGTTTCACCGCTTATTCTATCCGTGTGCAGCAAAGGGGGATCCAAGATTCTCCAAAGGAGATGGCTGGGGTATCAATGTCCGCGAGGGGGGGGGGGGGGGTTGAGTAGTTGCAATCTGCGCATAAAGGGGAAAAGGGGATTGAAACAAAGGACCAACATCTGCAATAGTTGGTGACGGACATTATTGAGATTTTTTGTATAATGATGTAAATAAACATGTGTCAGTCGTGAAGGAGGGGGTAACCACTGCCCCCCCCCCAAAAAAAAAACACACACAACAACAACACCCCCATAGGGTCCATCCTCCCTTGCATCGTGTATACGTTCCTGCTCAAGGAATTAAGTATTAGCGCCCTCT
The DNA here is from genome assembly GCA_029964075.1 of Patiria pectinifera. NCBI lineage: Eukaryota > Metazoa > Echinodermata > Asteroidea > Valvatida > Asterinidae > Patiria > Patiria pectinifera. The sequence goes on from CM057148.1 coordinate 25,685,761, forward strand.
TTCAGAGTCCAATCTCCACCAAAAGGATATTTTTTACCGCCCTCACCACACTAAAGAATTTTTGTAAATTAATAAATGAACTTTTTTCTTTCTTTGTGTTTCCACCTCCCCTTCCTCCCGTCCAACCAAACCGTCAGTCAATGAAATCAATTTTCTTTTGCGCTTCAAGGTGTTATTTTGTTGTCCAAAACCTATTTTCTGACAATGAACATTTATAGACCCAGTCTCAAATTGAGAAAACGCTCTCACGTGGTGTGGTCTTATGACGCTCGTCAAAAGCTGGAGTCTTTGCAAAAAAATTCAAGACAGTCAACTTCATGATTTCACAAACCTGGCAATGAGATCTTAGTCGAGGTAAGATCAAGACAGCTAAAATTGCAACAGAACGTTGGAAGTCAAAAAAGTACCTTCGATGTACCGAGACTTTATCAAAAATTACTTGGCAAATATAGAAGACTTCATAGTCTTCATCAAAGACTTCATCTGGAGCTTGTTCCCTTAAGCCAGCTCCTGGCAAGCGAGGTCAAACCGCCAAGGCGGTAGAGGGCGCTGCCAGCAAATGAATCAAATCAACTGTGGTGAAGGGGCAGACCTGTAAATAGGCCATAAACTTGAAGGTTGGTAAAACAGATAGGTGGAAGCCGTGCATCGGAGTGCCAGCTCGTATTTCTGTGAAATTCCGATGAAATTGGGACCCAATTTGCTTTATTTTGCAGTGGAACGCAGGTATCACTTTTCGAAATTGCGATGGGCCACGGAACTACTTTTAGAGGTGATTATCTTTGGATGGAATTTGCTCCCAAAAGTCATCGGGAGTTCCACCCAAAAATGTAACAAAAAAATAAAGATAACGAAATAAGCTGTCATTTGATGGGTGTCTCAAACACCTTGCATAGTTGTATTTTGTATATGCTTTTGGAACTACGCGTAATTATCACTGAGGTCTATGGAAGTCAATTTACAGGTCTGCACCCTGAATAACATTGACACTGGACCCAGCCAATTCCTGGGTCTGCTTCGTCTTGTTGATAACGCTCCCTACCGCTGTGCCGGCTTAATCAAGCTTGCCAGGGACCATGGGTGCGCCAGGATGTTTTACTAAAGGTGGGGGGGGGGGGGCGGTTCCCAAAATCTGTGTACTTTCTCTAGCATATTTGATACTTCTGCAGACGCCCATGTTGTTTCCCTTATGTTTCTATCTTTTCTCCATCCCCTTATTTGCTTTTGCTTTCGGGTGGGGGGGGGGGGCGTGAAACGCCCCCTGGTCCTTCTCTGGCGACGCCCATGCCAGGGACTGCAACAAGATGGGAGCGGATTCCGATTCCAGTATTGGGGATTTTGAACTTAACCCAGGAAATTCCTGCCAATCTTCCCAATATTTGACTAGATTCGTCTTGTTGTTAGCGCCGTTTACAGCCGCGGTTACTTTTTCGTAGCTGCAATTAGGTTTGTATACATTTAAAAAAGGACTGCTACAGATACTCTTTCCTACCAAGAACAACAGCTCAGTGGAACTTACTTCATACAGAAGTCAGGGAAGCTTCTCATTGGAGTCTTTTAAGTCAAGGCTCCATGAGATGCAGTTGTCTTCAACACTAAGGGGGCCTATTAACAAAATTGTATAGGAATGCTGCTAGCCACCACGCGCCTACAACCGTATATCCCATAGTGGAGTTTGATTGCAGTATGCTACAGATACATATACATGTGTGTACACACAAGTGAGTTTTTTTTAAGTTATAAAACTTACTTATCAGAATAAACATCACATGATCACAGATAATCAATACAAATTGGTTGATTTCACATCAAGTAAATTGCATTTTTGACTCATAAACTTGCAGCCCCATTGTTTATGCATGCAGATTACAAATGTTGGCAAACGTGCGAATGCACAAATGCTGGCTCGTTGTATTTTGGCACACATCCTAACACATACAAGCTCCCCACTCAATAAACCCACACTTCATATTGAAAAGTAAATATGAGTTGCCTGAAGTTATCCAAAACACACAACATCCAAAGATTAAATGAAAATTTAAAGAAAATAAAAACGTTCCCAAGTTCTTTGGCTTTTGCCCTAATTCACAAGATGTGGGGGAAATACTAACCTTACAACTTTACCAAAATAGTCTTATTACCAATCCATTAGGCCATGTGACTGTGACATTGAAAATCACCTGATACCACACACCGTGCACGGGGGTTCAAGTGCCTCAACGAAACAAATTTAGATCAAAATTTTGAGTTAATTACCCTGTTATCTCTGTGAACCCCGAGAAGATGAGCCAGTGTAGTACTGACGTGCATTGCAATAAAAGCATTATCAAGATAATTCTAGTCGATGTGCGTAAACAGGTTAATTAACTAGTGCAAATTCAAAATTCTTGGGGTCAAGTATCAAATTATGGATGTAGGTGTTTAGTTTCAGATAATATACCAAGAGCCATTGTCGGATAAATTGAGGGCCTTATGAAATGTATGAAAACATCACTACGAGCTGGAGCACGTATACTTTCAAGAAAAGGGGTTTCAATAAACAATACAATAAAATAATCAATAGGAAATAATCAATGGGATATGTGAAAAACTATATTAAATAAAGATGGTTATGAGAATGCGTTTCAAGTTAACCTCGTATACATGCGTTGAGCAGCACGCTCACACTAGCTGCCCTCTCCCCCTGGCACTGATTGTCCAATGATATTATAAAAAGAAGTGAAATGGTCGTTAACTTAATAAATGACGCTCTGCGATTTTTGTGTACGCGATGTGCATCTAGTGGTCAGACATAATTAGCAACTCCTTGTTGTGTCAAATCGGAAAACACACGAGTCTGTATTGCAGCCGGACAGTGGGAACAATTCGCAAGTGTCAAGTGGACCAGAATGGCAATGTTATTTTAATTCTAAAAATAATTATTTGCTCATTTCATTTACATTTCAGAGGTAAACAGGTGGCCTCTTAATTCACCAGTTTGTGTGACGGCAATTAGTTGAGCGGTATGTCATACTCTTGGTGAACGGTCCTTTGGCGGTGATGGCCAATCACTAAACTCTGTCAAAGAGTTTGTCTCAGCAAGAATGTCTGGGTGTTTGCTTTTGAAAGACTCATCAGATCTACTCATGCGGCTTCCCTACCAACAGTGTGGGGGGGGGGATTGAGGGCGAGGTTTTTTTTAGGGGGGGCAGTCACACACAAATCTTAAGCCTGTGTACGGGGGGCAAATTGCCCCTCCCCCGAAGCTCCGCCACTGCCTACCGAATAATTCCATCTTCGTCCAGATCGGGATCTAAACAATGGACATGGGTTTGGCCTCTTGGTACCACGTCTGGTTTGCCTTACAGATTCATCTTCATTCCTCAAAGATTCAAGAACAGATATTTCATAAACAAACGACTATTTAATAAATTAAAATTTGCGACGGGCAGAGGAAAATGGGTTTTGCCAGTTATTGAACAAAAGACTCCTTATGCAATTGTGTCAGTATCATTATCTCATCATGCATGATGTAGACATACTTTTACTGTTTTCCGGGTTGGCTGCGTTTGTGACTGACAGCAGACGACTCCCACTACATCGTCTCTTCAAAGGGAAATGGAGTGGTGACATTTTGCACAGGTTCTCTTGACAGGGTGTATAGTTGGAGAAGCGGCTCAAGTGGTCGGAATCGAAGCCATGTTTTGTTTGTAAGGGTTGCGTGAGCTTGAATCTCCTTTGCCTTTGGGTTATCTGGTCTCATGCTAAAGCTCAACCTGTTATCTCAAGTGGAAACTTTCCCTTTTAAATCATCTCTGTCTCGGAGAGCCACACTGATGTCTTGAAGTGTTGATTCACTGTAATATTTCAGGGTCTCCGGAAGTGGGTTATTCCATTCGGTGCTTCTCTACACGTACGGGTCTCGAAGAATATTTTCCCACCAACACGACACTTAGCCCGCCATCTTGGACTGTTACCTGATGAAACGTCTTCTTGACATCACACTTGGAGGCCAAGTTTTCTGTCTGAATCTACAGAGCACTCAAACCAATTTATTTAGCATTCGCGAGCATGGAGTACTTCTGCCGACATTTTTAATATTAAACAAACATAATAGCCATCCTCATGGACACTCTTTCCCATTATTATCAAGAAATGCGCGTCGTACCGTGGAGAGTTATGAATTTTCTTTCATAACATCAGCAATGTCAGCCAGAGAAATCGAGTCACTCGAAGGGGGATGTTTCCCTCCTTTGTCATTATGCCTTGGGTAAACACCACACGGGTCTTTACAGCAACAAAGAATATGTTGTTTCCCCTTCTCTGTCGGTCTTCGAGTGCATGTACATATGTAGCGGCATTTTCTGTCTCGCTATCCTTACGTTGCTCAGTGCTGTCTGGAAGATTTGACGTCAGTAGAAACCTGACAAGGATTTCCTTGGCTCGTTTGCTCTGTCTATGGGCTGTCCGTTGTGATGCGTCTTTTTGTAGCTTGATATTTAAATTTCCTCTTCATTGCAAAATAGAAATCTTAATTTGTTAGTTACTCTGCGCCATGCAGAAAAAAACTGCTTCGGAATTCCTTCCATTTGCGTTGAATCCCTCCCTGTCTTACTGTAGTTGTATTATTTTTATGAGATCTCAAAATGTGAGAAGACTGACAAATGTTTTGAAATTTACTTTATTCGTGCTTTGCTATTGCCAGTTGCAGTTTATACAGCACTCCCGAAAATATGCACGCACACACAAAGCAGGGCTCTACACCATGAAACAACATACACCTGTAAAGAAATTACACATGTCAAGTAACTGCCTTAACATGTCAAAGAGAAACATGTTCATGTACACTGTAAAAAAAAATACTGAGGATGTTAACAACGAAAGCGTAGATCTACGATTTATTTTCTTTGAACACTTCACCCACCGACATATTTACCTTTCCTAAATCAAGCATCTTTGTAATTCCGGACACAAGGCATGTGTAAACGAGATTTCAGCTTCCTCCATCAGGTAAAGATATGAAAACATTGTTGTAATTTGTTTCGCTACGGCAGCAGTTTCTGTTGAGTTTACGTCGTTATAGCTGTTAAGCTAAAATATGGCCCATGAACATGAACATATAAAAGGCTGGAAATATCGCCAAAAGAAAGTCACAAAATTTGAGCATTTTAACCGTTTATTTCGTTAAAAAGGTATTTATTAATGGGAATAACAATATGTTAATGGACCTCGACTTCGTCCCGGTCCATTAACAGCGGTCACCCCCACACCCGGTCATTATCACGCAGTGAGGACCGGCTCCTCACACTGTTATTCCCTTATTAACACCCTCCTGGGAAGTCAGACTATTGTGTGTGTTTTTTCTTGCCATACTTATGCAAAAATGGAGCACGGCGCCATTTAGCTTCTGACGAATGGCGTAGATGGTTGAAGCCACTTATGACTAATTCAGTAATTTTAAAGAATCGCAGCAAGACACTTAGGCATTCGTTCTCCTTTTTCCACTTCAATTAAAGAAATAGTCATTTGGAAAATGGACATAGCTGGATTAATAATAATAACAATACCGGAGTCTTATATAGCGCACGTATCTACCAACAATAAGGTACTCAAGGCGCTGGAAATTCGAACCAGAGACTTTTTAATCCATAGCTCATCTCGTTCACAGCTGGACTACTGTGGCAGATCGGTAATTGTTGTTCTTTTAAATGCTTTAAATGTAACTACTTCAATAAATAACAAAAATGTGATGTCATTGTTCTTTTCTCATAAATAAACCCTTCGACCTCCCTGAATAAACAAAACTGATTTCCCCATTTTTACCTCCATGGTTCAAGCAATAAGGAGGAATTTGTGGAGGGTGTTAAGTAGGATAATAAACTCGGCAGTTCGTTGGTGATGAATGGCCCTCTGGCTTCGCCCTCGGGCCAATCTCACCCAAGAACGGCGCACACGTTGTGTATTATCATAAACTGATTTTTAGGAATCAGCTAGTGAGTATGTTTTTAGGAAATAGCTGGCGATCGATCTGATGGCTTTACAATTCCTCACAGCTGGAGGGTACAATAATAACCCATGTCGATCGTATCGGCGACGGGAGTTTGAGTCAATTATTTACCCCTTCTTTTAATCCGAAAGGGGCCGGGGGCGATATCCCCCCTCGACTTTTCCGCGATAGCCTTTACAAAAAAAAATTCGCGACCCGACCTTTTATGACTTTTTGCCTCGAGCATTGCGCATCTTTGACACCAAAAACAGAAAGATCAGACGAGGGGTTGTCGCGCAGCGAACAATTTTCCGGTGAAAACTGAATGTTCCCATATACGTCGTGTACACAGACCAGAATTGTCATTCATACATATAAATAATTAATTAGCCATTATTCCAAAACCCTTTGACCTTTAGTCATGACATTTCTTGGGTTGTTTATGAAGAGTTGATCTATGCATGTACCGAGTTTCAAAATTGTTCGTCACTCGATGGCCGAAATCTTGGGGGGGGGGGATCCGCCGGAATCCCCGCCGCCCCCCCCCCCCCCACCAGCTGAGAGATGGTCAAAATAACCCGGCCCCTTTAGGGTTCATTTGAATCAATTCAGACAGCCTCCTCATCTTACCCAGATATTCACCAGTTTATGGAGCCATGTAACTTTGCCAATCAACTTATAACACACACTGTGCATAGGGGTTCAAGTGCACCAACAAAACGAAACTGAAATCTAATTTTGGACGTAATTGCCCTGTTATCTCTATGAATAGCCGATAAGACGAGCCAGAGTGGCTCGTCATCAAAACACTATCAAGATAATTCTTGTTAATGCGCGTAAACAAGTTAATTAACCAGGACAAACTCCAAAATATTAAAGTCAAGTATCAGATAATGAATGTAGATGTTTAGTTTCAGATATTCAATCACAAACCATTGTTTGATAAATTTAAGGCCTTGTGGAATCCATTAAGTTTAATTTTAAGTATTCAATTTAACAAAAAAGAAACAGCGCTAAATAATAATTATACTTTTTTTGTTACGAGCGTCTAACATCCTGCACAATAAGATAATATTCATTATGAAATATTAAAGAAAACGAAAAGAAGATAATAAAACATGAACAAAAAAAAAGAACTGATAAATAATCTAAACATGCAAGAATCTGCCGCAAGTCCACCTCGTCTCCATGGCGTCGAGCAGTACGCTTCAACGAACTGAAACATCTCGCCTGGTATTGGTACTGAATGCCCACTTATCTTGGGCATTTTTAGATGTGGAATAGCCGGATGCCTTCAAAGACTTGACGAGAAACAATAGATAGGGGCGTGAGCGGCAGCTTAGTTGAACAAAGAACGTGACCGGAGCTGGATGTGAACCTGCGACCTCCAAATTATGTTATGGTGCTCCTCCCACTGAGCTTTCCAAACCTCGCTCTATTCAATTTCTTTATTCAACAATTATGATGCGCCTAATCAGTTTTCCTATCTGGTTTATTTCTGAAATCTAAAAGTAGTATCCTCTTTGAGTGATCTCCGTTTGCTATTTCCCAGATTTGTAGAACTCGGGTAATTGCAGGCTACATGACTTAGGGCGTGCTATGGAGATGAAAGTTCGAAACCCGCTCTAGTCAATTACATTTTTTGTCAACTTTAACGTGGGGGGGGGGGGGCAGCCCTCCAGGCCCCCCCCCCACTGAGATTTTGAGTTTCTAAAAAAATTATCATTGATCTACATGACGCCCCCCATGAAATGTTCCAGCCCACCCCCCCCCCTCCCCCCACACACACACACACACACACACACTGAAAAATTCCTGGCTACGCCACTGCCCTGAGGGCCTGTGTGGTATATTTCCGGAAATCCTAAAATGTTTATAGTTATGATCTGTCGGATTATAAGTTTAAACATGATCGGGCAATTGGTTTATAAATAGTAACTAAAGTCATTCATCAGTAATTTGGTACTTGGTGAAGTCATCATGGTGTCAACGGTTATATGTGCACCTTGGGATCAGGGTTGACGTTTATTCAGTTTCAAGACTATACAATGTACCATCTACAACAAAAAAACAGTGGTGGAGAATGATTGAAAAAGGAACAAAAAAACATACAGAATAACCTATAGAGGTTTGGCTTTCGTTTTTGTTACACACGCAGTGTGATAGTGCGGACTATGCGGCTGCGTTTATCAGGATTATGACTGTTAAGTATCCACAGTGCCGCGGCATGAAGGTCACAATATACGCGTGCAAAGTCTTTTGGATTTGGGATAGAACAGACAAATAAGGGAAAAGCAATACGCTTCAACCAACTGTTCTCACCTGGTGGTACTGAGTGTCCACAAATCTTGGGCATTTTGTCTACGTGTGGAATAGCCAGATGCCTTAAGGTTTTACGAGAAATATCAAAAAGAGGGTTGAGCGGCAGCTTTTAACGTTGAACAAAGAACTTAGCTTGAGCTGGGTGTGAACCTGCGACCTCCAAATTACTGTCTGGTGCTCTTCCAACTGAGCTTTCCAAACTTCGCTCCATTTAATTTCTTTTTTTTTTCAACAATTATAATGTACCTAATTAGTTTCCCTTTGTGGTTTATTTCTGAAAATTTGTAATAAAAAAAACCGTATCCTCTCTGAGTGATCCTCGTTTGCTTTTTCTTATTTTTTCAAAACCAGGCTAATGTTGCCAGCAACACGACCTTAAGGCGTAATCTGGAGATTGCAGGGTTGGAATCTGCTCCAGTCAATTACATTTTTCAAGTTGAAAATGCACCAAGTGTTTCCTGTGTGGTTTATTCCTGAAAACCCAACATGTTTATAAATAATATGTTCCGTCGCAGTAGAATTATGAACATATTATGTCATGTGGTTCATGAACTATAACTAAAGTCATTGGTAATTGGGTATACCCGATGAAGTCATTTTGGTGTCAGATGTCAAGTATTGAGCGCACCTTAATATCAGGGTTGACGTTTATTCAGTTTCAAAATTATACCATGACATTTTACCGTTTATAAAAACAAATGTTAAAGAAACATTGTAAAAAAAAAGGAACAGAACAACTTTCAGAGAAACCTAATTAAAGGTTTCGCATTTGTTTTTGTGACAAATTCACTGTGAAAGTGCGGACTATGTGTTCATCAGGATGTGACTGCTATAATGTCCACAGTGCCTGTCAGAATATACGTGTGCAAAGTCTGTTGGATTTGGGATAGAACAGAAAGAGGGGAAATCAGAAACAAAAAAATGCCACAAGTATCCCCTCAACGGTTACAAAGAATGATTCTGGGATACCTCGGGAGGGGCATTCGAAAGCATACCAACGGCGTCTGGCGCTCATTAACAATATGACGTAAGATGCTGTTTTATGCACATACTCCAGCGCCATGCCCCTTCCCAACGAAGCTTTCCCTCGGAGCAGACAATTAAAACAAATCACTCGGTGGATCCAAGTGGAGAATTTTATCACCACATTTTTATAGGTCAATAAGGGTTTAAACAAAGCTGCCTAAGTATTTATCTGTTCGGACATGGATTCTAAACTTGATTACGATCCCCACCGTATCGTCAGGTGCAACAGTCAATACCCTGCGTGACTTCCACGGCCTTTATTAGGCCCCTCCCAATATATATAATAAAACAAAAGGCACCCCATGTTCCACAGGCATGCGTCATAAGCAAGAGCACTTCTGTCGGGCACCGATCACAGCTGTGATTGGACAAAAGCATTATGGGCGGGGCATAATGGATCAGTCAACATGGTAGATCAATGGATGTGACAAATGAACAGAGTTTTAAAGGTTCAAGGTACAGTTTCTACCGAAGATCTAGCGAACAGGCAAATAAGCAGTGCCCCGCCGCATGCTGCGCATGTTTGGCAATGCTAAAAAAAAAAAAAAAAAAAAAAAAAACACGTGCCTTTGCCACTTGTTGCTGCTATCATGCCCTTTTTAGGGAATAATGCTATTGGAAGTCAAATTGTGCAAAACTGTTGTCAGACAGCCAATAAAATTACTTCATTCAGCGCGTCGGGGAGGGACATGTGATGAATTATGTTGAGCCTCTGGGTCTTTGCAAACAAATATCACGCCACTATAGTTCACGATTATAATTTATAAGAGCTCACGAAGCCAGTAGCGAGTCACACTTGAGACTGACCCCCGACGAAAGCGTATCGTGGATGCATGGGCTCCACAAATCCCACCGGGTGGTTTCAAATTGCAGAGGAAAGGAGAGACATTTACGCTTGTATCAGGTTACAGTCACCGCTGGTTGAGACCTGTCTCTGAAGGATTCGGGACTCGTTGAGACCTGTCTCTGAAGGATTCGGGACTCAATGTGGACAACCTGCCAATACAAGGACAGGAGAGACATAGACGTTTGTATCAGGATACAGTCACTGCTGGTTGAGACTAGACCCGTGAACGTGGCGTTGTTCACGGGTCTAGGTTGAGACCAAACTCTGAAGGATTCTGGACTCGTTGGGAAGGGCTGACAACCTGCCAATACAAGGTACGTACATAAAATACAAGACATTCCAAATGCCATATACCACTAAGAAACAATTGTTACTCTTAGTTTCAAATTTCCACTTGCCAAGTGTTAGCACATGTCCACATAAATGTTGTTACAGTGATTCTATCTAACTCTGAGACAATCGATACTTCATGTATCTTATCCCAGAATCTTGCATGTGTAACGAGGCTGATTTTGCACCGCCGAGTGATTCGAATCTTTGTAAATGTGTTTGTACCAGTAACATTGATATACATGTACACCGGTAAATATCAAAGATGTTTATTTCGTATATCCATATTTGGTATCCTGGCGTCGCCAGGATTTTTTTTCCAGGAGGGGCAAAGCAAATTGTTCCTTTTTCATGGTATTCTCAATTTATCATTTTTCCGAGCGTGAGCAGGGGAACATTTGCCATACCCCCCCCCCCCCCATCCAATTAACAGCATCTGGCTTCGCGCCTCTTTTTCCTTTTTAATTTTTTTTTTTTTCGTTTTCGGGGGGGGGGGGCAAGCGCCCACCTTGCGCTCCCCCCCCCCCTCGCAACGCCCATGGCACAATCACTGAATATTTATAGAGAAAACATTAATCAGTATTTTGTCGTATCTGTTTAAAGGCGTGTCGCTAGGGTTTTGATTGCCTGTTACAGAATATAGCCTTCGTCCAGTCATTAAAGTCAATTCCCCCGGCGGATTTTTCGACAATTTGTTTAGTTTGTCAGAAATGATTTCAATAAATATTTAAAGAGTTCTTCGTTCAACAATCCCAGCCAAAAAAAAAATCGTTTAACAACTACTACAATGCGCCATGAAAATGTCCATATAATAATGTAGTATGCATAATAATGGTCAGTTTTGAAGAGCGCCCCCAAATTGGAAGATGAGTACCAGCCCCCCACCCCCCACCCCCACACACACACACACACACACACACGCTTACATAGGCATAGAAGTGGGATACTTCCTGTGTTCTCGTGTACTAACATTTTTTAACGTCGCACACTTATGTCAAAATGCTCTTATTTTAACCATAGTTAATTTCCTGGGCTGAAATTCGGACATCCCTTTTCTAAAACTCTTCCATTTGCGACACATCAAACCACCTTGAAAATTCCTAGTTTTTGAGTAAAATCCATATATCTATTTCGTGAAAAACTTGTGGGGTACCAAAACGGTACCACGAAGGTCGGTGGGCATTCCTTGTGGGGTACCTTCCATTATTCCGGTACCCCACAAGGCAGTGTTTGTACAAGCACACTCGCTTACATATGCATAGAAGTTGGGTACTTCCTTTGTTCTCAAGTACTAACATTTTGCAACGTCGCATACTAATGTCAAAATGCACTTATTTTTACCACAGTTAATGTCCTGGGCTGAAATTTGAACTTAATATCCCTTTTCTAAAACTCTTCCATTTGCGGCGGATCAACCCACCTTGGAAATTCCAAGTTTTGAGTAAAATCCATATATCTATTTCGTGAAAAACTTGTGGGGTACCAAAACGGTACCCCGCAAGTCGGTGGGCATCCTTGTGGGGTACCTCCCATTGTTCCGGTACCCCACAAGGCAGTGTTTGTACACGCACACACCCCATCCTGCCTTTTTGATTTTACGGAAAGCAAGTGTCCGAAGAAAAAAACATGTCTACATTTCGGCGCGGATGTGCGGTTGCCCCCCCCCCCACATCAAAAACTAGATACGCTGCTGATTAAACATATTACTCAATTAGTATAATTATAGTACAACGCTTCCGTTTTCAAGATATATTAATTTCTTAATGCACTTTCGGTAAACGCGGAAGTAAAGGTCAAGCGGCTTCGTTCTTGGGAAACAAAAATGTTGCCCAAGGCTCTTGAAGGCAATTTAAACCACAACACACACACACAAATAACGGAACTAATTTCTTTGCAAAAGCTACCGTTATTTTCTTATACCTGGTTTCATCTTCATTCCTTATTCGTTCCAGAGAAGTTCTTTTGATTTTAAAGATTCCTTTAAGTTTAACATTCCGGTAAGCCTTGAAAGAAAAGGTGTGAAGCATTTAAACATAATATTGTAACTTAAGTCATCAGGGTAGGAATACACATATATGTATATTTATTACAGGTTTAGTTTCTGTGTTCGGTGGAGGACGGCTAAATAGCCTTAGCTTTTGTTTTAAATGATTTTCCTCCTCATACTCTTTGAAGTTTTTTTGAGTTTTCCTTCACATTTTTTTTGATTTTCTTAAAATGTATGTAATATTTTCAGTTCCTCAGAAAATCCCCCCGGACGTAAAATGTAGGGAAACTAAGTAAGGAACATTCCCTTAAGAATGGGATATACTGCACACTGCATCGTGTACTTTCCTATTGAAGCAAGGTTTTAACGGCGTTCAGGAGGGGAGACTATTCATGTGTATCATAATTATACTTCGGGGAGTCGGCCAAAACTGGGCTGAACACGGTCAAAAAGACCGAACGCATTTTCAGATGTCGGAAAAATGTACATGTGCCTACTTCGAGACTGGCGGATGTTTTATGTTGAAGAAACTGCATTCGATTCGTAAAAAAAAAGATTTGTTCGGTATTTAAAACATAAATCGTTTTGGGGAAATGCATTTGATTCGTAAAGATGTATGCTTGGTTTGCAACATTTTATTCGGTTTCGGGAAATGCACTCGGGTGGTAAAACTAAACGTTTGATGTTTCAAAATACGTTCTGTTTTAAAATGCATTCGATTTGTATTGAATGATGCAAGTTCGATTTGTAAAAAAACATTTTGTTCATCAAACACACGTTAGATCTTGAAAAATTCATATGCAATTTTCAAACTTACACCCCATTGTTGAAAATATATGTTTCAATCTGTTTGACTTTATTTCTGCTCAAACAAGCGACTTGCGTTCAGATATGCTTGGTTCGTGGACTAAAGGGATGCTGCAAATTTGCAAAGCCGTGTGTCGCACCCATAATCTGATCTGTCAACTGTGTTGATGTTTTTAACTAAAACTGATGACAGATTCTCTCTATTTTATTTTTATTGAATGCAATACTTTATCTGCCTCCCTCAAATTACGTTTGTCTGGTCTCTTTTTTAGGATTTTTTGTTGGGTATTGCTTTTGTGATTGCTATTATTTTTTTGTGATTGCTATTATTTTATTTTTCGATAATTTCTTTTTGTTTATTGGTGAAGCGTGACACACGGTATACAATTGACACACATACCCCTTTTCCTACCTAACATTCACCTGGATATTTAAACTAGAATTTCAAGTTGGAATGCTTAAATTTGAATCGAAGTTATGTTAGCCGAGTGCGAAAGATAACATGAGTGCCTCTTCTACTTCCGAAAAGGGGTGTGCATAATGTGATAAAACACATTAAAAAAAATAAATCCCTCTGGTTTTTTAATTCTATACACGTTATTAGAAGTGTTGTATTATACCAACATGCGCCTATTAACATAGTATCAAGCGATGATTAAATAGGAGATTGTAAGTAAGCATCATTAGCAGGAAATTGTTTTTTTTTCCTCCATGGTCGTAACACGGATTATTAGCATCATGTCGCACAAATTATGAAACACTACACAATAATTAGATGTAGGTGTGCACGCAATTTGATGATCTTCCAGTTGACGAATTGACTTGAATTGAGCAATGAGATAATAATTTAACGGGGGAGTTAGTGAGGGACGAGTTGGTCGGGGGTAAGTTGGCTAGGAGCTAAATTGTTGGGGTGGGCGAGTTGAAGGGGGTGAGTTGGTACGGGGGCAAGTCTTGGCAAGTCAATAAAGTCTGTGATGGCCTAGGGAAGCATCTGCCAGATACCCATGGGAGCGGGATATGCACTATGAAGTGAACAAGCCACGTAATGAAAATGTTTTTTGGCACTACTATTGCATGACAGTATAACATTTTGACTTCAATAGCGTTCTGTTTATCGTGCAATTTTGTCCATACTCTCTTCAGTTACGTAATTGAGAGAAGCCAACTGCTCCAGTATTTTAAATTATGGCTACCTATATTACGGGTGGCAGCTATTAATAAGGGAATTAATGTGTGCTTGGCCGGTTTTTAACAGGCGAGGTTGATTATCAGTTTGCAGACTCCGTCCAAAACAATAAATATATATTTCCTACGATTTCGTTCAACAATATCATTTCATGTGTTTCGAAACACCAATCTAGCTATGCTATTGAATGGCCCTCTCGCTAGAAGACGTTAACAATTCCTTTTATGAATATCTTAACATCACGTGTACAGAGTACGCGATTTAATTGGCCAGTTAATCTTTTAAGCTCAACACGTAGCTCAGGTTTGCCGCACACGTACGGTGAGATTTTCGCCTCGCGAGGCGAAAGATATCAAACTGGATAGAAATTGGCAGAAAACGCAGCAAAAATTCACCGCACACGAACGGTAAGCGAACGACCTCTAGAGACTTTTTGCTCAGCACGTAGCTGTCGTGTGCAGCAGGCTTTAGGGATACAAAATGTCTGTAATGGCTCGACTCGACTCAAGTCAATTCTTTAAAATGATCTACTCCACACGAGTCACAACAATTAATGACTGATTGGTTTTGGGTTTTTTTTGCTGAACTTAAAGAACCTTAGTGCAGATGCTAGTTTAAAATTCGTATGAGGTTCGGAGAAAGATGAACATTAATGCACCTGTATTTACAATAAATATAATTCTAGGGGGAAAAAAATCAACAAAGATAATTTGATGTTTACATTTTTTGTTTCCATTATAGAGACAGCAAAACTGATGAGGCAAGTCGGAATGCAGTGGGTACCGTTGTCATTGCTGTTATGCTGTAAGCAGTCACAAATATATATATCTTTTTGCCGACTTATGATATAATCGGGATGCATAAATTGTTAATGGAAACTCTGTTTATTCAATCTTATTATCAAACTACAGGAAAATGTATCGTTAAAGTCACATACCGTCTTGCGGTAGGACAGGACATTCCCATATGGTTAAAATGCAAAGCCCATGATCTTTAAAAACTGGTTTTTCCTCCAAACGAAGTTTTAATTTGTATATTTTGTTTTAATGAAAACAATAGTTTATTCCGATTTTGGGCGTCTGCAATCTTCTGCAAAGGGATTCTACTTTGTGCACAAATAGTCCACCCTACAAAAGCCGAATTATTGTCTGGTAGCCAATAATTCCAACTTTGTGAAGAATCAATTCACTAACTAAACGTCGGTGGATTTTCTTTGTTCAAAATACAACGGCTGGGGATTATGGACTGGGAGAAATCGTTGAACCTCTCTTTGTTAATGGCTGCAATGGCTTTCCCTTAATAAGTATTATGTAATTGCATGCACACACGCATGGGGGTAGACATGAAGCTGTTTTAGTACGAAATAAGGAAAATGTTATTGGACTTTTGCTTACTTTAAATAACCATACCTAATCGTTAACAATACAATGGTATCAGAAAGAATTTGACGTGAGCAAAAAGAAAAACTGTGAAATAATTCTTTTACCGAGCACGACATCTTTAAATAGATTTCTTTGGCTATGTAGTAAAATCAGAAACCATTCTCGTTCATTTGGTTTAGATACGTTAGCCCAAGCGATCACCGATGGAGCCATGTTCTTGGAACGTGGCTACCGCGGGATTGTGCCCTGTCCTCTCTTTAACTTTCGCCAAGAAGACATTGACGCGATGTACTGGTACTATGGCTCAACAAAGGACAGATCCCTGCTCATCTCGTACTTCTTTGGAACAGTGGCTCCCCAAAACGGGATGCCAGAGGGCGTCTTTGATATAGACAATGAGTTTAATCTCATCATTGAGAACGTCACCTCCTCCAGTGAGGGAACTTACTACTTTAAGGTGAAACCGCGTCATAAAATGATAGAATCAGGAAAGATAGAGGTCTGTGACAAGGGTAAGTGCATGATAATGATGATGTTCACTTTGTTGTTCCTCCATGGAATACAACAAAATAATATGGAGATCTGAGCCCAGTAATGAGGAGACCTACAGACTATACAATCTCTCTGACGATTACGTACCCCGTCTGATGTGATGGCTTTCGGCTTAATTGGCTAATATTAGACGAATATGGACGATCTAGCAGCACTTCTTTTTTGATATGCAGACATAAGTGACATCCCGTTCATTAGCAAATTGGATAACTTGAATTTACTAGACAAAGATTGTGATACAGTAATATATTTACAAGCCAAACATTAAAGCAGCCTCCCACAAAAGCAGGGCTTTCACATTTAAAAACAGTTTCATGGGTTTGCAGCCAAATTAAATTCTTTCCAAACTGTTCCCACCGACAGTCTCCCCAAGACAGCGATATCCTACCGTCATCGGCTGCAATCAAGACCACGAAGCAGACACGTGCGAGGCCACAGTACGGTACGACAGCAAGCTGAATCACCTGACCTGCGTCATGAAGCAGGTCAAGCCTGCCGTGCAATTGAGGTGGATCCGTCTGTTTTGGGGCGGATTTTCGGAACTCAATGCCGACACAGAGGTCACGCATGAAGTTCTACCGGCCATAACGGGTAAGCAAGGTTGATCTGAAAATCATGTAGTCAATGTCATCGCTGGGGGAGGTTGAAGGGTGCGACATTCCCCAAAATCTGGTGTCGGTTCGTCACGTGTTTGTTAGTTTTAAAATATTGTCGGTTTTTAACAGCGCC
Organism: Patiria pectinifera; assembly: GCA_029964075.1. Taxonomy (NCBI): domain Eukaryota; kingdom Metazoa; phylum Echinodermata; class Asteroidea; order Valvatida; family Asterinidae; genus Patiria; species Patiria pectinifera. The sequence continues at coordinate 25,702,897 of CM057148.1, forward strand.
CCATATGACACACCAACAAAAGAAATTATAACGATTATAATAATAACAATTACCTATAATGTCCGCCTGTCCGCAACATTTGAATATACATTTCTTTTGGGGGGAGTCTGAACACCCTCCCCCCCCCCCATCAAACATTCCTGGATCCGACCAGGAATACCACATATCAGGAATACCACTTATCAAACTAAATGATCGATTTCAATTCTGTCAATCAGGTTTGTCGTTGAAGAACAACACCTATTCAACTTCAGCATCAATCCAATTTCATACGATAGACGAAGATGCAGAATATGTGTGCGAGGCAGTGGGTATTGCTGTAGGAAACAGTACTCGCACGAAAGTACGCCTTACCAAACCTCAGCCCACAACGGCAACTTATGACACCACGGCAGCTCTTATTACCACGGCAGCTCATGATACAACGGCAGCTCATGATCATACAGGTAGCTTCTATTTAAAAATGTACTTTTTTTCCGAAGAGTGAAACTGGGGTCCAGACGATTAAGAGTGAAAGTTCACTCTGACTTCTGATAAAAATAAACTGAGTTTTTTTTCTCTTCAAAGGCACAAGGTGGGGTTTGAAGGATGACGTATCAACTAAAGATTACGATCCAACCCAGACATGTGTCTACATGATTGTGCTAGTGTTGATGTCTTCAATCTCACTCCTGTGTAGTGTTGTCATCATGTTAAATCTATACATTGTAGGTATTTGGAAGAAGCTACTTTCCTTAGAAACTGCTCCTCGACCTTTTGTGTGACTTTGGATAAATAAGCAAAACTGAACCAAAATGGTCAAGAGAATATTGAAAAGAAGACACTGGATCATGATGTAGAGGAAAGAGTTTCATGAAAAGCTAATGCTGGTACTAAATGGAGACACAGATTTGGTTTGGGGTCATTGGGGTCTGTCAATGGAAAATTTGGTAGTGTGATTATTGCAAGATTTTGAATAAGAATTAAGTCTTGTAATTTTTGCTGTTTCTGCAGGTATCCCGAAGACAGACGAAATACATCGAAGCTCATCCAAAAGTTGCAACACCTATTTAGTACCAATGTCTTCATGGCGACTTAATTTAAATCAGTATACTGCATTAGGAATCAGTCAAAACACTAGATCATAACGCAAAGTATATATGACAATACAATGATTTTTTGTGATAATATATCCCCGATCCGCCCTTGAACTATAATCACAAAAAATCCTTGTATTGCCATCCGGACTTAGCATTATGTAGAATAACCAGCAATGAAAGCCACTTTTTTAAATTTAGAAAATTGCTTGTGCTATCTATTGTTTTTTTCAAAGGAGAAATCTGCGATGGCCCCATAACCAAAAATCTTTCTTAAGACATACTATGACCGTGGGCCAAATGCCATGCTTTTATTATCAAAGTGAACATTCCCAAAACATTTCTTCCATTTGCTACAGGTTATAAGGCTACAGACTATAGGTTGAAGTAGCCTTTTGGTTTGACTTGGATGTTGACATACACATAAATATCAAATACGTTTTAAGCGGATACATTCCTTCTGAGCTGATGGTTTATTTCTTGCTGTTTAAAGGGGTCAAGATATGTTTTAAAACCGGTATAACATATCTTGTTCCAAGTGCTACTAATCCTCATGAATAAAGGTGACAATAATACTCAGACGCAACTTAGTTATTAGTGAAGTGACCAATTCCTCATTACTGAAGGATGCCTACAACTACACACTTGAACATCATTAGCATCAGCCCCACATTATTTGCTATTTTTGAATTGTTTGAAATTGGTACATTTAATATGACTTTACAAACACATATAAAGAAAATGGTGAATCTGCACTATTTTAACTCTTGTGTATTTATGATGGGAGTCAATATTTGTCTTCTTTGTAACTCTTTTCAGACAACCTCACCACGTTACTCAGGTAATCTAATCACCATCCATGTGACTTTGACATTGCTAATCACCTGATTGCACACACCGTGCACTGATATATATCTGTAACACCCATGTTGATCTTATTTGGAGTGTGAGTCAATGGGTCGTATGTATAAAAACTAGCATTTGCTTTTACTACCCATTTTTAAGCATTTACTTGCATTTGTATGAATAAAAATGAAGCAAATGCTTTTACTGGAAAGCATATGCTGAAAGCTAAAAGTATTTACTTTTTACTTGCTAGCTTTTGCTAGACTAGAAGTGTTTACTTCATTTCGTATGAATAAAAAAGAGTAAATGCTTCAGATTTCAAGCATTTACTGGTCATTTTTCAAGGCTGGGTTGGGGCAACCTTGAAAATATAAAGCAAATACTTCTGCGCAAAAACTGCTGCATTTATTAATATTAATCACCCCAAAATTGACACAAAACGTTAATAAACTACATATAATACCATACACTGTATTTTGACTAACATTTATGCGCAATTTTTATTAGGTATTTTATTACTAGAATTAGAAACGATTATTTCGCATTTTGTTCACGATATGAGAAGTGTTAGCATAGAATTCAGTGCGGCACATGATTAAGGATACATTTTATCCAACGGCACCCTGGGGACTGAACAAAATGAAATCATTTGTTTAGTTTATTAGGTCACCAATCTTTGCAAACTATTATTGTTTTAATATTTCAATAAACAAAACTCTTTGTGCATCGAATGTTGGTATGATTTACCCACTTTAACACGTCTGTGATTTGTATGCAATTGTGACGTGACTACAGGACACTGTGGACCTTTACAATTTTCATGAATGATGAAAGTATACTTTTTGTATTCTGCAACTGCCGAAAAGTGTCATCATGTTTGCTGGATTTGAGGATCAAAATGTATGTACTACTACATGTACTATATGCATCACCTTGATTTGGACTATTACACCATGTGTAAACCCTGTGTGTGTGCGGCAGTTCGTACACACAAAATAAACCCTATTGTTGGCAATCATTCGTCCATGACAACAATCCAACAGTAAGTAGCATTTGCTATTTGTTGTCTAGTAAATGCTGGGCAGTAAAGGCAAACTTTTATTCATACGAAATCAAGCATTTGCTTTTCCTTAATGCTTGTACTCCAAAGTAAATGCTTTCCCTTTTTGCTTAAACTTCCTAGCATTTACTAGTTTTTATACATACGACCCAATATTTGGTTTTTTTAACACTCTTCTTAGACAGCAGATACCACACACGCATACGGAGGTTAAGTTAAACTCCTCTATTTCACCACTGGTATACACAAATGTAGTTAATACACCTTCAAAGTTTGAGTCAATATTTGCCTTTTATTTTACTCCTTTGAGACACCTGATACGACGCACCATGTAAGGGGGTTAAAGTGCAAAAAGACAAAAAAAAACTGAAATGTTGGCATGAGCCACCTTCGAACTGACGTACATTGCAATAAAAAAAAACTTGTCAAAATACATCTTGTTGATGTGCGTCAACAGTTTAATAATTAACAAGGGCCAAACATTGCAGTCAAATATCATACAACGTATATTGATGTTTCGTTTCGTATAATCACCCAGAAACCATAATGGGAAAAAATTTGAAATCTACAAACAAAAAGAACCATAGAAAATGTGAAACATTATGTTAAAAAACGTTTCAATGCCCAAGAACGGCGGCTTGTGAGAATATGTTGCAAGTCAACCGCGTCTCCACGGTGTCAAGCAGTACGCTTTCAATAACTGTTCTCTCGCCTTGGTACTTCATTTCAAAAATATCATGTGCATTATAATTATGTGTTGAATCGCCGGATCCTCTTAAGTGTTGACGTAAGTCAATTTAGGAGAAATAACATCACACAGGGGCCAGAGCGACGGTCTTTAGAGTAACATAAAGAAATTGACTGGAGCGGGTTTGAACCTGCGACCTCCGAATATCTTGCAGTCAAAGACATTACATTACTGGAGGAATATGATATGTCAGAGATAATGTAATTGAAACTATTTCAACATAAAGTGTAAAGTGTCATGAGCTTGTTTCGGTTGCAGATCTTAATTAAACAATTTCAGCAGAGCTAAAAATGTTGTGTGCTTGTATGGAATGTGGATCTGTAGGGGTGGGGGGTCCCCGCCACTGACCCAAACAAAACCAACATTAAGTTTAGAATGCAGTGCATAGCATAAACAAATTACGGTTCAGACAATTATGCACGTCTATGGATATGTCGGTCTGCTTGTGCAACTATTGAAATATAATTGAATGGATTGCAAAATTTACTGGCAAAAAAAGAGAGTCAAAAGCCAGGTTGGCAATACATTGCAGTATTTTGCAGTATTTTGCAGTAAAGATGAGTTAAGAATTATGTGTTTCATTGTATAGGTTTTAATAAAATTGATCAGTTCATTCATTGGTTCAACAAAGATTTTCCTGAGTTGGGTATGATTTATAAAATGGTGTCTTGTTTATTCCAATTCCATTGATACAGGTTTTTTCTGCAACCTTGCTAATAAACTGGCTTGCATCGATGAAGTGTGTCCATGGTCCATCATACCTCTAATACTCCATTATTTGATTACCGTGACTGAACCATTTCAATCTCGGTTCCAATATGTTAGGTAAATTTCTTCCTGCATGATCAATTTGGCAAAGGGGGGTAACTTCAATTTTGGCCTTTTTGAGCTAAAGTTTTTTTGGGGTTATTGGGGCACTGTTTCCATTAACCCTAAAGGGGCCGGGTTATTTTGACCATCTCTCAGCCGGGGGGGGGGGGGGCGGCCCTAAGATCTCGGCCATCGAGTGACGAAAAATTTTGAAACTCGGCACATGCATAGAGCAACTCTTCCTAAACATACCCAAGAAATTTCATGACTATAGGTCAAAGGGTTTTGGAATTATGGCTAATTAATTATTCATATGTACGAATGGCAATTCTGCTCTGTGTACATGACGTATATGCGAAAATTCAGATTTCACGGCGCGTAGCGCCGGAAAATTTTTCGCTACGCGGCAACCCGTGGTCCGATTTTTATGTTTTTGGTATCAAAAGATGCGCAAAGCTCGAGGCTAAAAAGTCATAACAGCTCGGGTCGCGAAAATTTTTTTTAGAGGCTATCACGGAAAATGTTGGGGGGGGGGCGGATTCCGCCCCCCGGCCCCTTTAGGGTTAAACGAACCCTCAAGTCCACATGGCTTTCCGTTTCGAAGTTAGCAGGGTGTATCTCGTGCAAAAATGTGCTTGTTTGATTCAGTTTCTTTGACAAAAGGGCGCATATTGAGATACAACCTGTTTGTGTTAGATGTGACCAGATGCGACAAGGCAAAAGGGTTTAACTATAAAAGATACACCTTTTTGCCATGTCATTAGGCACTTTGTAATACGCATCGTAGAAATGCAATAATAGTGCATTTGGATATGCTTTCTCAAGATACACCATTTGCCAAATTAATCCGTTTAATTATGTCTTGGTAACAGTTGTGTCATTGTTTTCAAATTGCCTCTATCCAAAACTCAGTAGAGACAAGAAACTGAAATTTGCACTGTGTGTTTACAACATCATTCACAACCTGTGGTAAAAAAAAAAGATTTAATTGATTGTCAAATACAATAGAAGGCATTGAACTTTCAAACTGATTTTTTTCTAGAAATGCTGTTTTTCAAGTTACATCCTCCGCGTGTAGTTCAGGACCTCGTTTCGCTGTTAGGCTGCTAAAGTCACTTTGCAACTAACTGGCATTTGCAAATGTCATTTTTGAATGGAACTTGTAAAACATCCTTAACTTCATGGATGCCGTAATCTAAAAAAAATTGTGGGCGCTCAGTGAGTGCACGGCAGGCTTTGTACACAACACACGGACGCAAAAAATAACTCCACAAGCAAACTCGCCTGTCACAAAACCTGCAAATGCATTTCATTTACGGCATGAAAAATGGCTGCAAGATTTCCATTCTAATGTAGAAAATTGAGTAAATTTCCACCTCCTTTTTTTTTCATGGAACTCGAACAAGTCATTGACATAAAAGTTTGTCGTAAATGCAACATTTTGAACCAGAAAAGCTTAGAAATAAAACAAGTAACCGCAACTAATGCCTCAGTTCGCCCATACATATGAATCGCTCTGTATATTTACTCAACGATACTCGCTTCACTGTTCATTTAATGAATCCCGCAAAAATTGGTCAACAATGTTTCAAACAAAGCGCTTGAAACCTAAGATCACTTGTTGCTATGTGTAACTAGGTACCTTTAACGTGCATGCGCACTAAGTAAATTCCCAACGTCACATATTTGCCTTGCACCCACTGCCGGCCAACGTAAAGGGAAATTATAATTTGGTTCCCGGACCTGACTATTCCCGATGAATCTAATGGTCCGAATCTTTTGATCTGGGAACCAGACTAGGGAAATTATATAAAACACGATCTTTGACCTCTTGCAAACAAGCGACGTACGCGCGCCGGCCCGTGGCACTGTGCCTTTGCAACTCATTGTTCGTTTTTATGTCATTATTATGATTAGGGAAGAATGGTATCGATAGGTAAATGTGCAAGCGTTTCGTCAGACAGTGAATGAAACCACTCCATCGAGCACATCGGGAAGGGGCTTGTGAGGCATTATGCTCCGGGTCCTGGGTTTTGCGAAAAATATATCACAGCTCACGAAGCTTTAGCGAGTCGCACTGGAGATTAATGCCGTCGACGAAAGCTTACCATGAATGGACGGGATACGCAAAACCCAACGGTGATTTTAAATTGCTAAGGAAAGGGGAGACACATACGTTAAGGTTTGATATCAGGATAAAGTCGCCGCTGGTTGAAATCAGTCTCTGAAGGATTCGGGACTCGTTGGGGAGTGCTGACATCGCACACATTCAAGGTACGTAACGTATCACACTTAACAACATGCCGCACATTAACCAGCCCAAGTAAATTGGGCCCTATACTCATCGCCTTTATAACATTAATTGGACATTTTCTGTCAATAGTGGAGCCAAGGTTGAATTCAGACATGCCTTTTTAAAATAATTAACGACCCAACCATGTGCCCACAAACAAACTTCAGATTTCCCCTCAAAACGGCCACAGAATAACCAGATTAGCCACCTGAGTCTCATTTTGTTTCTGTCAAGAACATGATTTTAGAGGTTTTCCTACCATTTATATTTGTAGAAAGTTCAAGTAACCTGAGGCTCGCAACCTGAGGTTTGCAACCGAGGGGTAGGGACGCCATACCCTGAAGTAACATTCATTCATGCTACCTGCTACTCAGCACTTTGCCTAAAAATTATCCCCGTGTGCGGGGATTTTTTGCTGATTTTTCTGCCTCGCGAGGACGTGAGGAAAATATCTCCCCTGTTAGATTTATATTACCTCGCGAGGCGAAAAAATCACGGCATATACAAATTATGGTTCAGACAACATATGTATGTATATGTCAGCCTGCTTGTGCGACTGCATCACTTTCAGCTTAGCACAATTGTATCATATAAAAGGTAGTACAACACTATTTAAATATAACTAAATGGATTGCAAAATTTACTAGCGAAAAAGAGAGAGACAAAAGCCAGGTGAGCAATAAATTGCAATATTTGCAGTAAAGATGAGTAAAGAATGACATGTTTCATTGTTTAGGTTTAAATGAGATTGATCAGTTCATTCACTGATGCAACAAATATTTTCCGAAGTTTGATATGATTTTTTTTTTGTGTGTGTTTTTTAATTCACAAAATTGTGTCTTATTCATTCAAATTCCATTTATACACGTTTTTTTCTGAAACACTGCTAATAAACTGGCATGCATCGGTGACGTGTGTCTATGGTCCATCACACCTCTAATATTCCATTATGTGATTACCGTGTCTTAATCATTTCAATCTCGGGCTGAATATGTTGGCACGGTTCACTGTAAGAGAACGAACAAAACACTTACTTTGTTCCGAGTGCCAAAATTAGCAAAATTAATAAATTTAATCTCAAGAAAATGGACTGCTTGAGGCTACAAACTGTCATTTGCAAATGTCAATTTTGAATGGAACTTGTAAAACATGGAAGTGTCCTTAATTACACGGTTGCCACGATCTAAACCATTTTTTTGGCGCTCAGTGAGTGCACGGCAGGCTTTGTACACAACACACATTACAGTAGTGAAATACACACATGACGCAAAAAAAATATATCCACAAGGAGACTCGCCTGTCACAAAAACCTCCAAATGCATTTCATTTACGGCAAGAAACATGGCTGCAAGAGTTCCATTCTCATGTAGAAAATTGAGGATTTCCACCGTGCCCTGCAAACACTGCAATACGGTATTTGATCTCTTGTAAACATGCGACGTTCGCGCACCGGCCCGCGCACCATGCCTTTGCAATGTGTTGCTCAATTCATGACATTATTATAATTAGGGTAGAATGGTATTGATAGTCACATGATGCAGACGTTCCGTCGGACAGCGAATGAAATCACTCCATCGAGCGTGTTGGAAAGGGGGTTATGAGTCATTATGTTTAGGCTCTGGGTGCGGTCTTTTGCGAAAAAAATATCTACACAGCTCACGAAGCCTTAGCGAGTCACATTGGAAATTAACGCCGTCGGCGAAAGCTTACCATGAATGGACGGGATCCGCCAAACCCAACGGTGATTTTAAATTGCAAAGGAAATGGGAGACACATACGTTAAGGTTTGATATCAGGATTAAGTCACCGCTGGTTGAGACCAGTCTCTGAAGGATTCGGGACTTGTTGGGAATGGGTGACATCGCATTCAAGGTATGTAACGCATCACACTTAACGTGCCGCACATCAACTAGCCTATGACTTGGGCCCAACTCATCGTCTTTATAACATTAATTTGACATTTTCTGGCGATAGAAGAGCCAAAGTTGAGTGCCAAAATATTCTTGTGTGTGGTGATATGTTTCTGATTTTTCTGCCTCGCGAGGCCTCGAGGAAAATATCTCCTCTGTTAAAAAAAGCGAAAAAATCAACGTGTGCATTCAACCTGAGCTAGATGTACGTGCTGAGATACGCGCTCGTAACTCAAAAACATGGATTTCATAAGGCCCTAGATTTATCCCACAATGTTTCTGGTATGAAAATATGGAACTAAACTTCAATGTTGATTAAAGGGCAAACTCCCATATCTTGGTGTTTGCCCTAGTTAATGATTAAAATGTTGACGTGCATCAACAAGAGTTAGATTTTACTGGATTTCAGTTTGTTTCGTTTGTGCACTTGAATGCCCATATGCACGGTGTTAAGACTTTTTTTCTGTAAAATGTTGATTCTCATTTTCCCCCCAAGATCTTTGGAAATCGGGCAAGAGCTCGCGATTGTTTGTACGAGTTTTGGATACATGTCGGCAACTTCTGTTATATTTACAATATGAAGTATGGACGTATTGAGCGGGGAATCTGTGTAAGGATGTGTCCTAGGGCACGTTCCCCTCACAAATTTCCAATGCCCTACTATGCTCACGAGGATCTGCCAGTTTCCTTTTTTGTTCCGTTTTATTTGTACCAACTTTTTTGTCGACAGCTCCAATAAAGTTTGTATACGAATTCTCCCGATGACTAGTGCCCAGATCCTCAGGCCCATTGAAATCGCACACACCCCATTGTCCCAAGTCATCCGTGTGAATGGATAACCAAACCACACGTGTGTCGACCTCCCAGAGTGACGTCCTGTGTCCCTCTCTTTGTTTGTACCTTATTTTTTTAGGAAGACTCCCATATGTTTTATACTCGATCCCAATCACAGACATATACTGGGACACACCCCAATTGCATTGTTCCAAGTCATCAGTTTGAAAGAGTAACCAACCCACACATGTTGCCATGTTGTGGAGGGATCGTTTTCAAGATGGCTACTTTTCTGCTTTGGGGAAAATAGGGGTCGTCCTCTTTGGGTATATCTCGAAAACTCAATGGTCAACCCCCCCCCCCCCCCTAAAAAGAATGAAAACAAATGAAAGATTACTTGTTAAGGCCAAACAAAGTCTCCGGTGTCTGGTATGCGCGCGCGTCGCCGTTGCCATGCGCGTCGGCAAAATGAAAAAGGGTTTTTTTTTCAATGAAAGTTAATTCTCAAAACCGCCAAACTCACTGGTTTGACTGGAATCCTGCTGCTGCACAATTTTAACGTGTTTTTAGATGGGGTTATGATCGAGAATAAGTTTATGTGGCCTCTCTGGACTCCCATATATTTGCACTAAGTTTAGTCGGGCACCGTTTGCAGTTATCAGCCGACATTTCACAAAAACAAAAACGCGTCCCCGCACCAGTTTGAGGGCAAGCTCCATACCAGAAACCGTATACTTTTTTTGGCCGAATCCTATTTTTTTCTGTGCAGCTTAAAGGAAATGTACAACATTTGCTTTTGCTGCAATTTTCAGAAATAAACGGACTTGCAAAAAATAAATATTAAAGCAAATGTTGTTAAACTGACTTGTTTCAAGTTTTGGGCTTGTAGATGCTGGAAAAACCAAGAAAACCAAATCATTTTCTTGTAGGCTGGTTCCCTGACCCCACTTAAGATGAAACGGAGAAATTTGTAGACTTTGGGGAATTGTAAGGTTAGAGAATCAGTCGGACAGGCTTGTACCTCTACACAGGTAATAGTGTCCAAAAAAATTGGAATAACTTAATATGAAAACTTAGGAGCAGGTTTGAAAATTAGCCAGTTTTCTCCAACGCTGGTCAGCCAACTAGCGTTGGAAAAATACAACTTTTCTTGCAAATGTCAGCACACAGGGAGCCACAATTTTAAAGGATGCTTTAGACTGTCTTTCCCTTACAATCCAGTAGGGTATTTTGTGATAATTTGATCATTTCGTTTATTGATGTTTGCAAATGTTGTATCTTCCCTTTAAATACATGTGAAAGTTCAGAGAATTTGTAAAAGAATTTAGAAGTACGGGCATTTTGCACTAGTGTATGGGGAACTTTAATACAGGGTTGCACCCTTATGCACATCCCGCGGCCATCTTGAAAATAGCGCCACCATGTGGCTTACTAAAGACAGTGGAGAGGAACACATTGCCTGGTCGCGGCGTGAAACGCCAGGGAGCCAAATTACTTAAGCAACATTTTAAAGGATTTCCGATACGAATGCAAGCAACTTACTAGTGATTATTTATGAAGAGTTAGGGTTGGAAACACCTTAGGAAGTCAGAAATAGAGGCTGATAGTATGAGCACATTTGGGCACTGACCGATAAAACGCAGCGTGAATTTTCTGCCTCGCGAGGCCATGAGGAAAATATCTCCCGTGTCAGAATTATTTCGCCTCGCGAGGCGAAAAACTCACCGTGGGCGGTCAACCTGAGCTACATGTACGTGATGAGCTAAAAAGATTAACTAGCCAATGAAATCACGTACTCTGTACACGTGGTTTTAAGAACTGGAACAAAGGTCTTCCCCACACTGTAAAACTTCACTGCACATCATGCACTTGTGGACTAGCGGATATTTGTCCCAAAATCATGAACACCTGAGGCACTTATATCATGCACCTTAGGTGCTAGATGACCCACGAGCACATACATACTAGCACATACTGCCTGGAACTTAATTTAACTTATATAAGAGTGTTTTGTTTTGGTCAAATTATTTAACTTAAGAGCGGCGCAAAGAGCGGCATGGCCGCACCCCTCCATGTACATATCCCCTTATATCGTCGCAATGTACTTTTATAATCCTGCCAAGTTTCTCTGACAAGTTTTGTTTATATATCTTGCGGTTATTTTGAAAAGTTGGCCAGTTTTATGAAAATTGGCTAATTGGAAGCGACGTACACACATATGGGGGCCGCGATTGCACATGGTTATTACACCGCACGCTACATAATACGTAACCAGTACTGTATGCGGCGGCACAATATTACTGGTTTGAATTCAAGTCTGTGTTTAAAAAAGGGACGCTCTTCCTTCAAAAGTTGAACTAAATCAATTGATTCGTTGCCGCGGACAAAGTTTTTCGTGCGATATCTCATTGGAAGGCTCATAACTAGTACAAATAATGCTAGGAAATTATAAATAAGATTTGAAAATCTATTTTTTTGGGGTGCAACGCCTCAAAAGCTCGTATACACCAACTTTAACCTTGTATGCCCTTTTTTAATATCAGATATGTTATTCAAACCCCAATTTTCCACTACCCATATCTAAAGTTTTGAAATAAATCCTTGTCATGATATGAATTTTCAAACGAATGGAATGTTCATAATTATCTTACCCATGATGAACTTTGAGAGGTCAGTCAACTCTGTATTCCCCTTTACCACTATTACTTAAAAATGCCATCTTTTCATGTCCCATGTCTAAATACTGAGCAGAAGTTTGTTTGATACTATTGTTCTACAGAATGTCATAAATTCAAAAGTGCATTACTGCTAGAAATTTGAAAATATTCCACTTAAACAAATCAGGTCCAAAGCCTTCTATGCAGTCGTATCATTGTTGCAACTGCCAATAGAAAAAAGAAATGGAGGTCAGAGGTGACTCCATCGTCTTTTGGGTCTGAATTTATATCATGAGTGTAGAATAATAGTTGCAATATCCTTCTTTTGCACTATTGTAACTTTGTTCACGAAAAAATGGTGTTTTGGAGAATAAAAATGAAAAATAGTGATAAGTTCTTATACAAAGGTAATTGATCCTTCCCAAGGTACTGGAGGTCTGATGTGTTCTTCCCGCACCATATTTAGATATGTCCCTTTTAATATGTTAACAGCTTGTCTACTGCTTCTATAATAAATTATGAAAAAAACAATTGATTAAAAGTTTCCATGGCAATCGGTCCGATTCGGCTTCCAATTCGTACCTAGTTCTTGATTATGTCGTTTCGATTCATTCTAAAGTATTTTCTAAAAATCTAACATTCTAAAATTACAAACAGCAAATCGGGGCTAATTTCTCTGGATGCAATCAATTTTTTATTCGAGATAGGTCGGGGTATACTTTGCGATAATTTGGGAATGTGTGAACCTAGCATGAAGTGTGTCCATTAGTTGCATCACACCTCTAACTCTCCATTATGTGATTACCGTGACGTCTTAATCATGTCAATCGCGGACAAATTCCTTCCTACATATCCATTTTTAACAATCGTGTAGTTTAGGGCCCCGTTTTCTGTAAGAGACCTTATTAAAAACTTAATATGTTCGGATCAATTACACAAAAAAATGAGGTCATTGTTCAAATTTACTTATCAACATTAATTGATTTAATCTCATGACAAGAGACTGCTTGAGGCTGCAAAAGTCAATTTACAACTGACTGTCATTTGCAAAAGTAATTTGTGAATGAATCTTGTAAAAACATGGAAGTGTCTGAACTACACGGTTTCCGCGATCTAATACATTTTTGTGGGCGCTCAGTGCACGGCAGGCTTTGTACACAAACACACATAACTGTATAGTGAAATATCCACGTGACGCAAAAAGAAAGAAAAAAAAAAACCTCCGTATGCTTCATTTAGGGCATGAAAAAATGGCTGCAAGAGCTCCTCGAATCGTACTAAATCGAAGAACCACTACTAAAAAAATTCTCATTTAGAAAATTGAGTACATTTACATCTATTTGTTTTCACGAAACTCAAACAAGTCGTTAACATAGGTCGCAAATGCAACATTGTCAAGCAGAAATGTTTAGAAATAAGCAAGTAATGCCTCCGTTTGCTCAAAAATATGAAATGTGCTCTGTATGCCCATACGCAACGATACTCTCTTAACTCCAGCAAACATTATTATTTTGTCAAAATGTTTCACACAAAGCGCTCAAATCTATGATCACTTGTTGCTATGTGTGACAAGGTAGCTTTCACGCGCATGCGCACTAAGTAAAAGTTCACTGTGTACATACGTGCCTAGCTCCCACTGCCCACGTAAGCCAAAAAAATGAATAAAATAATCTTTGACCTCTAGCAAACAAACAACGTTCCCCGCCGCTTGATATTCATAATTGGCAAGTCTCCAAAAACCATGCCTTTGCAAATTGTGGCCTGGTGTCATGCCCGTATTGCTATTTATAGTCAAATAATGCGGACATTTCGTCAGACTATCGAGCGCGTGAGGGAGGGGCCTGTGATGCAAGTTCAGGCTTCTGGGTCTTTGCGAAGCAATTTAAGCAAATGTATCGCGCTCACGAAGCCACATGCCACTAGTGAGTCACATTAGAGATTCACGCCGCCGACGAAAGCTTGCCATGAATGTATGGGATCCGCCAAACTCACCGGTGATTTTAAATTGCAAAGGGAAGGGGAGACACATACGTTAAGATTTGGTATCAGGGTAAAGTCACCGCTAGTTGAGAGGTTCGGGACTCGTTGGGGAGGGCTGACAACGCATAAATTCAAGGTACTTTTTTAGACACGAACACAATTTTAGAGAATTTCCCACCATTCAAATTTGTAATATCAAGTAACGTGAGTCTCGCAACCTGAGGCTGGCAACCGAGGGACTGGGGCACCACACACTGACGTAGCATTCATTCATAATATCCCCGTGTGCGGTGACTTTTTGCCGAATTTTGTGCCTCGCGAGGCCGGGAGGAAAATATCTCTCCTGTTAAATTTCTTTCTCCTCGAGAGGCAAAAAAAAAAAATCACCGTGTGCAGTCAACCTATGCTACATGTACATGCTGAGCTAAAACGATTAACTAGCCAATGAAATCAAGTACTCTGTACAAGTGGTTTAAATATACTTTTGTGCAAATGTTTTAAAGCCTGAGGGCGTTTGTCCAAATTTTTATTTTAAACCCCGCGACCGACAAACAAGAACAATGTTGTTTGAACATGTACTGCATGGTTCTTTATAGGGTACAAAACACAATGGAACAATAGATCCTTTCAAAAGTCTTTAGAAATTAGTCTACCCCATAAGGGAAACGATATGGAGTTTGAGATTTCAAAAGGACCCCCCCCCCAAAAAGGGTCTTCCCAATAAGTATTAGTGTGGGTAGGCCTATACCGCCGCTATGGGGAAGTTTGTTATAGGCTATAGACTTTCAGCTGTCCCCACATCGTTTTATACCCCGTATAGAGACGGTGTATGCCCCCCTCTCAACTATGGAACAAGAATGTGTGCACGTTTACCATACATTCCTAGTGTGGACAGTCATTGTTTTTTTTTTTTTTTTTTTTTTTTTAACCCTTAACCAATATGCTTCTAGACCTGTTTTCCAGAGAATGGGAAACCTTGTGTGGCCGTGGACGTTGGCAAATCTGCACAACGTCTCTGCTACGTGGTTTATATGGACATCTTCTGTTTAGAAGTCAACACAGTAAATGCAATGCTTGTACAAATCTCTCGTTAGGACAATATGTGTCCGCGGCCTTTTTTTTCTAAATGGTAAATGGTATAATTTTGAATATGAACATACGTAAAACCTGATCCCAAGGTGTGCATATTATTCTGACATCTGCTACTATCATGACAGGTTCTCACAAGCCACCCTTATTGGTCTATTTAAAATGTTTCAACATACACCTTTTAAATTTTATTAAATAATAACAGCACAGTGCAGGAGTATTTAAGCGCTCGTAACTCTAAAGCATGCATTTCATAAGGCCCTTAATTTATCCCACAATGGTTCTTGTTTTATGATATGAGACTTAACTAAAATATTGATCACCTGATACCAGGGGCCAATTTCATAGAGCTGCTTAAGCACAAAATTTGCTTAAGCACAAAAACGTCTGGCTTAATAAAATCATGTTGCCTGCCAAAACTCCATGCGATTGTTATGCTAAGTAAACAACAGCTAAATACCAGTCGCAAGCAATGTACATCACATGGAGTTTTGGCCGGTAACCTAATTTTACAAAGCAATGTTTTTTTCGTTCTTAAGCAAATTTTCTGCTTATTATAAGCAGCTCAATGAAATTGGGCCTAGGGCTAAATTCCTTATTTAGTGTTTGCCCTGGTTAATTATAAAAGCGTTGAAGTGCATCAACAAGACAAGAGTTACTGTATCGTCATATTGCTTTTATTGCAATGTACGTCAGTTACAACATACATGTATAGCACATGTGATTCACATAGACGCCTGGGGAATTAAGTATGCCTGTTAAAATGTACTGCATGTTGGTTTTGTTTGTTTGTGCACTCTGTTTTCTATGCACGGTGTGTGGTATCAGGTGATTTGCAAAATCGAATTCACTTTGGCATTGACTGATGGCAAGACGTTTTCAGGAAAGTGATGATTCTATTTTTTTTCCTAAGATCTTCGGAAATTGGGCAAGAGCTTGTGATTGTTTGTACGTCTTTTGGATACACGTAGGCAACCTGTATTAAATTTACAATATGAAGTATGGCTGATTCACAAGTGATAATTAGTAACTGAGAGACTCAAGCAAGTCTAAATCACAAATGCCAGTCAGTCAATGAAACAAAATAGCAAGTCTGATCTGATGAATGTGCATGTATAATGCTTCCTTAACTGAAAGATAGCAAGCCGTGCTATGGAAATGTATACATGCATTTAACTGGCAACTGAAAGTATATTGACATTGTGACCCCAATAAATTATCTCTTTGTCGATATATTCGGCTTTTCTCTTCTAGATTAGTTTATTCAGAAAAGCCAAATGTAGTTTTTTTGAATTCCATTATTTTAACATTATGAACACATACATAGTACGGTTGATGTTAATTTTTTTCACTGTTCATCTAGATAATGTGACCCTCGCCGTCTGACGTCTGACCACAAAGATGCAGGAAAACAGCCCTGGTCGGCGGGGTAGAGCTAGGATCGCGGCCGAGGAGTACAACCACTCACTCAGCAAACTCGTCAGCACGAAGAGGAGGGTTAAGCCAAGTCGTAAGGCGGCATTCATGGCCGCCTTTCCAGTCAAAGCCTCGCCAAGACTCCATTCTGATGAAGAGGGAGCATCCGCCCTGCCTCTAAAAGAGGCTTCAGTAACTCATCCTAACAGCAAAAGTTCTTCAACAGAAGTGAAAAGGTACAACGAAATTGCTGTACAAATCTCAATCGACCAAATTTTCAGTAAATCCCATGATGTATTATGCAATTAGGGTGGTAGTTTTCTCATTCCTTGACGTACCAAGCATGTGGTTGTTAGCTTGATAGAGCATAAACCAACCAAAATTTCTTGCTTTAATTTTCATGAATTCATTTTTAGTAATGTATATCTCATTTTACAGGTGGTTATACCACTTCCAAACAGATTTCGATCTAAAATTAATTGCAATTTTCAATGAACAAAACACAATAATGTTATAATTTTTTCAGAATTAGTGTGAATTGATCGTTAATTTTGCAATTCAAATCAAATAAAACTATCGAAGCAACCGTTTGTAACTGGGGTGAATATCTGGCATCGTCTCGTAGTACACAACAGGTGGAAGAAATTAATAACTGAATTGAAAACAATGAGTGTCAGAGTTTTATTGCTTCATCTCATGCAGGATATTTTATTGTAATTCCAACTTGCAGTCCCGTTGAAGTGAGACATCAATTACAGGTTTTTGTCCGAGGCCTCCTCTTACCAAAGACACTTTGTCTTCAAGTGTATCCGGAGACATCAGTATCAGCTTTGAAAAAGATGGTCCAGGTTCGGTCTGGTATCCAGCTTGAAAATCAACACCTTTACATCGGGAGGAACTTTCAGGTGCTGGTCCTACTATTCCCATGAAAAGAAAAGTCAATCGATGTAATTCTTTTAATTTCCATTCTTCTGAGCGTATCACGCAAATCCAAATAATATTTCTTCAACTGCTTTCACAAAATGAATGTAATGCTTATATAGCCCTTTCCATCGTATCAACAATATCAAAGTGCTTTACAATTATTCCTTCGTTCTTTTTGCACTTATTCATCGGCTGACCACGCGGCAGACAATCAGCGCACAGTCAGTCATCTAATCGATTTTGGAACCAATTTATGCTCTTTGTTGAGAGGAGAAAATTGAAGGTGTCATGCCCAAGGACATAAACACCATGTTCCCGGCAGTGTTCGAACCTATACACATCATCTTGCATACGTCAAACACCGTAACCACTGGATCATAGCATTCTACAAATTACCATCCTTTAATGTTAAAATAGTTGGTGGAAGCAAGGCGTGTTGCCAATGTAATCGATTTTTGTGTAGTGTGTTTTTCCCCAGAAAGTCTTGTAAACTGCAACGGAAATTTGTTTAAAACCCCCCAAAACAAACAAACAAACACCCCAACACCCCAACAGCCCAACAAACAAACAAACAAACAAACAAAACAAAAATGAGACAAAAAGTGATTTTTTTTTGATGTGCTAGACCGTCATATATTCTTATGAAGCTACAAATTGGTAATATCATGTCAGTCGAATGGTTTAATCGGTGCGACGTTTTTTTCTCTCAGGAATCTTACGAAACTTTATTAACATTGCTTCGCAGCTTTGTGACCTTCTTTCCATTCGCGATCATGGGATACAACAAGACCAGAACATCGAGCTCCGCGTCGGCGGATTGCTAGGAGGTGGATTAGGTAACTATTGGCACAAAAGTCTGTCTCAAAAATCAGTCAAAGTTGGTGTTTATCTTTCAAAACGGAGGGGAAAGTTTCTTCCCAACTTCGGCATCATCCCTTTGCAAATTTTACATTATAACATATGTTAAGAAAACATCTTAATCTGTAGAAAAAGACACCTTAGAAATCACAGAGTGTGGCTTAGTTTCTCTTACAAATACGTACATATTATACATGTATGTATGAAAGTACCCGGCTACATTAAAAAGGTTTGATCCGTCAGTACGATTGACTTCTGATATGTTGTATTTCACCCTTGAGTGAAGAGCTTTCGTTTAAGCTCCCAAAGTCAGCATGTGATGGTTGACGATTTTTTTATATGATTTTGCATTTCAGAAGAAGAGCAGTCGAGAAACACATTCTTCCTAAACTTGTCACGCAAGCTTGGACCACACTGGGAGAAACTTACCATCACTCTGGGATTCTCGGTCAGTGAGGTCGACACATTCAGAGCAAACTACCCAGGAAACGTAAAACAGCAGAGCTTCAGGATGTTAGATGCCTGGTGGAGGAAACAGGGCAACCCCAAAGACGCCCCGGAGAAGCTGAGAGACGCTCTGAAAGCAATAGGACGTGTAGACTTATCACTGCAAGTACAAGGTACGAGAGCTAACCAAAAAAATTAATGTACTCTTTCTTGGTCCAGTTTAGCTTACTGTACATCACTGTGTTAATTGTCACGTCCATTGTATAGTAATTCAGTAATGGTTAATCTTTCAAAAGCTTTGTTAAGCTACTTCAAGGCTATAACTCTTGTGATTGCAATTTGAACTCAACAAACTGAATTCAGTGGGTAATGACTGATTTGCATGTCTTCTCTTCATAAAGTTGCAACACTCAAACCCCAACAAACATATTTACGGGTTGGCCCAGTGTCAGTGTGTAAGAGCGTTTCTTAATGGGATTTAGCCTCCATTGTCGTTATTCCTGTTAGATGCCGGGCAGAAGAAACAGGACAACCCCACAGACGCTCCTGAGAAGCTGAGTGACGCTCTGAAAGATGTGGATCGTGCTGACTTGGCATCGCAAGAGCAAGGTTAGAGCAGTTAACCGAAAGGACAATAAAGTCTTAACCGAAAGAGTCAATGTTATCTTCCTTGATCAAGTTTAGCTTATTATACATCTCTGTGTAACTGTTGACATCAATTTAAAGAAATACTGTTATGGATAACCTTCCAAATGCTTTGTGAGACTACTTGAAGGTAAAACTTTTTTTTTTGGAAGAACAACAATCAGGCAACCAAATTATGTGTTCAACTACCGATTACATGTATAACCTTTCAATAGTCAAGTCCCACGCGCCAATATACCCGGACCACCCGGACACGTGACGCACCCCGGATGCCGGCATGTAAAAAAAGACGAGCACGAGCGGCGAAGCCGCGAGGGCCTTTACTTTCTCGTGGATCTAATCGCTTATTCATTTATTCAAGTAATATAATTCAAGTAATATAAATCAATCATCTTACGGTGGTTTGCAGTTACCAGCGACAGCACGCGCGCCTGACGACGGCTGATTCACGATACACTGTGAACGGTCCATGCATGCCTCCCCTCTGCTCCGCCTTCTCTCGGACCGTTCATACCTGATACCCGGCCGGAATGGTCAGAGCCCTTAATGTTTTGGTCTGGCAACCACAGCCAGCTGCTGTTATTGTTTTATACACAATTCAGTAAATGTGTCATGTTCAAACCCGGAGTTGCACTCAAAATACCTCTTTTTATGAAGTTCGGCTTTATTGTATAGTCATACTGAGTAGTTTATATGCTGTATGAACAATGTCTTCAGTCTTTGGTGAGTGTTTACTTGTATAAGTTGAATGCAAATGGAACATATCGGCCCTCAAACTGAATTCTGCGTAGTAAATCAAGGACTTCGTTCCAGCTTCACGGGCGAGTCTCCATGTCCAGATGTCATGGGCCAAGAACTGGATATTTCGAGCTAATGCCACACTCGGTTGTGACGGCCGGTTTGCTGAAACCCATTGGGCAGGTTTACGAGATATATTTACCTTTCAACATGCCTTTGATTGCATGGCGTTGTTGAGGTTGAAATGTGCGAGATATGTTCAGAATCTAAGCTTCAGATCTTCAACGATACTTTTGCCGTGGAAGTCGCCGGCCATCTTGCTTTGCTCCTGTATCTTTTGAGTGTGTGTGGGTGTGAGTGTGTGTGGGGTGGGTGTGTGGGTGTGTGTGTGTGTTTGTGACGTTACATTGTCTAAACAGCTGTTTGTAATTCTACATTTTCATTGGTCAAAATTAACGGGTACTGCATTATGCATCAACAGTTCTCTACCAAATCGGTAGACGAATGTACAGAAAAACATAAGCGTTCTCCACGAGATGGTTAAGGCTCTCGCGGCTTCGTCGCTCGTGCTAGTCTTTTTTACCTGCCAGCACCCGGGGTGCGTCACGTTTCCGGGTAAGCGCATGGGACTTGACTAGGCACCTCAAGGATTACAAAAAAGTAGATTTAAAAATATACCCAGGGGTGCATGAGAACCTTATATTCCGACTAGACTAAAATATCAGTCCATCAAATCATGCGTTCAATAACCATGAACCCTATTTCATCATTTTCTATTTCAACTTCTGCTTACACACCCAACTATGAACAACCCCGTTCCCCGGAACCAATGCAGCTGATTAGTCTAGAATACAACCAAAATGCATTCCCGCTCGCCCCACGAAAATGAAGTAATTTCCTACTGTCCAGACTTACCTTCACACCCAAGGATCAACAAACTAGATTGGTTACCCAAAACGTACGGATAATTTCCCAACCAAATCCTCTTAAATCTGACAGAATGGAAATTAACCCCCCAAAAAGGAAACATTCAAAGCCCTACACGCATATTTACGGGTACTGTCAGTCTTTAAGAGCGTCTCTGAATGGGATTCAGCCACCATTTTTCTTATCGCTGTTAGATGCCGGACAGAAGAAGCAGGACAACCCCGCAGACGCCCATGAGCAGATGACTGACGCTCTGAAAGATGTTGGGCGTGCTGACCTTGCATTGCAAGTACAAGGTTAGAGCTAATTAACCGAAAAGGTCAATGTTCTCTTCTTAGAGCAAATTAATAGTGAAGAGCAATGAACTGTTTCTCGGTCGAATTTAGCTTATTATACATCACTGTTTTACTTTTGACATCAACTTTAAAGTAATACAGTGAAGGATAAACTTTCAAAAGCTTTGTAAGGCGATATAAAGGCGATATAAAGGTTGTACCTCTTTAGTGAATGCAATCATGAAACTGAATTATCTGGACAATGACTCTGTGCATATCTTCTCTTCATGAAGTTCCAACTACTGACAAACGATACAAACTTCCATAAAATGTTAAAGGCCCATGCCATGAACTTAGTTTGTTCGACACTCTTTTTCTCCTAAATTTATTAAAATTTTTCGACATCCCCTTTGTGTAATTCTCATTAAAGTGTACTTCTTCTATTGAAGTCATTTTAGAGAAGCTTGCCATTTGCTTACTGTTATTTACTGAGACAAAATAAATCAACAAAAGTGGGAACACAAGAAAAACAAAAGAAGACAATTCACGACGTTTGGCGATGAATTTGCTGTAACATTTCTGCCGGAAATGACATCACATTTTTTCTCATGATTAAGAAAATTCACATTTTGCATATCACCAAGAAGGCACCAACATACCCTTGACAATGGTCAAATTTAAATTCAAACTTAAGTTAAATGGGACACAAGGGAACCTTTCAGGGACTGTATTTAAAAAAAAATACATAACATGCAACCTTTATATAAAAGTATGAAGTATCTTGAATGTTTACATCCTTGGCCTTTCGAAGGCCAAATTGCATACAAGGACAATCTGAGAGCCGTTTTGTGCGTTGCTTAATTAAGTGGCAGAAAAAAACCTGTTACAGATGTAGTGCATCTGTGCCAACTTTAAGTAATTTTCATGGCCTTAATTTGCCTACAGTTGGGAGTGCCTTGAGGTTCGTATTTTTATTGCGTCACTTTTTAATGTTTTTTTCATGCAGAAAATAGCATGTCTTTTGTTGTACTTGCTGCTTACCTACTGCGTACGGTCTATAAAAAAATGATGAAGGCTGTCTTTAGCATGTGCTTAGCAGCGCTATTAAATTTGGTCTTTTTTAACTAACAGGTCAACGTCTTTCGACATATGCTGATAGTTTATCTGACTGTTCCACCGGAATTACTTCTTCTATTTTCTGCACAGGCACTGCAGTAACTTCTTTTGACGTTCAACGGTGTGCAATAGAACTGGCAGCACATTACCAGGAGACGATGAAAGTGAGGACACATCCTACAGAGATGCACATGGCTAGAGAGATGGATGATATGTACGTCAACCTACAGCTAGAGAAAGAGACCAACATACCAACTCCTGTTTCCTCGTCGGAGACAAAGATGCAGGCAGAAACAGGCAGCCAATCGGAGCAGTTGAAAGCTTCAAAAAGAGGTACCCCTGTTCTCCCAAAAGCACATCCCGATAATGACAACAAAATTCATGTTCAGAAAATTTCCCTTGACTCATATAAAGACATGCTTGCGCTCAAATCAAATCGATTATTAATCAGAGCTGAGGCGGGTTACGGGAAAACCACACTCCTTAAAAGGATTGCATACGATTGGGCTAATCTGAAAACCAAGGGGGATCAAACAGAAAACCAACAACAACCTGAGCCCATATCAGTTCTGGGAAGTTACGAGCTTGTCTTTATATTAGAGGTCAGTCGAATGGGTAAGAAATTCGACATCATCGACGCCGTTTTCTCTCAAATACTCACAGACAGCAAACTGAAGAGGAAAGATTTAGAAAAATACATCCATGAGAACCCAAAGCGCGTATTAATTCTATTAGATGGCGCTGATGAGATTTCTTTGCAAAGAGTAAAGGGCGCACGATGCAAGAACGGAGTTGACTTGAACGGTGTACTCTCGTTCAAATCACTCAAGTCGTGCAAGGTAATAGTTACCAGCCGACAGAAGACGGCAAATGAACTGCTGAATATGCATGCACACTACACAAAACTTAACATTTTGGGCTTTGACGAGAAAGACAGTGAAAAATACGTGAGGAAATACTTGGCAAAGTTTGAACCAGATAATCAAAACAGCTTCCTGGAATTGGTGAATGGATCTGAAACGCTTCGTAGTTTAGCGGAAATACCGTTATTTCTGTGGCTGCTGTGCCAGACATGGGCAGAAGAAGGAAAACTGCCTGATCAAGTTACAAGCCTTTTACAGAAAAACATTCAGCTGCTTTTAGAGCATAAGGCCAGTAAGGAAACAGATGAGCAAGTATCTGACACTGAGACAATTCTTTCCCAAATCGGTCGGATAGCTCTTGAAGGTTTGTTAGATCTGAATGGCGAAAGGCTTCATTTTGAGGAAGATGAGATCAAAACAGAGGACTTATTGATTTTTATGAAGGGATGTGATGTTGGCTTGTTGTCAAAACGAACAAAGTGTCAAGGTCTCAAGACGGTTTCTCACTTTTCGTTCCTGCACAAGACTTTCCAGGAATACTGCGCGGCGGCATATCTGGCAGATTTGTCAAGGACTGACAGACAAGCCTTTGGCCAATACTTGTCTCGTATATTTCATGGTGATGTGGAAAGTCTGGAATACGTTCTGAGATTCTGCTGTGGGCTGAACACAAATGCCGCCAAGGAGATTTTGAGGCGAATGGCAGATCTCTTGAAGGAAGACAAACTGAACAAGTCCATGCATAAAATCTCGATGTTGCTCCTATATGAAGCTCAGTCAGAATCCCTCATTAAAGAACTTCTTGAGACTATGAAGATTGAGTGCCCATATAAACTCCAAGGTGAAGTTCTCGTGGCTGCGAATTATTTCTTTAAAATCGGGTCTAAATGTACAGCTCTGCACAAAGTAGACGTAAAAGAAATTAGTGCTACATGTCGAGATTTTGCTGACTTCAGACTTTTAGAGGATATCATGACACACATACAAGGTAAACCCCCATTAAATCTTGAACTTCATAACGTCAGCTGGGATAAGTTTGTGGATAACTCCACAGGGATATTGAATTATCTGAAGACTTTAGCAATTCAAAACTGCGATTGGAACCTCGTTAAACTTTTCCACTTGTTATCAAAAACCAACACACACAGAATTGAAATAGGTGGCATAAATTTGCATGATAAATTATCTGAACAAAACATTCAACAAATACCATCCCTGAAAGAATTTTGTCTAATCGAGTGTGGTCTGACAAACAGTGATATTGGGCCACTTTTCTCACTTATTTCATCA
Source organism: Patiria pectinifera (assembly GCA_029964075.1). Classification (NCBI taxonomy): domain Eukaryota; kingdom Metazoa; phylum Echinodermata; class Asteroidea; order Valvatida; family Asterinidae; genus Patiria; species Patiria pectinifera. The sequence goes on from CM057148.1 coordinate 25,727,639, forward strand.
GCAGGCGGCATAAAGAAACTTTTTCTCCAAGAAGACAATTTTCATGGTTTGCAGCATGTCGAGATCCCAGGTGTCCCTTCTCTTGAATATTTTGATCTACGTGCAAATGGTCTGACAAAGAGTGATATTGAGGCACTTTTCTCTCTTGTTTCATCAGCAGGCAGCATCAAGACAGTTGTTCTGAAGGGAAACAATTTGCACGGTTTGCAGCCTGTCAAGATCAGTAGTGTCCCTTGCCTTGAAGAACTGTACCTAGTTGAAAGTGGTCTGACAAACAGTGATATTGGGCCTCTTTTTTCTATTGTTTTATCTGCAGGCAGCATAAAGAGAGTTATTCTAAGAGGAAACAATTTGCACGGTTTGCAGCATGTCGAGATCCCCAGTGTCCCTTCCCTTGAAGAACTGCATCTAGATGAAAGTGGTCTGACAAAAAGTGATTTCGAGCCACTTTTCTCTATTGTTTCTGCAGCAGGCAGCATAAAGACAGTTGCTCTGGACGGAAACAATTTGAACGGTTTGCAGCCTGTAAAGAACACTAGTGCCCCTTCCCTTGAAGAACTGTACCTAGTTGATAGTGGCCTGACAAACAGTGATATTGGGCCTCTTTTTTCTATTGTTTCATCTGCAGGCAGCATAAAGAAAGTTGTTCTGAAAGGAAATAATTTGCACGGTTTGCAGCTTGTCATGATCTATAGTGTCCCTTGCCTTGAAGAACTGTATTTAGTTGAAAGTGGTCTGACAATCAGTGATATTGGGCCTCTTTTTTCTATTGTTTCATCAGCAGGCGGCATAAAGACACTTTTTCTCCAAGAAGACAATTTTCACGGTTTGCAGCATGTCGAGATCCCCAGCATCCCTTCTCTTGAATATTTTGAACTAGGTGCAAGTGGCCTGACAAAAAGTGATATTGAGCCTCTTTTTTCTATTGTTTCATCTGCAGGTAGCGTAAAGAAAGTTGTTCTGAGGGGAAACAATTTGCACGGTTTGCAGCCTGTCAAGATCGGTAGTGTCCCTTCCCTTGAAGAACTGCACCTATATGAAAGTGGTCTGACAAACAGTGATATTGGGCCTCTTTTTTCTATTGTTTCATCTGCAGGCAGCATAAAGTCAGTTGTTCTGAAAGGAAGTAATTTACACGGTTTGGAGCCTGGCATGATCGGGAGTGTCCCTTCCCTTGAAGAACTGCACCTTTATGAAAGTGGTCTGACAAACAGTGATATTGGGCCTCTTTTTTCTATTGTTTCATCAGCAGGCGGCATAAAGACACTTTTTCTCCAAGAAGACAATTTTCACGGTTTGCAGCATGTCGAGATCCCCAGCATCCCTTCTCTTGAATATTTTGAACTAGGTGCAAGTGGCCTGACAAAAAGTGATATTGAGCCTCTTTTTTCTATTGTTTCATCTGCAGGTAGCGTAAAGAAAGTTGTTCTGAGGGGAAACAATTTGCACGGTTTGCAGCCTGTCAAGATCGGTAGTGTCCCTTCCCTTGAAGAACTGCACCTATATGAAAGTGGTCTGACAAACAGTGATATTGAGCCACTCTTCTCAATTATTTCATCATCAGGCGGGATAAAGAGACTTTTTCTAAAGGAAGGCAATTTTCACGGTTTGCAGCATGTCGAGATCCCAAGTGTCCCTTCTCTTGATTATTTTGATTTAATTGAAAGTGGTTTGACAAATAGTGATATTGAGCCTCTGTTTTCTATTGTTTCATCTGCAGGCAGCATAAAGAGAGTTGTTCTGATAGGAAACAATTTACACGGTTTGCAGCCTGTAAAGAACGCTAGTGTTCCTTCCCTTGAAGAACTGCAGCTAATTGAAAATTGTCTGACAAACAGTGATATTGGGCCGCTTTTTTCTATTGTTTCATCTGCAGGCAGCATAAAGAGAGTTGTTCTGAAAGGAAACAATTTACACGGTTTGCAGCCTGTCAAGAACGCTAGTGTCCCTTCCCTTGAAGAACTGCAGCTAATTGAAAATGGTCTGACAAACATTGATATTGGGCCGCTTTTTTCTATTGTTTCATCTGCAGGCAGCATAAAGACAGTTGTTCTGAAAGGAAACAATTTACTTGGTTTGCAACTTGTCAAGAACGCTAGTGTCCCTTCCCTTGAAGTACTGCACCTTGTTGAAAGTGGTCTGACAAACAGTGATTTTGAGCCTCTTTTTTCTATTGTTTCATCTGCAGGCGGCATAAAGAAAGTTGTTCTGAGGGGAAACAATTTGCACGGTTTGCAGCATGTCAAGATCGGTAGTGTCCCTTCCCTTGAAGAACTGCACCTAGTTGAAAGTGGCCTGACAAACAGTGATATTGGGCCTCTATTTTCTATTGTTTTATCTGCAAGCAGCATAGAGAAAATTGTTCTAATTGCAAACAATTTGCACGGTTTGCAGCATGTCAAGGTCGGTAGTGTCCCTTCCCTTGAAGTACTGCACCTAGTTGAAAGTGGTCTGACAAACAGTGATGTTGAGCCTCTTTTTTCTATTGTTTCATCTGCATGCAGCATAAAGAAAGTTGTTCTGAAAGGAAATAATTTACACGGTTTGCAGCCTGGCATGATCGGGAGTGTCCCTTCCCTTGAAGAACTGCACCTATATGAAAGTGGTCTGACAAACAGTGATATTGGGCCTCTTTTTTCTATTGTTTCATCTGCAGGCAGCATAAAGACAGTTGTTCTGAAAGGAAGTAATTTACACGGTTTGGAGCCTGGCATGATCGGGAGTGTCCCTTCCCTTGAAGAACTGCACCTATATGAAAGTGGTCTGACAAACAGTGATATTGGGCCTCTTTTTTCTTTTGTTTCATCTGCAGGCAGCATAAAGAAAGTTGTTCTGAGGGGAAACAATTTGCACGGTTTGCAGCATGTCAAGAACGCTAGTGTCCCTTCCCTAGAAGAACTCTACCTATATGATAGTGGTCTGACAAACAGTGATATTGGGCCTCTTTTTTCTATTGTTTCATCTGCAGGCAGCATAAAGACAGTTGTTCTTAACAGAAACAATTTGCACGGTTTGCAGCCTGTCAAGATCGGTACTGTCCCTTCCCTTAAAGAACTGCACCTATATGAAAGTGGTCTGACAAACAGTGATATTGGGCCTCTTGTTTCTATTGTTTCATCTGCAGGCAGCATAAAGACAGTTGTTCTGAAAGGAAATAATGTACACGGTTTGCAGCCTGGCATGATCTATTGAGCCACTCCTCTCACTTATTTCATCAGCAGGCGGGATAAAGAGCCTTTTTCTAAAGGAAGGCAATTTTCAAGGTTTGCAGCATGTCGAGATCCCAAGTGTTCCTTCTCTTGAATATTTTGATTGAGCTGAAAGTGGTCTGACAAATAGTGATATTGAGCCTCTTTTTTTCTATTGTTTCATCAGCAGGCAGCATAAAGAAAGTTGTTCTGGAAAGAAACAATTTGCACGGTTTGCAGCCTGTTGAGAACGCTAGTGTCCCTTCCCTAGAAGAACGGCAGCACGGTTTGCAGCCTGTCAAGAACGTTCGTGTCCCTTCCCTTGAAGAACTGCAGCTAGATAAAAGTGGTCTGACAAACAGTGACATTGGGCCTCTTTTTTCTATTGTTTCATCTGCAGGCAGCATCAAGAAAGTTGTTCTGAGGGCAAACAATTTGCACGGTTTGACGCCTGTCAACATCGGTAGTGTCCCTTCCCTTGAAGAACTGCACCTATATGAAAGTGGTCTGACAAACAGTGATATTCGGCCTCTTTTGTATATTGTTTTTTCTGCAGGCAGCATAAAGAAATTGTTCTGGAAAAAAAATCTACACGATTAGAAGCCAGCCAAAAACGCTAGTGTCCTTTCCCTTGAAGGACTTCATCTAGTTGAAAGTGGTCTGACGAATAATGATATTGAGCCTCTTTTTTCTATTGTTTCATCTGCAGGCAGCATAAAGAGAGTTGCTCTGGAAAAAAACAATTTTCACGGTTTGCAGCCTGTCAAGAACGCTAGTGTCCCTTCCCTTGAAGAACTGCACCTAGTTGAAAGTGGTCTGACAAACAGTGATATTGGGCCTCTTTTTTCTATGTTTCATCTGCAGGCAGCATAAAGACAGTTGTTCTGAGTGGAAACAATTTGCACGGTTTGCAGCCTGTCAAGATCGGTACTGTCCCTTCCCTTGAAGAACTGCACCTATATGAAAGTGGTCTGACAAACAGTGATATTGAGCCACTCTTCTCAATTATTTCGTCAACAGGCGGGATAAAGAGCCTTTTTCTAAAGGAAGGCAATTTTCATGGTTTGCAGCATGTCGAGATCCCAAGTGTCCCTTCTCTTGAATATTTTGATTGAGCTGAAAGTGGTCTGACAAATAGTGATATTGAGCGTATTTTTTCTATTGTTTCATCAGCAGGCAGCATAAAGAAAGTTCTGGAAAGAAACAATTTGCACGGTGTGCAGCCTGTTGAGATCAGTACTGTCCCTTCCCTTGAAGAACTGCACCTATGTGAAAGTGGTCTGACAAACAGTGATATTGAGCCACTCTTCTCACTTATTTCGTCAGCAGGCGGGATAAAGAGCCTTTTTCTAAAGGAAGGCAATTTTCATGTTTTGCAGCATGTCGTGATCCCAAGTGTCCCTTCTCTTGAATATTTTGATTTAATTGAAAGTGGTCTGACAAACAGTGACATTGGACCTCTTTTTTCTATTGTTTCATCTGCAGGCAGCATAAAGACAGTTGTTCTGAGTGGAAACAATTTGTACGGTTTGCAGCCTCTCAAGATCGGTACTGTCCCTTCCGTTGAAGAACTGCACCTATATGAAAGTGGTCTGACAGTGATATTGAGCCACTCTTCTCACTTATTCCATCAGCTGGCGGGATAAAGAGCCTTTTTCTAAAGGAAGGCAATTTTCACGCTTTGCAGCATGTCGAGATCCCAAGTGTCCCTTCTCTTGAATATTTTGATTTTAGCTGAAAGTGGTCTGACAAATAGTGATATTGAGCCTCTTTTTTCTATTGTTTCATCAGCAGGCAGCATAAAGAAAGTTGTTCTGAGGGCAAACAATTTGCACGGTTTGCCGCCTGTCAACATCGGTAGTATCCCTTCCCTTGAAGAACTGCACCTATATGAACAAACTGTGATATTCGGCCTCTTTTGTACATTGTTTTTTTCTGCAGGCAGCATAAAGAAAGTTGTTCTGGAAAAAAAAAATCTACACGGTTTGAAGCCAGCAAAAAACGCTAGTGTTCTTTCCTTTGAAGGACTTCATCTAGTTGAAAGTCATCATCATCGGCTGTCACTCATTATGAGTATGACGTCGGCAACGTTTCTCGTGTGAGTATAGCCCAATTCTGTGGGCGCAGGTTCTTCCGCAGTGGCGGCACTTGGGAAGGTGTTCTCCCTGCTGGTTGCAAGTGGAGTCGGTCCTGCTGACTCGGCGACGACTGCGCTCAAGGGTTTCAATTTCCAATCTGTTTTCCACTTCCCTTGCAGCGTTGGTGATTCGGCGTCGCCACTCTGAGCGGTTAGTGGCAGCAGCTTCCCATGTGGCAGCGCCAATATTGCCGGCTACGAGGTGGCGTTTAATACAGTCTCTATAGCCTGTAGTGGTCTTACGAATAATGATATTGAGCCTCTTTTTTATATTGTTTCATCTGCAGGCAGCATAAAGACAGTTGCTCTGGGAAAAAAACAATTTGCACGGTTTGCAGCCTGTCAAGAACGCTAGTGTCCCTTCCCTTGAAGAACTGCACCTAGTTGAAAATGGTCTGACAAACAGTGATATTGGGCCTCTTTTTTTCTATTGTTTCATCTGCAGGCAGCATAAAGACAGTTGTTCTGAAAGGAAACAATTTGCACGGTTTGCAGCATGTCAAGATCGGTAGTGTCCCTTCCCTTGAAGACCTGCACCTAGTTGAAGGTGATCTGACATACAGTTATGTTGAGCCTCTTTTTTCTATATGTTTCATCTGCAGGCAGCATAAAGACAGTTGTTCGGAGAGGAAACAATTTCCACGGTTTGCAGCATGTCAAAAACCTTAGTGTCCCTTCCCTTGAAGAACTGTACCCAGTTGAAAGTGGTCTGACAAACAGTGATATTGGTCCTGTTTTTTATATTGTTTCATCTGCAGGCAGCATAAAGACAGTTGTTCTGGAAAAAAAAATACACGGTTTGCAGCCAGCCAAAAACGCTAGTGTCCTTTCCCTTGAAGGACCTCATCTAGTTGAAAGTGGTCTGACGAATAATGATATTGGGCCTCTTTTTTCTATTGTTTCATCTGCAGGCAGCATAAAGAGAGTTGCTCTGGAAAAAAAACAATTTGCACGGTTTGCAGCCTGTCAAAAACGCTAGTGTCCCTTCCCTTGAAGAGCTGCACCCATATGAAAGTGGTCTGACAAAAAGTGATATTGAGCCACTCTTACCACTTATTTCATCAGCAGGCGGCATAAAAAGACTTCTTTTTTTCAAGGAAGGCAATTTGTAGGGTTTGCAGCATGTCGAGATCTCCAATATCATTTCTATTGAATATTTTGTTCTAGGTGCAAGTGGTCTGACAAAAAGTGACATTAAGCCTCTTTTTTTCTCCTGTTTAATCTGCAGGCAGCATACAGAATGTTGTTCTGAGAGGAAACAATTTGAACGGTTTGCAGCCTGTCACGATCGCTAGTGTTCCTTCCCTTCAAGAATTGCTCCTATATGACTGTAGTCTAACAAACAGTGATATTGAGCAAAATGTTCTCTCTTCTTTCATCAGCATTCTGCATAAAGCAACTGCAAGAAAACATTTTGAACGGTTTGCAGGATGTCACGATAGTTAGTATACCATCCCTTGGAATGTTGTGCCTGAATAAAAGTGGTCTGACAAGAATTGATATTTAGCCACTTTTCTCAATTATTTTATCAGCAGGCGGCATAAAAAGACATTTCTGCAAGAAGACAAATTTCACGGTTTGCAGCATTTTGAGATCCCCAGTGTCTCTTCTCTTTAATATTTTGGTCTAAGTGAAAGTTGTCAGACAAAGAGTGATATTGAGGCACTTTTCTCTCTTGTTTCATCAGCAGGCAGCATAAAGACAGTTGTTCTGAGGGGAAACAATTTGCAGGGTTTGCAGCCTGTCAAAAACGCTAGTGTCCCTTGCCTTGAAGATCTGTACCTAGTTGAAAGTGGTCTGACAAACAGTGATATTGGGCCTCTTTTTTATTGTTTTATCTGCTGGCAGCATAAAGACAGTTGTTCTGGGAAAAAAAAACCAATTTACACGGTTTGCAGCCAGTCAAAAACGCAAGTGTCCTTTCCCCTGAAGAACTGCACCTAGTTGAAATTGGTCTGACAAATAATGATATTGAGCTATTTTTCTTTTTTTTCTTTTATCAGCATGTAAATTACAGACTATTGTGCTGAGAGGAAACAATTTACATGGTCTGCAGCCTATCACGGTTGCTAATGGCCATTCAATTGAGGAAGTGTGCCTAATTGAAAGTGGTCTGACAAATACCGATATTGAGCCACTATTCTCTCTTCTCTCATCAGTAGACATCTTAAAAACAGTTTATCGAAAAGGGAACAATTTGCACGGTTTGCAGCCTGTATCAATCGCTAGTGTCCCGTCTCTTGAAAAGTTAGAGATACATGAAAATGGCCTGACAAACAGTGACATTAAAACACTTTTCTCTCTTCTTTCATCAGCACTGATCATAAACTTGAATTTCTTGAATGTGGTCTGACAAACAGTGATATTGAGCCCCTTTTTTCTCATCTTTCATCAGCAGACAGCATGCAGACAGTTGTTCTAAAAGAAAACAATTTGCACGATTTGCAGCCTGTCACTATTGCTAGTGTCCTTACCCTTGAAGAAATTGAACTACGCGAAAGTAGTCTGACAAACAGTGATATTAAACCACTTTTCTCTCTGATTTCATCATAGTGTCCCTGCCTTTGAGGAACTGCAACTTTTAGAAAGTGGTCCGACAAACAGCGATATTCAGCCACTTTTCTCTCTTATTTCATCAGCAGGTAGCATTAAGACTGTTGGTCTGAAGGGAAACAATTTGCACGATTTGCAGCCTGTCACTATTGCTAGTGCCCTTACCCTTGAAGAAATTGAACTACGCGAAAGTAGTCTGACAAACAGTGATATTAAACCACTTTTCTCTCTGATTTCATCATAGTGTCCCTGCCTTTGAGGAACTGCAACTTTTAGAAAGTGGTCCGACAAACAGTGATATTGAACCACTTTTCTCTCTAGTTTCAACAGCAGGCAGCATAAACAAAGTTTCACTGAAAGAAAACAATTTGCACGGACTGCAAATTGTCACGATTGTGAGTGTCCTTTCCCCCAAAGAACTGCACCTATATGAAAGTGGTCTTACAGAAAGTGATATTGAGCCACTTTTCTCTCTTATTTCAACAGCAGGCAGCATAAAGAGAGTCTTAATGAAAGGAAACAATTTGCACGGACTGCAGCCTGTCACGATGGCTAGTGTCCCTTCTCTTGGAGAACTGCACCTGTATAAAAGTGGTCTAAACTTACAAAATTCGATATTGAGCCACTTTTATCTCATATTTTGACAGCAGGCAGCATAAAAAACCTTTTACTGAAAGGAAACAAGTTGCACGGCTTGCAGCCTGTCACGATCGTTAGTGTCCCTTCCCTTGAAGAACTGTACCTATATGAAAGTGGTCTTACAAAGAGTGAAATTGAGCCACTTTTTTTCTCTTATTTCAAAAACAGGCAACATAAAGAGAGTTTTACTGAAAGGAAACAATTTGCACGGACTGCAGCCTATCCCGATCGTTAGTGTCCCTTCCCTTGAAGAACTCTACCCTTATGAAAGTGGTCTTACAGAGAGTGAAATTAAGCCACTATTCTCTCTTATTTCAACAACAGGAAGCATAAAGAGAGTTTCAATGAAAGGAAACATTTTGCACGGACTGCAGCCTGTCACGATCACAAGTGTCCCTTCCCTTGCAGAACTGCACCTATATGAAAGCGGTCTTACAACGAGTGATATTGAGCCATTTTTTCCCTTCTTTCATCGGCAGGCAGCATACAGCTTCATGGTCTAAGATGAAACAATTTTAACGGTTTATCCCATGTCAACATCGACCCTATCCCCTCCCTTTACTTAATTAATTGATCGAGTGTGGTCTGCGAAACAGTGATATCGGGCCAGTTTTCCATTTACTGTCCTCTCTTGGTCATGTGAGGGAAGTTCATTTAACTGATAACAAGTTGCACGGTACAAATATCCGAGACCTTGGCTTCTGTTCCTACTCTGAGCTGGTTGATCCTCGGTACTGATGGACCATCGATCATTAGACATATAACAGACATAGATTTTGGTGCAAAGAAAAACAATTCTGATCATTTCTTTGCCATTTTTCTAAAAATCCATTTCTCTAAATATCCAGACATCCCCGTTGCCTTATATATTGTCCAGTGAACCACCATTTACCATAATTGAAATCAGTCATCGTCTCATCTCATCTCAATGTTTAGTTGTCCAAGGCTGTTCAATTATTCTACTTCTGCCAGATACATTTCAAGTGTGTTTTAGGACAATCGAGGGAAGTCCGACTTTGCGCGGAACTCAGTCAGACCAGAATGCCTATATTCTTTTACGATTACAAACATTCAGCGATTTAGAAGATACACTTCACTGTTACAAAACTACGAAAACAGCTTGGCAATATTTACATCACAATCAGTTCCGATCAGATCAAACGTCAGCAAATTTGTCAAACATACAGCGGGCCATTTCAACTTTCATTTAGTGGTTGTTTACTAACACGTTATATCTTTTAAGGTTGCTGCTTTTGGTTCGCAGATATTCATTAACTTTCGCCAACTTGAACTTTCAATATTTACCAACCAAGTCACAACAAGACCTTTACTGATTAAGGTCCCTGCACAGAACTGTGTTTTGTTGCAACATCTCAATGACCAACTCTCAAAAGTTGCAATGGAAACAACAACATCAACAACACTCTGATGTGATAAAAACATTAACAGAGGAAGGCAAAGTTGAAGAAAATGAGCACTGTTGAGTCACGCGTCTGAAATATGTAACTTATCATGTGCCACTAATGCAAAATAGAGAAATTCCATACATGTTTTCAAATAAAAGCTAAGAATAACCAGTCATCTGCTATATAGAAAGCAGGAAGTGGTAAGTTCGAATCCCATTCGCGCAACATTTTATTTTAGTTTCTCGCAAATCTTCGACGACACCATGTATATATGCAGCACCTATCACATGAAATCGGTAAAAGAAAACCTAGAATTGAAATAAAAGTGAAAAAAAAAGCTTTATTAGTATCAGACAATACACAAGCCGAGTATACACCCCTTGCCGCTGGCGTCACATTGAGGGCAGTGCTTTGTTGCTTTGTAACACGCATGAGTAGACGCATTGTATGGTAAACCTGCCCACAGTAAGGGTGCATCGTGCAAGGGTCTGCTGTAGAGATGCGAATGATATTTCATTTGGCACAAGTTTAAGAGCGTTAAGGCATACTGCTAGTGATGGGAGTCAATCTGGTACATCTAATTCACCGAGAATAAGGCTGTGCATAATTGCTGTTTTCATGTGAGAATTTGAGAAATTAAGGCGAGATGATGTTTCAATGGCAACAACTGTAGGAAATATATCGCAACATTTTTGGAAGCATGACAGTAACAGTTCACTGACAGTGGAAATAAAATGTATACCTTCCCTCTGTTTATGCGTAAGATGTGTATAAACAATTGGTTTTGTTTAAAGTTGTACATATTAAACAGTAATACATAAAGTGCTATCATTTGCTGAATTATATTGTACTTAATGTGCGGAAGAACATACGTTAACGCCATAATTAATACGTTAAAATCTATTTTTTTTCTGCCAAATCATTTCACAGGTGTTCGTTCTGAACTTGTTTTATAAATGTATGTATGATAAGATTTTGAAATCCTACGGAAATAGATTTCAAACTTTGGACCTGCATGTTTAGAACAGGAAAAGACCCGTCGCATTTCAGGATTTACGCCTAAACATCGAGTGACGCTCATTTGCAAATCAAGTTTTGTTGTGAATGACTGTCAAATTTTCGGTGTATTCCACTCATATTAAAGTGAATATCTTACAAATGTTAGATGCCATGTTTTCGAGCGGATGAAAACACTGATGAAACGTCATTTTGAGGCCGAGAAGATAACTGAAATATCTCGCAAATCAAAGCAACTTGAAGCAGTTTAGTATCTGATAATTGCTTTAACTCAAAAATTTATGGACGTACAAATGTAACTTCGAATTGGTAAAGTACATGTCTTTGTACAAAAATAGATGCATTACACACGACCTTTCATTCACTCAATTAAGGCTCAATGCGATTTTACATCAGTTTTTTATTCAGCTGAGTTATGAATTAAGTTATAGACAAGCACAGGAAGGAGTATGTACAGGCACAATAGGCCACACCTTTATAGTGACGCGGTAGGAAAACAATATGTCGGATTATATAAGGATTTATCGTCGTATTTAATGGTACTGTTACTCTAACGTTTATTCGTTTGCTTAATTAACTTGACGTTTGAGTGAAGGTATAATAAATTACTGCGTTATTAGGCCTATTTTCCAGAGCCGGCAATTCAAGTACGATACAAAAAAAAGTTTGTCAAACAATGACTGCTAGTTTATCGATTGGATAAATTTACGCAAAACAGTTGAAAAAGACGAAAGCATCTTTTGCTATTCGTAAAAGATGTGTCGTATTAACATATTTTGTTGAAACAACTTGTTTTAAGAGAAAATCATTATACAAGAGAAGCCCAATTTATATCGGTTGTGGGTAAAGGCAGTTGATATTGTGTGACTATGATGCAACACAATGTAACTACTGTTTAATTGACACATTTCTAAATAAAACCGTTGACGCAGACAATCTTGTAATTGATGGATTGTTATTGAAACTTTGGTAAGATCACTGCTGGGGAAGATTGTTCACATCTCCGAGAATGTTATATTGCCGTGTATCGCTGCCCCTCCCAGGTTCTTTGAAAGGCATATGACGTCAATTGGAAACTATTACAATGTACTTAGGATGCACCTATACTTAACATTATTCATGGCTATTTCATGTCCGTCACTCAAAACGAACCCTCATCAACCCCCCCCCCCCATCCCACTCTCTGGTTACAGAATGGATTAAACTTGTAGAGTAGGCTAAGTCTCACCACTTCTTTGTTTCGTGTGCAGCAATGCAGTGGCGGACAGTAGATTTTCCAAAGGGGATGGGTGTGGTATTGATGTTGAAGAATTGCAGGGGGTGAGGAATTGCGAGCAGCGCAAAAAGGGCAAAAGAGGATTGAAACAACAAACCAAATTGTGCAATAGTGGGTGACGGGTGTATACACATACCTTAATATTTGGGATTTTGCAATGACGAAAAAATGAAAACGGGTCAATCGTGAGGTGGGGGTGAAGATGGGGTGGAATGGCAACTACTGCCGGGGTGGATGGGGTGGTAACCACTGCCACTAAACATCCCACCTATACAGTCCATCCTTGCATCGTGTATAAGTTCCTGCAGACGAATAAGTAATAGCGCCCTCTTTCAGAATTTTATTTCCGCCTGAAGGATATTTTACCGCCATGTCTGCATGTAGCCTTAGCACGCTGAAACAATTTTTTGTATTAATACTTAAGCATTCCCCTCCCTGTTCCTGTCCAAATTAACCGTCAGCCAATGAAATAAAGTTTCTTCCGGCGCTTCAAGGTATGCTTTTGTGATGAATGAACATTTTATGGACAGAGAGCGCCCTCATGTGGTGTGGTCTTGTGGCACTCGTCAAAGCTGAAGTCATTACAGAGATCCTTCAACTCAACTCCATGTTTTCAAAAGTCTGACGATAAGATATCGGTCAAGGTAAATTCTTGACAGCTAAAACCTCAACGAGATTTTAAATAAATTATAACCTGAGATGCAATGGGGATACATTGTTCACGGCTATTTCATGTTTGTAATTAAATCCATTCAGATCGGGAAAACAAAAAAACAAACAATTGCAGCCTTATAATCTTATTCTGATTGGGATTCGAACCAACGACTTCTTACCCATCCATCATTGTGGTATCATGATAATAAGAAAAAAAAATGGAAAACGGAGAGTAGTTTGTGTGAGGGTTGGACCGTAGAATTCGAAACGAAAGTGAAAACACGTAACACACGTTGGAAACAAAATTGCCAAAAACACAAATCCTTCCCTTGACATCTCGAGATCGAATCAGAATAAAGGAAGTTACCATCCAGGGGTATTTTATCGTCATTTAAGTAAAAAAAAAACACTCTGCACACGAGATTGTTAAAAAGATAGACCATGTACATGATGTAATGAATAAAACACTCAAAACGGTGGCCAGGGCCCCCCCCCCCAAAAAAAAACCCAAAAATATTTTGTTTTGTTTTTAAGTGACGTCCCAATAACGGCTGGCACTGCGTGAACCACCAACTTCTTCTCAAAAAAGTTTTGTTAAAGTGGTCAGAAATCGCCTCAAACAACACCAAGGAGTATCTAGACTCCATCAAAACAAATAAATAAAAGCGGACCCCGAGGCCCTCGCCGTTGTTTGTTTTACCCATCATTTTTTTTGCCCCCCCCCCCACAAAAAAAACCAAGTTGTGCTCTGGATCAGCCCTTGTAGGCACCCAGACCTATATCAGCAGCTAAGCTGAGTACCCAGTCCTAGCATTACAATAATAACAAAGAAACACAGTGTTTCAACCGATGTAACATTTGGTCCATTGTGATCATAAAGAATCGCGGAACTTGCGAACGCTATGTCAATTCTGTAATTTTAATTACCCTATGGAACAGGTTAGTTACTCTAGTACAATTATAACGCCAAAAAGAGTTGTAAAGGGTGACCGCTGCAAGCTAAACACACCCTGAAGACGTTCCCAGACCTGACCCTCACTGAAATCCTCATTGAACGTGAAATTCACGTAAAACAGGTGAACGCACGCAATTATACTTGCCAACTTTAAATCTATACTTGAGAAATAATAAGCACTTACTTCACAATATTGCAGACTCATTTACTTTACAGTCGTCCCAAATGCGGCGGTCAACAATGATTTTGTCGAGAGACAAGAGGCCAGCCAGCAAACCCCCCCCCCCCCCCCCCCCCCCGCTTGCAATAAGCCTTTGGTAAACATAATCCACTTCGGCAAGGTTCTGGATCGGCATTGTTACGCAATTAATACCAATAATTATAATTTCGGATGCTAATCATCCTTACTCGCAGCTGAGAAGCTGAATTGCGAAGGACGCGGCTACAACGTGGTCGGGCCGCTGGCACGTAAAGGCGCCTATGGCTGACCACGGAGCACAGCCTGAGATCGAAAGTGTTTGATTTTTCCGGAGGGAGGAAAACCGGAGGGCCCGGAGAAGAAAAAAAAACACTAGTGAAACAGGAGGGAACCAACGCACAACTCTACTCACATGCGATCCGCGGCCAGGATTCGAACCGTGGCCACCTTGGTGAGAGGCGAGCGCTTTACGTACAAACCATTATGCCACCCTCAATAATGTACTCTGTGAAATTCCAGTTTTAATATTGTAACGGACAACTGTATAACTTTTTGATGTTGCTATAGTTCACTAGCCGCCGCCGGGGGGCTCCGGCTGCGCGTTGTTGGCGCCTTGGGCCACAGGTGCGTTGATCTAGATCTTTTATCTAGCTAGCTAAGTGCGCGCTCCGGAGATTACTTTCTATAAATAGGTCAGTGAATGGTTTGGCTACTCCAAGTTGTTACATTGTAATACATTTTGTGAAGCTGTACTTGACTGCTTGCCTATGCCTGGGAATGAGCAGATGTTGGTCTCATCCTTACTAAAAAAAATCCGAATTAGAAATCATGTGTCCCTTTTCCTTGCATTTTTCCTTGCGTTCCCAATACACTATCAATAGCAACAGTATTATAACTATAAGTTATTCCCTGTAAACTGGAGCCTGAAAACGTCATTTTAATTGTGTTTACATGTAGCTTGTTTACATAAGGACTATGCCGAGGTCGTGGACCACTGTGATCCACCCAGACCAGGTCTTAAGCGAATATAGGTTAGAAAGATTTCTAACACTGGGGACTCCCCTATTGAGCACTGTGCAAAAAAGAACAATTAATAAAGGCTTATTGCACGTGAGTTTTGAAATATTGTAAAATAACCATATAAAGTCAGATAACACATCTTTCAGAAAAACTTTATTTTATTCAAATTGATGCATTGGAACATACGCTATGCTTCATCGAACTCAAGGGTTAACAATCGTCTTGGGCCATTTTCCTTGAAAGTGAGAAAGCGCAGTTAGAGCGACAAAAAAATTTATTATCTGTGTTTAAAAATAACTTGTGACTTATACTTCCGGCTTGGATCTGTGAACTTGATGGGTAAAGAAAGTGGCCCAATTGGTTTTTCAACCGTATTGTGATTGCTGTAAAAAGCATTTGGGAAACCAATTATTCTACCCAGCGATACATTAGACACGATTATGAATACTACCTCCCACTTTTCTGAAAACATGCCAAATTCGACTTGGTTATTTTCTAGGTCCCTAAATTGTCCTTCGGACTTCGAACAATGTAGGGAACGATAGCTAGCAGTGAATCCCGTATAGATTTAGGTTTTTCTCATAATGAATGCACATTATATGCAAGACTAGCCGCGGTCTTATTCTCGCCCCCTGAAATCACAACAATAATGCTTGCGCAGAACCAGTTTATTGCGAACTTACAACAAGGCTACCACTAATATGCAGTTTGCGTGCGATTTTTGATGAATTTGAAAGTGTACCTGGCAACTATCCATAAAGAGATAGAGGGGCATTACTGTTCAGTATTTGAAACCTATGCAGTAGAAATGCTTGAAAGTTGCTTTCATGGAGACACTCAGCCTGCTGGTTATGAAAAGAGTCCGTTTCTTGATAACCATGTGTTCATGTGTCATCCATACACAAATTAGCTGTGAACATCGTTTTCAGAAAATCAAAAATAATGTTGCGCACGCGAAAAGATGATCCTATCAATGGCTTCAAATGGGAACTAGTACCGGTCCCCGTATTTTATAAGGGGAGGGCAGTCGATACTGTCAGAGCATTTACTTACCCAGATTACGAACTACTTTGTATGGACGAATTTGGGCACGTGATACACACACGGAGGTCCTCTTCAATGGTGAATGCGTTGTGTCAGCTTTTGTACAAAACGACTGCTTCATGACTATTCATTCTGAACAAAAGGGAGCACAGTGCACAGATAGAAGTGATAGCATGCAAATGGGTCTAAAGAGAGAGTGAAATAGCTCGGGTACATTTTTTGGACGCCATTTCTGGTCCCCCTCCCCCCCCCCCAAAAATGGAAACTGTCCGTACATACAACGTACATGTTCACCCGTTGTCGCGTCATAGATATGGGGAAAATAGACACAACAAACATGCGCTCTGTGTTGTGTTACATGATACGCTCCAAGCTTGTCTAGGTTTAATAAATCTATGCCCGGCCGTTGTTGTATTACAAAACACTGCATTCGAATTGACCAATCAAACATTTAGCCCTAATTTGGGAACGAAATGACGTCATGATTTAGTAAAGTCAACTCCGATTGGCTGAGGCGCGGGATCGCATAACTCTGGATATTTAGGTATATCAGACGTTAGACTGGAGACTGGGCTCCGTGGAAAACTGAACGGGTGGTACTCAGACTAGTCTATACACGGCGCTGCAAAGATTTCATTGAGCTGCGGTTAACTGAACTGTACTGAAATAAACTTAAATGAACTGAACTGAACTGAACCGCGCCCTATAAATATTGATTTTGCTGGGTGGAAGGAATCTTCGACCGTAAAATATTAAACGAAAAAAGGCATCCTTTACTGATTGGAAATGGTTTTATTTAACTTTCTTTTCAAAATAACTTATATAGGACGAGGATCTACTTTACTTTTCAATGTCTTATAACACAAAACGCAGCAGAAATAAGAAACTATTGTTAGAGTTTTGTCATTCCTTGTAAATACTAAGCTTTATTCCACTCAAATTTGTTCTCTTTTTCCTTGACAACAATTGCAAAAACATTTTTTGTGTGAAAAAAAGTAACAAGTCATGTAACTCTTTATAAAGCTTCACACCATGCTTTGTTAATAACAACAAGATGTTCTTCAACTATTTTGTCTATGTAGTATGTTTGCCTTTAAATTTACTTATGGATTTGAGAGCAACCATTACAAGCGTAAAATAACGCATGAGTAAAAAAAATCGATAGGTTGATAAAACTAAAGAATACAAATAGGCATTAAAACTTTGTATATTCAAAGAAACAATTATGTTTCAGAAGCATGTTTTAAGAACCAATAAGCATTCATCCAATTTTAACAGGTGTATTTTAAGATGCCGGTTCTTAAGTGAAGGGAATCATCATAGAAAAATACGTCAAACAATTTATGGTCAAATACTGCTTTAGAGAATAAGATATTGAAATTTAAGAACTTTTTTTGACATTTTGTATCCATATTGACAATAATGTCAGTGACATTCTTAGACGTCAAAGCAGAGTTATAACGACTGTGCATCTGCTTTTGATTTGTTCCGATATTATCTACGTTCGCTACATTCAATATGGAAACCAGATTTTATGTGATCTGACCAAAGAAATAGGTACAACCACGCCCCTACCCTGATCCTAATAATCCAATGCTGAACGCTGCTGATTTATCAATCAATTATCGTAAGGTGGTTCCAAGCCCGGTCGATCTGCGGTTGTTTAGTGGTGATGTCCGTGATGATGGGGATCGTGATGTGGGGGAGGGTGGTGCTGTAAATCAAAAAGAAAGAGACAAATAGTGATTAGTCAGATGATATACAGACAGATAGACAACATAAACAGATGGGCAAACAGATATATCAGATGAGAAAATTATTACAACTGACGCAAAGAGCTTCTGAAAATCCGTCTGAATTGCCATCTAAGATTTCATAGGATTTTTTTAATCATTCGGCAAAGTGTGTGGTCTTTTTGGCAACTGAGACAGCATTGTATGCTGTAGTTGAGCTGGACCTAAAAGAGTCTGTCTACGACATTTTAAACTCGGCTAATCAGGGCAGTCAGATCGTCAGTCACTCAATCATTCAATAGACCATTATCATGTTGCAGCTATCTTGATTTTTCCCATTCGAATCAACGTAACCGACGCGGGGCTGGAGGAAAAAATAGTATGGTTCCTTTTTGCACAAAACATTATGATTTATTGCTGTTATTGGATACAGGGAACACAACTGAAATGGTGGCAACATGATAAAGGTCTATATGGTCAGTCAGTCAGTCGGGCAGACGGACGGGGAGTCAGCCAGTCACTCTCTCAGTCGGTCGGGGAGTGTGCCAGTCACTCGGTCAGTAGATATGAGTCAGTCAGGCAGTCACCCGAGGAGTCAGTCAGGGAGGCAGTCAGTCAGCCAGTCACTCAGTCAATAGGTCAGGCAGTCATTTCGGGAGTCGGTCAGTCAGTCACTCGGGGAGTAGGTCGGGGGGGGGGAGGCAGTCAGTCAGCCAGTCACTCGGTCAGGAGGTCAATCAGTCAGGCACTCACTTGGTCAATGGGTCAGTAAGTGAAGCAGGCAGTCAGTCCGCCAGTCACTCAGGGAGTAGGTCAGGCAGTCACTCGGTCAGTAGGTCAGTCAGTCGGGGAGACAGTCAGTCCGCCAGTCACTCGGGGAGTAGGTCAGGCAGTCACTAGGTCAGTGGGTCAGTCAGTCGGGGAGGCTGTCAGTCAGCCAGTGTCTCACTTAGACGGTCGGGGAGTCGGCCAGTCACTCACCCTGTCGGGGTCGGTCAGTCGGGGAGTCAGTCAGTATATCGGTCAGCAAGTCACTCAATACGAGCAATAATGCTGGCCCGTTAAAAATTCCGTCTAGGCTTGAATAGTGATGTTTGGGCTTATGAGGGGTAAATTTTTGGAAAATGAACCTACATGTACATCATGGTGCACAGGCGCGTGGTGCGGGTCCACGTGGAGGTGAGGATCAACGTGGTGATGTGGGTCCACGTGGTGGTGAGGATCAACGTGGTGGTGAGGGTCCACATGGTGAGGGTCATGGTGACCTCCATGGTGAGCATCGTGGTGACTATCCTGATTTGAAGAAACAGAAATATCCCAATCCAAATCAAAGTGGTCCTTTCGTGAATTCCCATCATGACGAAGAGGTGGTGGATTTACAAACTCATGTGGAAAAGTACTTTTATAGCAAGTTTAGCAAAATAATGCAGTTTGTTTTTAAGTACAACTTAAGACTGAAAGGAATCGAACGCATAGACCCCTAAATTGCAGTACCTGCGATATATACTGTGATATACACTTTACATCTTTTTAGGGCATTTGACAAATTCGAAAATAGTTGAGTTAATTTTTAATTGTCCTACTTGGAGTACAAAAGGAACCATTATTATTCCTTTTGACTTTTCTTGGCAACGAAGTATAATAGTTTATCTAGAGAGCTCAACAATCCCCAATTGGGGAGGAAATCCTCAAGCGCAAATGGAGGTGGATCGGCCACACTCTAATGCTAGGTCGTTCACACATTCCCGAACTATTGCCACGAATACCCCGATCTGTATAGCGAATACAATTTTTTGATGGCATCGGGAGAAATTAGCCCCTATTCGCTGTTAGTAAGAATAACTTAAAGGGAAGATACAGCATTTGCAAACATCACAATAACGAAATTATCAAATTATCATGAAATATCTTACTGGATTGTTAGGGAATGACAGTCTAAAGCATCCTGTAAAATCGTGGCTCCTGGTTTGCTATCATTCTCAAGAAAAATAGTATTTTTCCAACGCTGGTTGGCCGACCAGCGTTGAAAAAAAATGGCTTTTTTTCAAAACCTGCTTCTAATTTTTCATAATTAGTCATTCATTGTTTTCTGTGCAATTGATTGCACACCATTGAAGGGTTACAGGCCCGCTAGACTGATTCTCTGACCTTACAATTTTCAAAAGTCTATAAATTGCTCCGTTTCATCTTAAGTGGGGTCGGGGAATCAGACTACAAGAACATGATAGGTTTTCTTGGTTTTTTCAACATCTACAAGCCAGAAACGTGAAACAAGTCATTTTAACGTATTTGGTGATAACATACGAATCCTCCAAATCCATTTACTTCTGAAAATTTCAACAAAATCAAATGTTGTACATTCCCTTTAAGAATGAAACAAAATAATCAAGAACTAGGTACGAATTGAAAGCCGAATCAGACCGAATCAAGCCGAATGATTGCGATTAAGTGCAGAATAAAACCGAATGGTAGCGATTTCGTCAAGTATAATATACGAATGACTCCAGAATCATGCAGAGTGACCCAATATTATAATATAAATACATTTCTTCATACATTCGTAATGATTCGGCATGATTCTTGACTGTTAACACTGAACATAACTCTACAAAACTTTTAGGGGCGGATTCCGCCCCCCCCCAAGATCTCGGCCATCGAGTAACGAACAATTTTGAAACTCGGTACATGCATAGAGCAACTCTTCCTAAACATACCCAATGAATTTCATGACTCTAGGTCAAAGGGTTTTGGAATTATGGCTAATTAATTATTCATATGTACAAATGGCAATTATGCTCTGTGTACACGACGTATATGCGAAAATTCATTTTTCACGGCGCGTAGCGCCGGAAAATGTTTCGCTACGCGGCAACCCGTGGTCCAATTTTTATGTTGTTGGTATCAAAAGATGTGCAAAGCTCGAGGCTAAAAAGTCATAACAGCTCAGGTCGCGAATTTTTTTTTTTTAGAGGCTATCACGGAAAATGTTGACGGGGGGGGGGGCGGATTCCGCCCCGGCCCCTTTAGGGTTAAGAATGCTGTAAACACTAAAAATAACAAAACAAAGTTGTAAGAATGGTCTACGAATATCCAGAAGTAGTAACGAATACGACAAGAGTAAACCAAGAAATGAAATTGGTTCCCGAATTACCCCGACAATTTTGAACATGTCCAAAATTGTCGGGGCGCTTCCTGATCTTTAACGATCTTTCACCGAACTAACAGAATCATCCCGAGGCAGCCAAGAACCATCCCCGATATACTCAAGAATTGGTATTCGCGGCGATTCGGCTTAAAAATTGGGAATGTGTGAACCTAGCATTACAGGAAGCCGATCACCAGAAAAGCCTTGACTTAAGAAATAGAGGAAGGCCAAAGAACACCTAGCAGCGAGACACAATGGCCGATGCGAGACAAATGGAAGACAGCTGGAAGGTGCTGGAAAAGCTAGCAAAGAACAAAGATGGAGGAGCTTATGGCTTATGTGCCACTATGCATCATCAAGGCATAATAAGTATCTAAAGACACTTAAGCGGCAGGTTAACCTGAAAAAGTACAAATTTTCACCGAAGAAATCTTGGGGAAAACTTACATGATGTCCACCACCGAAGATGTTGCCTAGGATACCATGGCCGTGGCCATGCCCTTGTCCATGTCCATGATGATGGCTCATTCTGCTTGACGGCGGAAACTGAACAAATTCAGACCAAGAAACTGAAGGAAGTTGATGAGTTGTTGGCGGCCCAAGCTGAAATGAAAAGCACCCGGAATCACACCCCTAGATATAACCAGCCTCGTGACAAAGGCTTGTCACCTGACCGGATCAATCTGCGTCACGAAATGCGTCATTGGGCTATGGGTGGGAAACGTGACAAACCAGAAGTCAAGGAAATAATAATAATTGCGGTATACAACACTATCAATTTAATTGCCAAATTGCTCCGTTTTATCGCTCAAGGTCCATCTTCTCGAACCGAAAGTAGCCCCGTGACCCATCTTGCGTCGGTAAAGGCCGATAAGGCGTGAATTTTTAGCCCAAAAATAAACAAACAAAACCCTTCAAAAGATAGCTTGATGCTTGACATTTGAATTTAAGTTTTGGACGTTAGCTAAGGTCAAAAACTTACACCTTAAATATATCTCTTTTTTGTGTGAAATAGTTTTGTTTCGTCGATAAATGTACACGCAACAAATAATTCTGCAAGGTGTTAAATCGGTGAGACGGAATCTGACTCTCGGTTTAAAAATGTGTGAATCAATCATTCATGGTGACGTCATTGTATCGTGTTCAAAATAAAATAAGACAATGTCCACATCCACAATTACGTAGCTCTCTCTTCACATACATTAGGCCCTAATGACGCGTTTGTTAATAGACTTATCCAACGATCAAAATCTAAGCCGTTATTGAGGTATTCACCACGCTCGAGCGCAGGCAATACGCCCACACTTGGTGCTCGAATAGTACGCCGTGGATAGAAAACTTTCTTCATGTATCCTGATTCTATACCGCAATTGGCTAGTTTATCGCAAATATCGTGTATTTGGTGTTGTGATTTCCAACGTGCATGTGTTTTCACGATTACTGTAATTCAGTGGCGTGGCCAAGGGGGGCGTGGGGGGGGCGACAGCCCCCCCTGAAACCTTGTCGCCCCCCCCCCCGTCGCCCTCCCCCACTAAGATTTTGAGTTTCTAAAAAAAATAGCATTGATCAACATGACGCCCCCCATGAAATGTTCCAGGCCCCACCCCCCCCCTCCATCCAGCTCACCCCCACTGAACAATTCCTGGCTACGCCACTGCTGCAGTTATAACGTCCACGCCATCTCAACAATACTCATTTCCTTTCCAATTTACTCATATCAATATGAAATATGGTGCTGCATAATTGCGGAATAAGATTGTAACATTTTAACTTTGAAAACAATCGTTTTCAATCGTCTTTTTGTAACTCACGGCGCAACAATTGATAATGTTTTTATCCCAGACACAGCACAGTTTAAGGTACATAAACGATCTACAGACTATGATGTTTTGACAAAATCCAGATTACTGTGCACTTTGAAGTCCAAACATTAACAAAATTCGAGTGTCATGTATGTGTATTTTAAAATGAATCAAACCCAAACATGCATTTTACTTTTTATATAAATGAAATGGCCCCACAGGAAAGAGTAATAATTTTCGTGATCCTTCTTCTGTTTTAAATTAAAATTATTCACAACTGGGCAATGTCTTATGAAACAGTTTTCGGCCCGATTACTCTGCGTTTGTAACTCACAAAACTCAAATCTCTATAGTTTTACACTACTTAGGTCATTTACATCGGCAGGGGCTTAATCGGGCGGGGGGGGGGGGGGGCATATCACCCATTTTTTTGGAACGCCACCCACCTGTACAATGATCAGCGCCCCCTATTGTAATTTGGTGTCCAACCAGCTGCCCGGCAGCCGTCACCACCTCCACCCCTCCCCCCGCCGGCACCTAGTGTAATGTGGTGTCAAACCATCCCCCCTTCTTTATTGAGAAGGCAAAAATTACGTTGCATTGTTAACAACTGTGTAAGTGGCCCCCCCCCCCCCAGAAACGGATTGTCTCATGCAAATGCCCCCACGCCTCTACCGCAGAGACACTCAGTACAATCATTTTCAACCCCGAGATAATGTATTATATAAAGCAAATTGTTCTTCACGTTTCACCCCAATGTTGGGAGTCCATATGAAGACACAAAATTGTGCTTAACATTCTATAATCGATATTGAACACAGACAAAAGTGAAGTAACCTAAAATCAATAATTTATTCAGCTATCAACACAATAACACAAAATCACTGAGAATAACTCTTTTATAAAGCACCTTATAATACATTTATAAAAAAAAAAAGATTATATGTGACAAAGTTTTTACAACACTTCTTTGCAAAACATGTATTGGCGAACAACTTCTACAAAATCTAAATATTTGTAAGCACATAAATACTGTATATTTAAATGGTTGTTGCACGAATGTTATCAACGATATCCTGAAGTCACGACGCGTATTTTTATTTTTTCAATCTTTTCCGGAAAACTGAGGGCGCTGTTGCCGTGATGTCATTTCAGGAAGACACTGTTCAGTTAAGGGGTTCTCTGTTCAAATTTTGAACCCACAAATGTGCCCACTGAAAACATCTGTGAGAAATGTTTTCTCACTGGCTTACTGCTATGTACTGACACAACGGGTCACCAAAAGAACAGAACATTTACGATAGCAAAATATCCAATATTCTGGCAACTTGTGGTACTGACTTTTAACATTGAGGTTTCTGCCTGAAACGGCGTCACACATTTTACTCATGAATATGTAAATTTGCATTACCAAAAAGCATCAAAATACCCTTGAAAATGGCAAAACAAAAATTGAAATATTATTAAATAATTGCATTGCCCCTTTAAGTGTCCGGGAAATTGAACAAGAACTGTCAAGTACATGTATCACTTCCAATCATCAGCAAGGTTTTCCAAGGGAGATACGAGGTTCCTGTTTAGTGTGGGTACTGTGGCGGGCCGGGGTAGGCTGGAGCTGACGGGTAAGCTGGGTACGCAGGAGCAGCTGAATAGGCGGGTGGAGCGGGGTAGGCTACCGGGGGTGGAGGTGCGTGTTGCCCGGTGTGGTAGGCTGGAACGACCACGGGTGGGGCCTGAAAATAACACAAAGGAAAAGGCGATGATTAGATAATGATTTAAAACACTGAATCAGCCACAATCTCTTGTCTCTCTCTTAGTCTTATTTCATGTGTCAAAGATTCATTTTGTACTATAGGCGATTCTTGCCTCTTCTTGGCATGAGGCCTATCTAGGCTGATACTATATAAACAAAAAATACACACACGCACACCCAAGTGTGTATTTTTGCCTTCAATTCGGGACCCCTATTGTCCCTCTTTTGTTTGCACTACATTGTAACTTTTTTTTAAGAAGACCTCCCACATGTTTTGTACACGAATCCAATCGGGAATTGGGGACACTATTGTCCTCTATTGTTTAACGTCCCCTATTGAATGCAGAAACAAACTCACGCACATCTCGTTTTTACTCTACTCATGAGGACAAGATCCTTTCCTCTTTGTGTTCCCTTTAGTTTGTACAACAGTTCCCATAAGATTTGTACACGAATTCTTCCGAGGACTAGTGCCCACGTTCTCGGGCCATTTGAAATCGCACACACCCCCATTGTCCTAGTCCTTAGTCGTGAACGGATAACCAACCCAAATCAGCAGTTTCCCTGCCGTTTTTATCTTTCAGGGAACTGGGAATCGCTGACCGCAACTGAGATTTAATAGTTAAAGAGAGAAGCAATTTGGGGACAGAGAAGGAAAGGAAATATCATCTGTATCATATCCTTTCATTGTGGACTCAATTCAATTCACTGTAAGCATAATAGAGACGACTGGAAAAACGTTTATTATTTAAACGGCGGTACGCGGGCGTGAACTCACCTGTACGTGTACAACTGCTGGCTGTTCATGTCGTCTAGACGCCGCTCCGATCGCTGCACCGACCGCCAGACCGGTTACGATCCCACCGTGGTGATGATGACCATGATGATGATGGTGATGGTGACCATGCTGTGAAGAAATCAATTCAAATCACATGTCAGATTTGTATCATCTCCAATCTAATACTACCATTATGAGGCTTGTGTTAAAACGCAGCAGGCAACGATATCCCTGACAACAGAATATCCGAGGCCTAAATAAGAGTACCGACTACCAGTTTTTAATTTATTCATAAGA
Source organism: Patiria pectinifera (assembly GCA_029964075.1). Lineage (NCBI taxonomy): Eukaryota > Metazoa > Echinodermata > Asteroidea > Valvatida > Asterinidae > Patiria > Patiria pectinifera. The sequence goes on from CM057148.1 coordinate 25,753,235, forward strand.
TGGAATTTTGTGTCGGGGTGATGTAAATCAAATTAACTTTTGCCCTCCACCGACGTATAAACACTGTACACTCAGTGTGTTACCTCCCGAGTAAAAATTGTCTATTTCCCACTTTTTTATTTTTTTTTATTTGAATGAAATTTGAACCACCTTATTTAACATTTCTTTTTTCAGTTTTATTTCCCTCCAATACTTACGTGGTGACCAAAGAGTCCATGTCCGTGATGGTGATGGTGATGCAGCGGCATTTTAGACAAAACAAATTGACGATCAAAAATATCAAAGTAAAATATCAGAATGCGTTCGGTTAGAAAATGATCAGTTATCCGACGCTCTCTCAATTTATGGATGTGGAAATGTTTAATAATAATAGCTTGTCACATGATGATTGCGCGTTCCTACGTCATCACACAAATACGTCATTGATTTCTGGTTGTCGAAGCACCGCGTGACTACAGTTAGGCTATATAAACCAAGAGTACTATTTACATTGGTTTCTTATCGCAAGGACCAACAATAGTCGCTGACAATGGGAAATAGATGCGGGAAAGGTTATTCTAAAAACAGAACATTAGTCACTGTGCTCGTGTGTTTTTATAGCCTATTCAACCTACGTTATTTACCAGTGCTCATGCGCACCACGTTTTGAAGCAGACGACAGCGTTTATGTAGTCTGGTTCCCAGACCACAAGAATCAGACTATTTTTTGATGAATCTCAGGACAGGTAGCTGCCAAGGCACGTGCCCAAAAAGGGAGGAATGCCTTCAGGTTCCGAAAATGTCCGAGGGGTGCCGAATGCGTATCGTTGACAATCTTGGCGCCCGGGTATTTTGGGGTATAAGTAGGTTGTATTTATGCCATGGGTATTAACATTTTCAAAAATGAGTTGATAATTAATATTCATTGCTTGCATTAAAAAAAACCTTTAAATTCAATGACGATTTTGTGCATCAAGTATGCACCCGGATCGTACGAGGGGCGAACTTTGCTGCGTCATGTATTATATTTTGGATCTGACAACGGTTACAAAACTCAGCGTGGTCTCCATTTCCGCTTCACCTGCTATTTGTGTCCCTTACTTTGAAGATTCCAGCTCAACATTTGTCACTGCTTACAGAAACACACATCTATGATATATGAAGCGTGTGATTTTCTTGCTAATTGATTGGAACATCAATGGTAAACCCAAACCGGAAACGGAGCCGAGCTTTGAAAAAGGACCATTATGCTTATTTGTTTAGCCAGCTGGCGGTTACCTGACCTACAATTTTGACGTCAGGGCGTCAGTGAATTGTCAGGTAAGGGAACCTGACTAAGTTGATGACGCTTGCAGACGACAAAATCTGAGAAAATAAGTAGCAGGGATAATTAACTGGCAGAATTGACAATCGCAGACATTATGAAAGTGGTTATTATTGTTTTAAGACTCATCCCTCGCCCACCACCCAAAAAAGAAATCTATCTATCTACAATGCAAGAAGGGTAAAATTGTGAAACAACCATTATTCTATGCTGTACCCCTCCCCTCCATGTGCACGTTTTCAGAATCCGCATTGGTAACTGACAAGTCTGTCTGATACGTGTGGACAAAACACAGAGCCATGCACGATTGTTTCCATGGTTAAAATTCAAACTCCACAGCCGACCCTAGTCTCTATCCTGGGCCTGCCTAGCCTCAATTCATGGCTCTTCCTTACCGTTAGCGGAAAAAAACTCCCCCCATCCTGTAGCGCAAAATTCCTTGCTTATGGGAAGCATATTTCACGGTTTAAGGAGGCATGTTGGCTTATGCCCATGAGTACTATGGTACATCCTAGAACTGCAAACAGGGTTAGCACATATTATTTTTGCTAGCACTGTTAGAAATAGCAGAAAATGGTGATCGTAGGCGCAGAATTCTTTGGTTAACTAAGCCACGGAATGGGGCCCTGGCCCCAATCCGACCACTGTTGGCTATACCCAGTGGATCGCCCGCAGCCCCTTTCTTTAAAACCATCTTCACTTTGCATACTTTGAGCAATGTTTTTTCTCATTAAATCATCCTGTCGGGTTAGTAAGTGTCTTTAAAAACTCATTGAGTGCCCCTCTCCTGAAAATGAGGCCCCTAATCCCCCCTCCCTGTAAATGGGCGGCGACTGCAACAAGATGACAGCAACACTTACCCAACAGTTTCAATACTACGGTTGCGGTTTTCATATAGTCGTTTTTATTGAGGGCGGGATACAAACGTCTTGAAAAAGGCACTCGTACATCCGTGCTGAAATGTAGACAGGTATTTTTCTCCAGACATTTGGCCTCAGTAAAATCAAATAGTGGAGGGACTTGTTTTTTTTTTTGTTTTTTTTAATCATTGGAGGGGTACGCAAGTAAAAAGAAGGCACTTGAATGGAAAAGGGCAGTCTTTACACAATATTGCGGTGGCCACCCCCACCCCGCTGTACTAAATGTGTGCCTAATGTCGCGAGTCCACATAAATGTGGCAAAAAACTATAATTTTTCGTTATATATTCGAGAAATCAAAATTAAAACAAGTACACGTAGTTGGTATTTAGTACACTGTTTTTATTCATCTATCCAAACACACAAAACATTACCGAAAATAAGTTATATAAAACACCTTATAATAAAATTTCTAAAAAGCATAATATGTAACTAAAGTATATACAGCAGTTCTTTGCAAAACAAGTACTTGCAAATAAATTATACAAAATTCTCACACACAAAAAACAAATAAATACTTTATATTTAAGTGGTTGTTGCACGACAATCTACAAAAGGTGTCACCGACTTGCTGAAGTCATATTGCGTAAATGTATTGGTCTTTCGATGGGACATAAGTCTAAAGACAAGCAGGCAAACTTTCTTGAACACAGAATGTTTGGTTTACCTGTACTAACAAAGTACCAGCCAAAACAATGTATGTTTTTGCTGATGTAATTTTTCATAAGATAGAACAGCCATCTCATAAACACCAGGGACAATACTGAGTGAACTGTGTTTGTTATAATACATCGGTAAAGGGTAAAAACCCAATATTCAACGTACATCACCTCGACGAAAATTTCATCTTATGAATAGTTTTCTTGCAGGACCCGCTGGTTGTTGTTTTTTCTTAAATACCACACGCTGTTAGTATATTTAGAATTATGCTGGAGGGCCCTATATATGCTGAAGTATAATGTTTAAAACTACCGCATCAATCGAATCACTGCTGTAGTGTCATGGCTACTACATTGGATTACAAATCCGATGGTGCGAGTTCGATTCCCATTGGATGCTATTTAAAGTCCGAGAACCTGACTTGCAACTCAACTTACTTCGAAATACGCCCACATATGCATGTGTACAAATAAAAAAGGTGTACGGAAAAAAATAGCGCTACCCGCTGCTATATCAGATTCCAAACAGCCAGCTGACTCTAGCAAGCTCGGACGTCTGTACAAGTAAGCAAGAGGTCGTGAGTTCGAATCGCAACCGATTGATTTGTTTCTAACACTCACCCGGGTCAACACTGGAGTACACAATGTTTATAATAAAAGTACGCCCGTGAAGGGAAAACCCAAAATTGATGTAGGGTGTTTTTTTTTCTATTAAAGCAATGTGACGTTCGGCACTTTGGCTGCTCCTTAAAATTTTATCAAGATGTTTACTTCCGCATTGTATAAAGAAAGATTGTTGTACTTTGGCAAATGAACAAGAAGTGTCCAGTATCACTTCAAGTCTTCAGTTAGGTTTTCCAGTGGAGATGCGAGGTTCCTTCTAGTGTGGGTACTGAGGAGGTCCGGGGTAGGCAGGAGCTGTAGGGTAGGCAGGAGCTGACGGGTAGGCTGGAGCTGACGGGTACGCTGGGGCTGCTGGTGCAGCCTGTACTGCCGGAGCAGCTGAGTAGGCGGGTGGAGCGGGGTAAGCTACCGGCGCCGGAGGTGCATGTTGCCCGGTAGGGTAGGCCAGAACTACCACTGGCGGTGCCTGGCAAAATAACACCAACAAGGAAGAGGCGATGATTAGAGAATTGTCTGATTGTACAGTGGCTGTGCCAAATTTGTTTTAGTTTTCAAAAACTGAAGGTTTACAGTTTGAACAAGGGATAATATTAAATTGAGGATTGGTCTTTAAAGTAAACGAACGTCACAAACAAATCAAGTTTTTATGGAAATCGCCAACCACAAGTCAAATCCAAGGTGGAACCAAACAAGAAACAAACAGAGGAGAATATGTTGATATTTTATTCAAAGAGTGAGATGTTTTAAGACAGGGTTAAAAAAGATAGTAGAAGGGATATCCTTTCGTTATGAAATAAACATAGATATTCTGAATGTAAAACAAACGGGGTAATTTGTCCATTGAGGAAACAGTAACAAAAACGACTCGGAAAAAGTCTAGTATTTACTAACATGCGTTGAAATGTACTACTCACCTGCGCAGCAACTGCACGTCGTTCCCGTCGCCTAGACGCTGATCGAATCGCTGCACCGACCACCAGGCCGGTTATGAGTCCACCGTGGTGATGATGACCATGGTGATGATGGTGATGATGACCGTGCTGTGAAGGAATCAATTCAAATCAATTGCATCATCTCCAATCTATTCTAGCATGCGGAGGTTTGTGTTAAAGCTGAGTACGTCAATGACTGATCGTTTGAAATAACAGAGTTTCCGAAATCGTGTTTCGTGGTCAAAAGATTGCGCATGGCTTTTTCACTGTTTTCTCGGAAAGTGTATAGTATCCACCGAGTTAAACATTCCAATTTGAAGACTCTTTTTTGGATTATGAGTAGGTTTTTTATTTGAAACAAACGAAGTACATGGAGAGTAAATGATCCTATAATTGTACTACAATTGAGTTTGTCAAATTATTACTCAAATACTTACGTGGTGACCAGGGAGTCCATGCCCGTGATGATGATGGTGATGATGCAGCATTTTGGACAAACACAATTTAACAACCAAAACAACACAAGTAAATTATCGGTATACGATCGGTCGAGGAATGAAAAGTTATCCGACTCTCACTCAATTTATGGATGTGGACATGTTAATAATAGCGCGCCCCGTGACAATTGCGTGTTCCTACGTCACACAAGTACGTCATTGGTTTCCGATTGTAGAAACACCGCGTGACTGCAGTTAGTATACAAGCTCGAGGACTTTTCACAAACGGTCAACAACAATAATATGCGCTGACAATGGATCTATATCAGGAAAAGGTCATTCTAAAATTAGAACAGTACTCGCTGTGTTCACCTTTCACATAGCGGCGTTTACCAAACCACGGCTACATCTGCAGTTCCGTTTCGTACCTGGATAAAGAATCATTTTCTGAAGCCCAAACTCGGGGAAAAATGTAATATTCCTTGTCTGTTCGTCCGAGTTCAACGATTTTAAAGATGGAATCGGTACAGTTCTGATGTTTTATATTGTAATAACTTGATGTGCCTTCATGCAGTAAGAGCCACTTATTGGCGTAGCCAAGATGGGGGTGGGGGGTCCTGGGGGAGGGGCACGTCTTTCCCCTCCTCCCACCCCTGCTTTTCGAATTTGCTGCGCTTATGGTGGCGTGGAAATTTGGGTGAAGTTTTCTTGGGTCCACCATTGATGCCCCCTTAATGCTTGTGTCCCCCCCCCCTCCGGGCCCCCACTGCACAGAAAATCCTGGCTACGCTACTGGCAGTAGGGACACTAGAAGGGTACATGCCTCGGATGGCCTGGGCGTGCCCTATAATACCTCCCCCTTCCTGTTACGCCACTATAATTACACCTGCCAAAGGATTTGCACGTTTTTGCCTCCCAAAGGAAACGTGCATTCCTGGGTCAAACCATGGTGAAATAAGCCCCTGTAAAGGGTTCAAACGATGAATTCTTTTTAGGAACACATTTTGTTCAACTTTCTACTCCTCCTAAATGTATGGAAACTATAAGACAACCCCCTTTTTGATTAATTTTATTTAGGAGTGCACTTTTTTTAAAGATTTCAAATGATGCTATTTCAGAAAAACACTTTTCTGTTTAGGAATTTAATTTTCAAATTGCGAATCCAAACTGTTCTCATTGAAAACATCGCTGCGAAAGGTTTGCTTACTGCCATGGACTGACACAGCAACGATTCACCCAAGAAAAGAAAATTTAAGACAGCAAAATATACAAACTTATCGCACTTTTCATCCTGAAATGGTTGTAACATTGCGGTTTCTGCCCAGAATGACTTCACAGTTTTGTTCATGAATATGGAAATTTGCATTAGCAGAAAAACAAAAAGGACACTAAAAAAATAAAAATGGCAAAATAAAAAAATGAAAATTAGGTTAAATCGGACACAAAGATGCATTTCAAGGATTGAATTAAAAAAATACATTGTATGGGCCCTTCAATTAAAAACGAAACACATTCCTGGATTAATCATTACACGTTGAAACATCCGATCTCGTGATACGCTATCACGCGTCTAGTGCTACACACATGTTGATAAACAGTAAAACGAAAGCGAAATTCAGGATCTGGCAAGTCTCTTCATAATTGTTATTGGATGTGCAATGACTGTATACCGTGGACCAGAGTTCGTGTGAATTTATGATGAAATAGGAATTTGAAATATTGTTTCAATAATTATATCCGGCAGGGAAGGCTATTTTTAATGCAATCCTAGAAAATGCACCTTTGAGTCCAATTTAACCTTATTGTTTTCAAGGGTGTTTTGTTCCCATTTTGTTATGCTGTATCAAATTCCTATATTCATGAGCAAAACTGTGGTGTCATTCCAGGCAAAAACCTCAACGTTACAGCTATTTCGGCACAAAATGATGCTAGAATTTTGGATACTTGCTGTCGTAAATTTTCCTTTTTTTCTTTATTTTTTCCCCCTTTTTGGGGGGGGGGGGATTTGTTGTTGTATCAGTACATCAGTAAGCCAGTGAGCAAAACTTTCTCACAAATGTTTCAATGAGTGAATTTTGGGGTTCACAATTTGAACAGAAAGCCCCTAAGCTGAACAGTATGAAAATGTTCATACATTTTATAGGCCAGTAGAAAGATGAACATTATGTTCCTAAGAAAAACATCACTGCATGACCCCTTTAAGTTGTTTGACTGAACAGGCCTAGCATAATTTTCCATCTTTGTTTCCCTTTTGCACTACTTAGAGGGTAAGTCAGAATGATTTGGACCCAAAATGAAAGAAAATATTTAAAATATGTATTAACAAAACAAGTGCAAAAGAGATATGTTGTAGGCTGGTATTTTGGGTCATATTTGGTAAAAGTTTCATGTTTATCCATTTTACATCGCGTATAGTGATGTGACTTCATAGTTTCAATAAATTTGTTGAACAATGGAACCGAGGTCAGAGTGTTTTGGCGTGTGTTCTTGGCTAGCGCTTTTCATCAAAATGGTACAATGTAGGCTATACACATGAAACTTTCAGAAAATATGACCAAAATACCAGCCTTTAACATATCTCATTTGCACTTGTTTTGATAATTGCTACAAATTGTAACGGTAACACTGCGGTATAGATGTGTCGTTTAGCTTGTTATCATTTGCGGCATTTAGCTCTCGGAAAGGGAAGCGACAGCCGTGGCGTAGCAACGGGGGACAAAGCCCCCTGTCACCACCAACTGAGATTTTGCGTTCCAAAAAAAAATATCATTGATCTATATGACGCCCCCCCCCCCCATGAAATGTTCCAGCCCCCCACTGAAAAAAAATCCTGGCTACGCCACTCAGCGACAGACATTCGTTTCAGCGCTTATTCCAAAGAATAATGCGATTGAAAAAAGAGGATTCCCTAGGCCACATTTCTGTTCAGTGTAATACCGATATCAAAGAGTTAAACCAAAAAAAGCAAAATACATTTACATGAGTTCAGAGAGGGAAGGAAATTTGTTTGATATTATTTTGTACATAACAGTTTATTAAAATATAATTTACAAAGAATGTAGAAAGGAATACATACATGTACTTTGTTTCAGAAATAGGATTTCAGAAATCCGCTTTTCATCAAAATAATCATGTTCATAAACATTCAATTTTTCACTTTAAAAGATTAACTTTCCTCGATATTTCGGATATTTGTTAAAATCTGTTGTGTAAAATATTTACATCATTTCAACATTATTTGTTAAATGCACAAAGTATTTCAGATAGAAACAAAAGCATGTTGCAAACATTTGTTTACATTGCTGTTTCAGAGATTGCCTTTACCGCAAAGCAAGAACATACCTTGATTTCAGTTGAAATGTTTCCGATTAAAGACAAATGTAAACTGAGATGTATCAACTTATTGTTATAATGGTCCATAATTGAATTTAAACTCAACTCGAACAATTGCCAAAAAGTTTATTGTACAAATATGCCTTCCCCTTTAATTGAAACCTTTGCTTTGTTTTGTCAGTATTCATTTTCGTATTCCTTTATCGGCTTTAAAGACCCAGCCAAATGGTTACATATAAATCAAGTTGAAGGGAACTTTGAAACCCATTCACTGTTGAAAAAAAATGATTATGTCACGCCAGCATGCATCGTCCAACAAAGAATGCCAGTTGTATTTAAAAAAAAAAAAATAGAGAAATATCTACATCCATGCATTACGACCATGACCTTTACAACATAACAGAAAAGCTTATCATTCAAGATTGAGGGCAGGTCTTCGTTCATTGGTTATAATTATGCATAAGTAGCAATAGTTATGCAGATGTTGCACTGAATTTGAATAACCAAACCTGCCTTGGCGCGGTACGAACGCTCTGCGCATGAGTTGGTAGAAGCGGGGGATTAGGAAAGAATGAAGCCACGCCCATTCTGTCCTCGCATTGGAGGTTTTCATAAAGGTGTTCAAGTCTCGTTAACCGATGATGTGATTCTAGCGTGGATAGGCAGGATATCCCGGAGCTGATGGGTAGGCAGGCTGCGCAGGCTGTGGGTAGGCAGGCTGTTGGTAGACAGCAGGGGCGGGTGGAAGCATCGCACCGGTCGGGTAAGCTGGCGGGGCAGCAACCGCTGGAGGAGCCTGTAGGTGGGGTAACAAAAAAAAAAGATCGTGTCTAAACTACCTGGGTTACAATGGATCATTCCTGCCTGTCAATCAAGAGTGCCTCTCAGTGACCAATCACATTACGTCGTTTGGTCAGGTGACCATGGTATACATTAAGAAACTCGGTGACACACACAGTGCAACATTTATTCAAACCAGAGGTGGGCGGGGCTCAATATGGTTTGATTCTGTGTTTATTTAAATTTCCATTCATACAAAAAGTTGTTACACAAATTATAGAATAAACGAAATAGGTTATATAATAAATGTTGCATCAAGAGTAGAATAATGATATGAATGGGTGGGACATCCGAGAGAAGGACAAAGCCCTCTGCAGAGGAGCACCCAAGACTGGCGCCGGATTACAGAAAAAAAAGTAATGAAAAATATACAATTTATTTCGGTTGCATAACTTCAAAAAGATGTTTATTTACGAGTATAGTTGAGGCCACACTCGGCCTAGTCGTGAGACTTAACACAAGAACACCATTATGAACGGTTAACATCACTGTCAATATAACTTTCTCCAGAAATGTATTTTAGTTGATTCAGTTGAATTTAACTTAATTGAAACATCAAACATACCAGACCACAAAAAAACAATAATCATTTTTATGAAAATTTGAATTAAAGAAAACCTGACCTAAAAAAGGGCAACCGGAAAAAATAAGCGAAAAATCTGGGGACGGTCAGAAAATTAAATCAAAAAGACAGACCGACCAGCAGTAATTTGAAACACGCCTTTCAGAGTTTGTAATACTTTTACATGCAAGACATGTGCAGACGCTATGTCACTAACTTGTACTAACCACATAAGCACACAAATAGCCAACAAGAGGTTGGCTAACAAATGGATACAAGAAGTTCACACGACTCGAAACACGTCTGTTTTTTGCTTTATACTCACTTGAACGTGTACAACCGCAGGCTGCCGTTGCGCAGCACCAATGGCAGCCCCGACCGCAATTCCAGCCGCTACACCGCTGACGTGTGGGGCGTGATGATGGTGATCATAATGATGATCGTGGTGATCGTAGTGGTGATCGTAGTGGTGGCCGTGGTGATCGTAGTGGTGATCGTGGTGATCGTAGTGGTGACCGTGGGGGTCGTGGTGAATCACGTGGTGGTGATGATCATGATGGTGATCATCGTGCTGCATAAAAAAAAGAGAGAAAACATCGAACAATTACTTTTACATGCAAACAGCATGATGCAGTCATAAATTAAATTAAAAAAACAACAAAACCCCCAACAAACCAACAAACAACCCAACAACCTAACAAACAGACACCTCAACACCCCCAACAAACAAACAAACATACACAACGCAAAGACTATAATAAACTTTAAAGGGAAAATACATCATTTGCTTTTGCTGTAATTTTCAGATATGGATTGATTTGGGGGTTGGTAATATATAGCAAATATTGTTACACTGACTTTTTTGACGTTTTGGGTTCGTAAATGCTCTAAAAACTGAGAAAAACAATCAGTTTCCTGTAGTCTGGTTCCCTGACTCCATTTAAAATGAAGCAGAGCACTTTATAAATATTTAGGAATTGTAAAGTCGGGGAACCAGTCAAGCTGACTCGTACTAATTAATTATGTTCCATTCCGGCTAGCATTTGAAAAAAAGCCAGTATTTTTTTCCCAACGGACGACCAGCGTTGGAAATTTATGAATAAAACCCATTTTTCTTTAAAATTACATTACACCAGGTGCCACGATTTTACAGAATGCTTTAGACTGCCATTCGCTTACAGTCCAGCAAGGTATTTCAAATTGATTTGGTATTTTTATTGTTTGAAGTTTGCAAATGCTGTATTTTTCCTTTAAGGTTTTTAGGGAAGGTAATTTAAAAAAAAAACGAAAGAAAACTACTTCCGTAGGCCGTGTAAAAAGATGTTAGAAACAAAAAGTCTCTATTTAAATTTCAATTGTACCACTTATTCTGAAAATAAATTTGAAAAAACTGCACCATTCTCAAGATCTTATTTGATCCCAGGCTTTAGGCATAACTCATTCAAATTACGCCACTACACTAAAGCCAAAGTACGCCAACCACCGTCCTGCCTCATGCAGTACAGTCTTTTTTTATGATTTTGCATGGCTTTTAATTTTGTTGGGACCAATCCTTGTCCAAAAAGGGTAAAAAAACAGAAAAGACAATCTAGAAACCGACTTACATGGCCAAATAGACCGCCAAACAATCCATGTCCATGTCCATGTCCGTGGTGATGATGATGGCTCATCTTGAATTTATTCAACAAATGAAGGTTCAACGGAACGGAAAAAAAGAGTCAACGCTGGCAATTTCCCAAGCAATGAACAAATTTCTGCCAACTGGCCAAATTATACGAAAGCCAACAACGCCCCGCGCAGTGGATGCCACCTGACTCCCTGCGTCACGAAAACACGTCATTGGACTTGTTTGTTTACAAAGAATCTTTGATAATCAAAAACAAACAAGCAAACAATGTCCAGCTTGTGCACAGAATCCGGGGCTGTGTTATTGCAAAGACCAAAGCAAAGGCGAGTTGGATTTAAAACTTGCACAAGGGTACCAAAGTATTATTTGCTAAAGACAGACGAAGACGGAGTCAAGTGGTCCGAAAATAGTTATCGCGCCAAATAAAATACTCAAGTTGTAGATAAGCTCGAGTTGAAAAATCAGGCCCAAAGGTCGAGACTTTGAACAATGACATTCTCGCAAACCTTTTTTCGTTCTGAAACTGCAGGCTATAGGCACGCATGTGATTGGTGCCTACATGGCCTATTTCAGATGGTCGACATGGTAGCAGGACGCTATTTTTTTTTAAAGTAAATACAAAATACTTCACAGAAAACAGCGCCCTCTCATTGTACATTTAACTGCATACCTATAGGTTAATGTCTTTAAAACCATTTAGATACTTTCTGGACTGTTCAATAAGTGCTTGTAATTCTTGGTACACATGATGTTTTAAGTTCTGGCAGGAGACTTCTACGTGTCACTTGGTGGTCGGTCTGCCTGTCTGTCCGTCTGTCTGTCCCAAAAGTAATTTACTAAAATAATTGTAATGACCAAAATAATTAACTAATTGACAAAATGTCAAGCCGTGAACATAAAATGCACCCTTGCTACGGTTTTCGGAACACATATGTTGTTTTCATCGATGCACATGCGTTTTATATTTTGCATATGTCTGTCCCCAAAATGTGACAAAAAAAAACAACATCGAGCTATAATATCAAACTACTATAGAACGCTAACTTCGTGTACAAAGTAATGCCTGCTGGGCGCATCCATGTTTGTGCGCAAACCTATGAAGACCTAGAAATTGTGTACGGCTTTTGTACGGCTATTTGCACATCTGCGTTTGTATTCCAAACCGGTGCGTAATCGAAGCCAATACGCCCAAAACCGAAACGCACGATCAGCATATGAGGGTGTCATTTTGCTCTTAGTACGCAAACAGCGCAACGCGTGCGCGTATTCGCTGCCGTCACGTTTTTTTGAACCGTCAATGACGCGCTTAAATTGTTTGCGTACATTGTATTTGCGCGTTGCATTTAGAATATGCTTTCAAAATTCAATCCATCAAATTTCATTATGTTTTACAAACACGCACATGAATTCAAAATGTCTGCGCCCAGAGCGGCTTCAAAGCGTCTCCGCGCGCAGAATGAGGGGTTAGCGCTCTAGTAATTTAATATAGCTCTATGCAAAAAAACTGAGCCCCATAAGTTTCCCACAGACAAGTTTTCCAATTACCAAATTGCAGGATAAAAAGTGAACAAAATCAAAAATTGTTTGCAACAATCGGAAAGATGTTTATTAAAACGTATGTACATGGAGGCAAAGTATGTGCAGTAATGTTACAGTCACGTGGTATTCATCACAAATCACTTAATCTAGGGGCAAGTTCGCGCAAAGACTATGGTCAACCATTGTTCGACTAATTACGCTTGCCCGAACTCTGTCTAGTCGACGATGGTTAACTACGCTAGTCGACTATTTGGAACCAACCTACGGAGGTCGGTTGCATCGCTGGTAACCATAGACACGCACATTCATAACGTACAGCAGGGAGCGTGGAACCAGACAATTTGCATTGATATTTTGACCAGCGTTTGACTAGAGACGTTTGCACTTTGCTATTAGTGCGCAGGCGTAAGGTACGTCATAAATCAACCACTAGTCGACAAATCATTCCTTGCCCGAACTTGGCCCATGTAACATCAGACTGAAGTATAGTGTTCCACATGTGCCATTGGCGTTGCATTTTTAAGCTCTGTCAGGGATCATTTTGATAGATTTCATGCAAAACTTTAATGCGAAACGGCCAGAGCTTAATGTGCACTTGCACTTGTTAGGGGCTACGTTAAACGATCGATATTGGAGATTACGTTGGTTTTAACAGTCTCAGAATCGTTTTATCGGATGACCACAAGAGGTTGCATAATAATATTTTCAATTGTATTCAGTACAACGTTTATTTCTATTCAACCACATAAAAAAAAAACAATTCATACAGAATGTACATTGAGGGAAAATCATGAAACAGCATGTTTAGAAAAAAACAAATATGAAAAAAATGTAAAAGAAATGCAATTACTTAATAATCATAATTTAAGTAAGTTTTATAATAAAACGATCATTAAAACGTACTCAAGCAATATAAATGTTAGTAAATAGGTAAGGAATACAGAGGAAAAATAACTAGTAAATATTGGAACAAAGAAAAACAAGGAGAATATTTAAATGCATGAATTAAAAAGTTTTTCTCTGCTTTGAAACATAACACTGTTGAGGTAGAGAAAAACAATAGCTTGTCTAAATCTTCAGTCTAGTTTGTCTTTTTTTTCATGATGAATCACCTGACCACCATTCAATTTAATGCATGGCTTATTTTGTTCAGATAGTTTGTGGACGTGACTATCGTTTCCGAGCAAAAAGTGTGGAAAATGGTCTGCTTGGACTGGGGCTGCATATTCTCGCCATTTTTTTTCTCTTTGCGTTGAAACAAGACAATGTTGAGGAAGAGAAAAACAATATTTTGTCTAAATCTTATGTTTAGTTTGTCTATTTGTCATGATAAATCACCTGGCCACCTTTCAATTTATTGCATTGCTTATTTTTAAAGATAATTTGTCGACTTGACAATCGTTTCCGTGCAAAAAGTGTGGGAAATGGTCTGTTTGGACTGGGACTGAAAACTCTCGCAATTTTTTTTTTCTCTGCGTTTAAACAGGAAAATGTTGAGGGAGAGAAAAACAATATTTTGTCTAAATCTTCCGTCTAGTTTGTCTATTTTTTATGAAAAATCACCTGGTCACCGTTTAATTAAATGCATTGCTTAATTTTTTGGAGATAATTTGACGACGTGACAATAGTTTCTATGCAAAAAGGGTGGAAAATGGTCTGTTTGGACTGGGACTGCATACTCTCGCCAAGTTTTGTTTCCGCGTTGAAACAAGACACTGTTGAGGGAGAGAACAACAATATTTATTCTATATCTTCCGTCTAGTTTGTTTAATTTTTTACGATAAATCACCTGGCCAGTGTTCAATTGAATGCATTGCTTAATTGTTGAGATAATTTGTCGACGTGACTATCGTTTCCATGCAAAAAGTGAGGAAAATGGTCTGTTTGGACTGGGACTGCATACTCTCGCCAAGTTTTTCTCGGCGATGAAACAAGACACTGATGAGGGAGAGAAAAACAATGTTTTGTCTAACTCTTCTGTCTAGTTTGTCTATTTTTCATTACTAATCACCTGGACACAGTTTAATTTAGTGCATTGCTAAATTTTTGAGAAAATTTGTCGACGTCACTATCATTTTCGCTGAAAAAAGTGTAGAAAATGGAGTGTTTGGACTGGGACTGCATGCTCTCGCCAAATTTGTCTACGCTTTGAAACATGACACTGTTGAGGGAGAGAAAAACAATATTTTGTCTAACGCTTCTCTCTAGTTTGTCTATTTTTCATGATAAATCACGTGGCCACCGTTCAATTTAATCCATTGCTTAATTTTTGAGATAATTTTTCGACGTCACTATCGTTTCGCTGCAAAAAGTGAGGAAAATGGTTTGTTTGGACTGGGACTTCATACTCTCGCCAAGTTTTTCTCCACGTTGAAACAAAACACTGTTGAGCTGGAGAAAAACAATGTTTTGTCTAACTTTTATGTCTAGTTTGTCTATTTTTAAATGATAAATCACCTGGCCTCCGTTCAATTTAATGCATTGCGTAATTTTTGAGACAATTTGACGACGTGACTTTTGTTTCCCAACAAAAAGTGTGGAAAATGGTCTGTTTGGACTGGGACTGCATACTCTCCCCAATTTTTGCCCGGGTTGAAACAAGGTCTGTTGACGGAGAGAAAAAAAATAGTTTGTCTACGTCTTCTGTCTAGTTTGTCTATTTTTTATGATAAGTCACTTGCTTACTGTTCAATTAAATGCATTGCTTAATTTTAAAAATAATTTATCGTCGTGACTATCGTTTCAGTACAAAAAGTGTGGAAAATGGCCTGTTTTGACTGGGACTGCATACTCTAGACAAGTTTTTCCCCAGGTTGAAACAAGGCACTGTTGAGGAAGAGAAAAAAAATATTTTGTCAAAATCTTCTGTCTAGTTCGCCTAGTTTTCATGAAAAATCACTTGCTTTATGTTCAATTAAATGCATTGCTTAATTTTTGGGACAATTTGTCGTCGTGACTATCGTTTGCGTGTAAAAAAGTGTGGAAAATGGTCAGTTTGGACTGGGACTGCATACTCTCCCCACGTTTTCCCCCGGGTTAAAAAAAGACACTGTTGAGATAGAGAAAAAACAATATTTTGTCTAAATCTTCTGTCTAGTTTGTATATTTTTCATGATAAATTACTTGCTTACTGTTCAATTAAATGCATTGCTCAATTGTTGAGATAACTTGTCGTCGTGACTGTCGTTTCCGATAAAAAAAAGTTTGGAAAATGGCCTCATTGGACTGGGACTGCATACCCTCGACAAGTTTCCCCCCGGGTTGAAACAAGGCACTGTTGAGACAGTATAATAAGGTTGTATTGTGCCCGTATGAATAATCTGGTGCCATCCTATTCAACAATTAACAGTTAATAAAATACATTCATGGAACTCGACATAAATGACCAACTCGTGAATAATTTATTTGATTGGGTACACCCGGCCTAGCGGTCTCGATCTCGCTCCATTGCCTACTTTATTTTTCTGTCAATAAAGGGCGCGCCACACAAATAGCGGTCTCGATCTCCCGTGCACCAAACTCGTTTTGGGGGCAACAACTCAAGAAATACAAAATGTGAATAAGTGAATTTTTGACCACTGATTTGTCGTTATTTGAAAAAAATAGCAGATTTATTTTCATAAACCAACCAACAGTGAAGCTCTTATAAACATAACGATGCAGTGTTTTACGCAATCCGATAGAGTCAACGTGGATTTTTCGCGTGTAAAACACTTTACAGTTATGATCATATTAATTTTATTGGTCAACGGTTTCTCGTAATATTCAATACACTTATGTTACACATGGTGAAAAATCAGTGCTCGAAATTTCAATTGAATACGTCTCCTTTTTCTTGTCTTGAGTAGTTCATCGGAAACGAGTATGTTCATTTTGTTCAATAGTGCAGCGTCCATGTTGTTGCTTTGTGGAGGCCACTAATTATGCGGCGCGCCCTTTATTGAATAAATCTTAAATATAAAGCAGGCTCGTTTGTCTTGGTGCCGGTGCGAGAAGTTTGATTTAGCGCTCCTTTCTGGTTTCTCTTCTATTTGAATCTCCTATTGTAACAATCAAGACCGATCACTGGCCGAACTTAGTATAATACCGGTCAGAAAAGGGTCCGCCGAGCTCATGAATAAAAGTTAAACCTTCAAATCTTTTTTTTTGTTTATATTAGAGGCTTCTGAGAGCCATGGAAGCGGGTATTTGAAGCAAATTTTGAAAAATTTGAAATACCCCTCTTTTCCGGACTTGGGCTTCCAATTCGGAGTATTTTAGACGCAATTGGTTATGAAAGTGGCGCTATTTAGCCATGTTGTGGAGGGATCCGTTTTCAAGATGGCTGCTTGCACATAGTTGGGAAACAACACTCGTTTCAGGGGTCGTCTTCTTTGGGCGAGAATTTCTCGAAAAGTCATCAGTCTACCCACCAAAAATTGTAAAAAAAATAAATAAAAGATAACATGTTGATCATTATTTTTGTGCAGCCTGAACACCTGTGAGAGTTTTATTGTAGTTTCTAGGAATTTTGGACTATGGGCATTCATCGCTATTGTCTACAGGCCTTATTCACGAGTTAGCCATCTTGAATTGAAAGTGAGGTAAAATCGTCAATTTTGGAACTTGCGAAGAGAAAACGAATTAATTTATAATAAATTGCAATCTGCTTCAATGAATAATATTCAAATTTGTAATTAAACATTCCCTAATGTTTAACGCCGTATTAAAGAAAATAAAAAGACAGAATAAAAAAAAAGGCTGCATTGTGCCTGCATAAAAATAGCTGGTGCCATCCCTTTCAACAGTTAACAGTTAATAAAATACATTCAGGGAACTCGACAAAAATGACCGACTCGTGAATAATCCATATGATTGGGTACACCCGGCCTAGTGGTCTCGATCTAGCTCCATTGCCTACTTTATTTTTCTGTCAATAAAGGGCGCGACACATAAATAGCGGTCTCGATCTCCCGAGCACCAAACTCGTTTTGGGGGCAACAACTCAAGAAATACAAGATTTTAAAAATTGAAATTTTGACCACTGATTTGTCGTTATTTGAAAAATTAGCAGATTTAATTTCATAAGAAACCGACCAACATTGAAGCTCTCATGACCATAACGATACAGTGTTTTACGCAATCCGAATGAGAGTCAACGTGGATTTTTCGCGTGTAAAACACTACATTGTTACGATTATATCATTTTTATTGGTCAACGGTTTCTCGTAATATTCAATACACTTATGTTACACATGGTGGAAAATCATTGCTCAAAATTTAATTGAATACGTCTCCTTTTTCTTGGGTAGTTCATCGGAAACGAGTATGTTCATTTTGTTCAATGGTGCCGCATCCGTGTTGTTGCTTTGTGGAGACAACTAGTTATGTGGCGCGCCCTCTATTGGACAAATCTTAAATATAAAGCAGGCGCGTTTGTCTTGGTGCCGGTGCAAGACATTTGATTTAGCGCGCCTTTCTCGAAAGAAACTTTCAGTTGTTCTTTCATGGTTTCTCATCTATTTGAATCTACTTTTGTAACCATCAAGACCGGTCACTGGCCGAACTTGGTATAATGCCGGTCAAAAATCCGTCCGCCGAGCTCGTGAATAAAAGTTATACCCTCATTTTTTTTTTTTTTTCATTAGAGGCTTCTGAGAGCCATGGAAGCGGGTAATTGAAGCGATATGGCAATGCACCTCTTGTCCGGACTTGGGGCTTCCAATTCAGAGTATTTTGGACGCAATTGGGCATGAAAGTGGCGCTATTTAGCCATGTTTTGGAGGGATCCGTTTTCAAGATAGCTGCTTGCACTTAGTTAGGAAACAACACTCGTTTCAGGGGTCGTCTTCTTTGGGCGAGAATTTCTCAAAAAGTCATCGATCTACCCACCAAAAATTGTAAAAAAAAAAATAACTAAAAGAAAACATGTTAATCATCATTTTTTTTGTGCAGCCTGAGCCCCTGTGAGAGTTGTGTGTATTTTCTAGGAACTTTGGACTATGGGCATTCATCGCTATTGTCTGCAGGCCTTATTCACGAGTTGGCCATCTTGAATTGAAAGTGAGGTAAAATCGTCAATTTTGGAACTTGCGAAGAGAAAACGAGTTAATTTATAATAAATTGCAATCTGTTTCAATGAATAATATTCAAATTTGTAATTAAACATTTCCTAATGTTTAACGCCGTATTAAAAAAAATAAAAAGACAGAATAAAAAAAAGGCTGCATTGTGCCTGCATAAAAAAAAGCTGGTGCCATCCCTTTCAACAGTTAACAGTTAATAACATACATTCAGGGAACTCGACAAAAATGACCAACTCGTGAATAATCCATATGATTGGGTACACCCGGCCTAGCGGTCTCGATCTCGCTCCATTGCCTACTTTATTTTTCTGTCAATAAAGGGCGCGACACATAAATAGCGGTCTCGATCTCCCGTGCACCAAACTCGTTTTGGGGGCAACAACTCAAGAAATACAAGATTTTAAAAATTGAAATTTTGACCGCTGAATTGTTGTTATTTGAAAAATCAGCAGATTTAATTTCATAAGAAACCGACCAACAGTGTAGCTCTCATGACCATAACGATACAGTGTTTTACGCAATAAGAATTAGAGTCGACGTGGATTTTTCGCGTGTAAAACACTACATTGTTACGATCATATCATTTTTATTGGTCAATGGTTTCTCGTAATATTCAATACACTTATGTTACACATGGTGGAAAATTAGTGCTCGAAATTTCAATTGAATACGTCATCTTTTTCTTGAGTAGTTCATCAGAAACGAGTATGTTCATTTTGTTCAATAGTGCAGCGTCCGTGTTGTTGCTTTGTGGAGACCACTAGTTATGTGGCGCGCCCTCTATTGGACAAATCTTAAATATAAATCAGGCGCGTTTGTCTTGGTGCCGGTGCACGAAATTTGATTTAGCGCGCCTTTCTCGAAAGAAACTTTCAGTTGTTCTTTCATGGTTTCTCATCTATTTGAATCTCCTTTTGTAACCATCAAGACCGATTACTTGCCGAACTTAGTATAATACCGGTCAAAAATCCGTCCGCCGAGCTCGTGAATAAAAGTTATACCCTTAATTTTTTTTATTTTTTATTAGAGGCTTCTTAGAGCCATGGAAGCTGATAATTGAAGCAATTTGGCAATACACCTCTTGTCCGGACTTAAGGCTTCCAATTCAGAGTATTTTGGACGCAATTGGGTCTGAAAGTGGCGCTATTTAGCCATGTTTTGGAGGGATCCGTTTTCAAGATGGCTGCTTGCACATAGTTGGGAAACAACACTCGTTTCAGGGGTCGTCTTCTTTGGGCGAGAATTTTTCAAAAAGTCATCGGTCTACCCACCAAAAATTGTAAAAAAATAACTAAAAGATGACATGTTGATCATCATTTTTTTGTGCAGCCTGAGCACCTGTGAGAGTTTTGTGTATTTTCTAGGAACTTTGGACTATGGGCATTCATCGCTATAGTCTAGAGGCCTTATCACGAATTGGCCATCTTGAATTGAAAGTGAGGTAAAATCGTCACTTTTGGAACTTGCGAAGAGAAAACAAGTTAATTTAAAATAAATTGCAATCTGCTTCAATGAATAATTTTCAAAATTTGTAATTACACATTCCTTAATGTTTAACGCCGTATTAAAAACAAAAATCATGACAGAATAAAAAAGGCTGCATTGTGCCTGCATAAAAAAATCTGGTGCCATCCCTTTCAACAGTTAACAGTTAATAAAATACATTCAGGGAACTCGACAAAAATGACAGACTCGGGAATCATCTATTTCAATCGAGATACATGAGAGCCATGTCGGCTGTCGCTGACAAGCCTTGCTATGCGACTTTCTGCATGAAGACGAAACTAGTGGCAACATGTACCTACATCTGGGACTCACTCCAAAAGTTTCAAGTCTGAAGCCTTGCCGATTTGTCAGCTTGTTAACCCATTCATCCGCCATCCAACAAGCTATAGTTTGTCAAAATCCATCGATGATAAGGTACCTTTAGACGGCGACACATGAGAGCCATGTCGGCTGGGGCTGACAGCCCTTGCTATGGGACTTACTGCATGAAAACGAAACTAGTGGCATCATGTACCTACATCTGGAGCTCACTCAAAAAGTTTCAAGTCTGAAGCCTTGCCGATTTGTCAGCTTGTTGACCCATTCGTCCGCCATCCAACAAGCTATAGTTTGTCAAAATCCATCCATGATAAGGTACCTTTAGACAGCGACACATGAGAGCCATGTCGGCTGGCGCTGACAGCGCTTGCTATGGGACTTACTGCACAAAAACGAAACTGGGGGCATCATGTACCTACGTCTGGGGCTCACTCAAAAAGTTTTAAGTCTGAAGCCTTGCCGATTTGTCAGCTTGTTTACCCATTCATCCGCCATCCAACAAGCTATAGTTTGTCAAAATCCATTCATCATAAGGTACCTTTAGACCGCCACACATAAGAGCCATGTCGGCTGGCGCTGACAGCCCTTGCTATGGGACTTACTGCACAAAAACGAAACTGGGGGGCATCATGTACCTACGTCTGGGGCTCACTCCAAAAGTCTGAAGCCTTGCCGATTTGTCAGCTTGTTGACCCATTCATCCGCCATCCAACAAGCTATAGTTTTTCAAAATTGTTGCAATATATTTGTTACGCAGTGATTTTGAGCAGTGTTGTGGCCTCTAACGAAAAAAAAACTCTTATGAACTCTGAAAAAAAACCCCAAAAGTAAATGATCCTTTAAAATATCTGTGGCGTGTGAGCATGAAAAATCCAATCACTTTCAATAACAATCCTTAATATTAGTGTCATTTTTTCCATGATGCCTATATTATTGAGAATGAAGTTTATATTCCCCGAGTCTTATTAGGCCTATATATATTTGTTTTTGTTTTTTTTGTTTTTTTTGGGGTGGGGTATCCAATCTTCGAAATGTTATTCTATGAAGGAGATCGCTTTGCGGATCAGATTTTCTGTAGTCAAAAAAAAAAAAAAATTGAATATAACGGGGTAGTATGTGAAGGTTATGAACTTAAAGGAGGTCAGGCAGGATTTTTTGTGCATCTCTGCATTTACAGATGACCGAGTGCAATTGATTTCAAAAGAAAGGGCTCCCAAATAACTTTATTCTAGTGATAGTGAAATGAGCTGTCCAAACAAAAAGTATTGTAGGTGTTGATTATTGGGATTTACGACTAAATTCACCATTTCATCTTTCATATCTTGTTTTAGGTATTCAAAGAAAAGGCCTACCCCATGCCAAAATGCACTAAAATTATATCTTGGACAATACCGACCTTGGCAAGGATTGGGCTATGCCCATGGTACACTTTGATATGATAGCAGTTTTACGTGGGATAAATACTTCTACAAGTTAAACAAACTTGGGAATTATGATAAAGTTATTCATGATGATGTTCCATTTTATGCACCAGTATCTCCGACATATCTCCCCTTTTAACGCACGGTACACAGCGGCAACATATATATATTTTTTTCTGGTCATCTTACCTCACTTATGATTCAGCCAATTTGCATATATTGCTAACATTAGGAAATTATTGTAAACTGCTAATCCATTATTTTTGGGCATACCCTCTCTATGGTACACGCTGCTTAAGCTAATCATTTATTTGGTATTTTGTTTTAGGTCTCGTTGTTGAAATGAAAAGATGTCACTTTGATGCCAGGGGAATGAAAAGAAATAACACACCTTGCAAATCGCTCAAAAGATCGTTTGCTTTATGTATTTCAATGTAGTGCTGGTGTCATGCCATCAGGTCTGCTTCATCGGATCGGAGTTCAACCCACAATCTGGTATCCCACCCCGTTGGTTCCTGCCGTACAAAGATCCGTGCAAATGCACCGCTATACGTCTCGGTGGGATGCGCATCCCTGCTCCGTCAAACCTCCAGGGGGCGCCCTACTACCTGAACGAGCTTGTCCTGAGTGAAGACTCCGACGAAATACAAGCTTACTTCAACTGTAGCCGAGGTAGGAATGCCAGTAGTTCTACCAAGAAAAAAAACGTTCTCTCCAAATTCGTGAAAGAGACACATATACATGTACAATTGGTCAGTTTCGTTTGGTTATTAGGCGGTGTCGTTTGATATAATCATTAGTATAGGACTAGATTTTGTCTAATTCAGGCAAAATATCAGTCGTGAAAACGCTATTTTTCTGGAGTTTGATAATTTGAAATTCTAGGTTGCAGGCTTTACACCATTTAACAATCGAAAATGCTGTTCATGAACTCTCCGCTGTGAGATCGTGGTCTTAAATCAACTCCGGTTTTCTGACATTTTTTTTTTACTCCGAAACCTTTCGGTCAAAAAAATTCAAATTCGACACTTTCCTTATTTAAACATAGCCAAACAACTTTGAGTGGCCTTTAATTGTTTGTAAGTGTACATAACGTAGGCCTATATGCGATGCTCCCCGTTTTCACAGCTACTTTTACTTCTTTTCGCTGTTATATCGAAACGAACATCATGATCGAAAATGCGGGGGAAAAGGAAGATGACCCCACGGGCAGTCTTGATGCAAGACTGGATATGGATTGTGTTCTCTTAATATGCACCCGCTCACGATCCATGGCAAAAACGATCAAGCCATTGCGGCTGTTGACAGCACTATCAATGCGATAAAGTCTTTGGAACTTTGACACTGATATCCGCCAAGACATTTCAAGCATACCTTGTGGTTTAATCCAGCTAATGCAATCGTATAAGGTATGTTGGTGGTAATTTCGCGGGTCCCAGTGCCACAATTTCAAAACCTTGATTGTATTATTCTTGCTCAGAGCACCCTCTATTGGCCGCTTGACTGCACTCACCGGTCAGGGACCGGCTGCATAATGGACCAAAATGCAAATCCTACTTCATAGACTTCCTTACGGTCCGCCCCTGACCCAAAAAAAGGAGGGTTCACATAGTTTCATGGGTGTCGCCCACCTCACCCAGAAATCCTTGTACTTTACCATCAAATTCACGATTTATCATTTTTCGAGGGTGGGAAGGGACATTTGCCCCCAACCAAATTAACAGCAATATGACTCTTTTTCTATTTGTTTTCCCCCTTTTTTGGGGTGGCTTTTCCGAGGGGGATGCATAGCTTTGCCGTCTTCCCAGGGAATCACGCCCTGGCTTTGTTATTAGATTAAAAGTCAGTCTAGGAATATTGCTTTTATATGCGCCGATCAATTTTGGTGAGACTACGTACAAACTCGTTTTCTTGCTTGGCAGAGACAGCAGTGTGTTGGAGTCCACAGCCTCTTGGTATGGAGGACGGGACGATCCCTGATGAGAGTATTAGGGCTTCCAGTTTCTTTGATAATCCATGTTGTACACCCCAGAGGGGACGGCTGAACAGTGGCAGTGTATGGGCACCATCGAGGTAGGTATTAAAATAAACCATTGTTAACCACCACAAACGACACCCAACACTCACATCTCCCTATAAGATGCTCCAAGGGCGAAACAGATTGTGTTTAATTCGATTTCATTTTTTTCCCTAGCCGACATTGTACTTTGTATTTAAATGACATCGTATTTAATGAAATAAAGTATTTTTTTGTTTATTTAATGTGTCTGCAACTCCCTCAATAGCCTTTTTTTATGTTAAGGTTACTGTAGCCACAAACAAATCTGCCTTGCAAGTCTGGTTTCCGATCCCTAACTATCGATTCTGATAGGTAGGCGAGGACCAGTCTAGCCTGAGAGAATTGAATTAGTTTTGGGTCGCAATTAATTTGAAATTTATTAAGTAATTGTTCCTTACATTTTATTACGAGGGCCGGTTTATTTGGGTTGAAACCTTTATTCAAAACTGAACATCTTTTGTATTGCTAGAAAATTAGCAAATAATAGGAAACCATTTTCCAAGATGAAACTTGAAACTAGCACGGTCAGTACATTTTTTTAGGGAAAGAAAGTCTAAAGCATCCTGTATAATCGTGGCTCCTGGTCGGCTGACCAGTGTTGAAGAAAACTGACTTTTTTTTTCTCAAAAACTGCTTCTTATTGTTCATATTTGGTTATTCCGCATTTTCTTTGCAATTGATTACACACCTGTGAAGGGGTACAAGCCTGCTAGACTGATTCTCTGACCTTGCACTTCCCCACATTCTATAAATTGCCCGTTTCATCTGAAGTAGGGTCAGGGAACCAGACTACAAGAACATGATAGGTTTTCTTGGTTTTGTCAGCATCTACAAGCCCAAAACGTGAATCAAGTCATTTTAACAATATTTGCTATAACATACTAATCCTCTAAATCCATTTATTTCTGAAAATTGCAGCAAAAGCAAATGTTGTACATTCCCTTTAAGGAACAACGGAAACTATTAAAACTCCAGTAAAAAGCTTCAGTAATTTATCTATATTCGGTATTGCCAACCTTTCTTCTGATAAAGGCGGGTTTGATTGCACAATTTCACTGTGCCTCGTCCTCTTCACTCTGTGTACAGTGGTGATACCAATCCCTGGATCGAGGCGGACCTGACTAAAAGTACATTGGTGACTGGAGTCATCACAAAAAGCCAGTTTCACGTGGGTTTCAGTGGATACGTAATGAAGTACAACGCGGCCTATAAGAAGCAGCTCGCATCAACTGTTTATGAATATGTGTTGGATGGAAACGGAAACGTCAAGGTAACGATTATAATTTTCGTTCCGTTGTTTGGGGGGAGCCCTTTGCCGCTCGTCTCCGGGATATTTTGTATTTGGAAACCAAAACAGCCGCTATAACTAGTGTAAAAGAAATTGAGTATTGCTCGCTTTGACGAGTTCCATATTTACAGGTGGTATCCAGCCCCTTTCTTTTTGTTTTATATTGCGGCAACCGGTTGGAGGAGTCGAATTCCTGGCTACCTCTCATTGCAAAGTGACCCCCAGGTTGGCAAAACCTGGATAATTTTAGTTTACGCTACTGGTACAATCATGTGCAATTAATCAATCGTGTACAAGCTAATCTGGAAGAAGTGTACTTTCGTTCAGTAAATTCTCACTTATAGAGATCAACAACACGTTTATATATTTTATTTTTATTGCAGGTATTCATCGGTATCACTGATGTCCACAACCAAGTCGCTAACCTGTTTGTTAAGAGTTTGGTGGCCACGGCAGTGCGCATTGAGCCTAATGAATGGCATAGCGAGATTCGTCTGCAATTTGAGTTGCTTGGATGTCACCGTAATTAAATTAAGTGGTATTCTGAACATTATTGCCCAATATTTCATTTTAATATAGATTCAATTCATTACCAAACTATCAGAAATAACCACAATAGGCCATTTGCGTTAATGGCGCGTATTCACATTTTGCAATAGTACCCGGAAGTTTAACAAGAACATCCTTGCTTAAAGGGAGGAAATAAGGTAGGCTTTAACAAAATGCCCTTTAAATTTAGTCCGCCAGGAATGGTATTATTCTGAAAACAGAAGAAGAAGAAAATAATCTTTGAAGGGGGTTAAAAATCAAAATTGACGAATTATGTGTGACTAAATAGACTTAAAAACAAAAATTAAAACAGTTAAGGATGACTTGTTCGTGTTGTTTAGATAACCTTTTCAAAACATTGATTGTATATATGAAATATTCGTTCAAATACCGCAAACTATTTATATTTTTTAACAGCTTTCATTATCTCAATGCAAAAGTCTTACAATTCTTAATCGATGCCAACAAGCAATTTGTATTTTTACATTACACATGAACTTTAGGATATGAAATGGGTTTTGGTTTTGTGTGCACCACGGTAGAATAAAGAAAGAAAAGAAAACAAATTGTAACATATGGAGCTTTGCTCTGTGAAAACGTTCATCGTTTACATAGAGGTCAATATACGTTTTGAATATTATGAGTATTTGTCTCAATCGTTTTACTAGGTAATGTTTACTCAAGTTTATTTAAAATTAAAATAGCAATACTACTCAGAATATATTCTTGTTCTGAATATTTAATATTATTTTTTGGCTTTATAGAATCGGAATTCGTGAAGACGCGGAATACCATGCCATGTATTGATAAGGCATAAAGGTTCAATGGATCGATTGGTTGATTGATTGCCATTTTATTTTATCAGGGTAACCCCATCAGTTATCTAAGAACCGTTCTCTATGGGGCCCCTAAATGGGCCCCCACCTGTCCCTTCCCCTCCCCATCAACCACCGACTTTCCCACTTTGAGATTGCAACGGCAAATCTTGATTGTGCAACAGTTTTCTTGGCCTCCGATATTTGTTTGTGGATCCGCCGGTTTAGATAGTACTACACACAGAGACACTGCGGCGAGTGTTACGCGCATTGCTTGGTGTTCAATCGTTCTTTGTATCGGCAACATGAAAAATTGATTTATGAATGGAAATTAAATTCATTTGTTCCATGCTTTTGAAATTAATTTGACAATTATGTCGAAGCGACGAGGCAGATGGCAAGCAGTTAATTGTTGTATTCTTTTGTGTACATCCCCGGTGGTAGTGAATTATATATCGTAATGGTAGCATATTACGCTGGGCTTATACGTCAGGGTAAAAAAACACTTTTGGATTCGCCTCATATAGTCTTATATTGCCATTTTATTGCAGAAGTGCTGAGGGTTTAATTTAATCCGAAAGAAAGTCTCACAGAAATTCGAATGTCTAAACTCGTTGGTTGTAATTCTTTTTTAGTTGGTGCTACTGACTAAATATCAACAAGAGATGTAATTGGTACGCAACACCAACCAATTCAAACTATGCAACAAACTGATCGCTAGACTCAAAACCTCGAAACGCTGCTGCACATAGGATCACCGCCTCCCCTCCTCCTCACCAATGTTGCTGGGCACAAATAACGACGCCGATCATGCCGTTCTCTAGTCTATATAATAAATAAGTGCTTGAATGAACAATGGAAAGCAGAAAGAAAGAATTATGACTGAATGTTTCCCATAACATGTCCGGTGTAACGTGGATATCCGACTCCATGAAATATGGACTGGTTGATAGTATTGCACATGTTTATGGTAATTAGGAGAGTGACTGGTCACGTGCGAGGGATTCACCTATTACTATAGAAAAAACTGAAGAGTCCAATTTTCACAGGAGTCGGATTTTCATATGACACCGGCACTGGACCATTGGGTACTATTGTCATAAGCACCGCCCACCCATGATTTTTATACAGTTCTCTCATTGGTTGCGACCAAGGTAAGAACATGGTCAACTTACCAAAAGCCGTGATATAATTGGTAAATGGGTTATATATTATGATCGACATGGAAGACAAGTTTGTTATGTAAAACTCCATGCGCTGTATTTCAGAGGTGCGGCGAGGGTTACGCGTACTCTGCCGGATGAACAAGTAGTAAAAACAAAACGGAGAGAAGCTCTTAAATCATTCATTTCTCTCGGCACTGCGCTTCAGTGAATAACACAATAATGGAGTGATTATTGTAGCAAAATTCATTCCCCCCCCCCCCAAACAAAAAACCACATTAACGGACTCGAGGCAGAAAACAGGCTGTTAATAGCTCAGTTCCTTTGTACGAATTCCAGCAAATACCGTAATTAATGATTCCTACGAGATAAAACGACGTATAGATATCATCATAAACATGGTTCACCAACGACCAAATTTTGTGGGGGTGTTTTCTTCGTTCTCCAGTTATGAACCAAATACTCCTACATGTGGGCGTCGCCAGAGGGAAAAAAGAGGGGAAAAACAAAATAAAGAAAAAGTAATAGAATCAAATGAAACCGTTGAAAAGAGGCTTAAAAACGCGGCTACATGAATATCCTTATAAAACAATTGAACAAGAACCCAAGCGACAATTGCCGATTATCCCCATAGACACCTCAACCCCCATCCCCATCCCCATCCCTCCCCTCCTTGGTATTTTTACACCTGGAGGTTTATCGTGGTACCGGTACTTGAATGTGCTGTCCCCCTCATTTCTAGAAAATATTCTGAAGACTCCTATGCTTGCAAGCACGGTAGGCGATGGGGAGCAGGGAGCATGCCCTCCCCACATCAACGCAATATTTGTGGCGGAGGATTCCAATAGTGATGCCCCCACTGCCGACATTGCGTGTTTATACGACGGTGAAGGGCAAAGTCTAGTATTGAATTTAAATCACCCTGACGCAAATTTAATCTGATGAATAGTTGCTAGAGTAGATTCGGATCAGTCAACCGATCCCGCAAGCTCTGTGGTCGAGATGCAACGGTATCTGCACTAGAAAGCAAGATGACATGGATTCGAGTCCCACCGAATGATTTTTCTCAATTTCACTCGAAGGGCGAAACCTAATGTTGAATTTACATCACCTTGACGCCAATTCCATCGTATGTATAGTTTCATTGCGGTACCCGTGGCTACATCCGATTCGAAACAGCCAACCGATCTCACAAGCTTGGTGGTCGAGTACTAAGATGTCTGTAATAGAAGGCAGGAGTGACTTTTCTCCCTTCACTCGGGGGTAACACACTGAGTGTGCAGTGTTCATACGTCGGTGAGGGGACAGTTAGCTAAAATAGTGCAAATCAAATTGTGATAGGCGATTATAATTCATTGCGAGAACGCAGGTTTAACACTTAAGCCTCTGACTTCAAAGTGCAGATCGTGAAATACAGAAAGACTGGGAAAAAGAGAAAGCGCCTGAAAGTTATATGAGGCCTAGCCTCCCCCTTCCATTCCTCTCCCCTACCCCTTCCTTAGCAACCAACGATGTTCCCATTTTGAAATTACAACGGCAAATCTTGATTGTGCAACAGTTTTCTTGGCCTCTGACCTTTTTCTGTGGATCCGCCGGTTTAGATAGTACTACACACAGAGACACAGCGGCGAGTGTTACGCGCAATGCTTAGTGTTCAATCGTTCTTTGTATCAGCATATATTTATAAAATATTGATTCATGGATGGAATTAAATTCATTTGTTCCATGCTTTCGAAATTAATTTTACAATTATGTCGAAGCGACGAGGCAGATGGCAAGCAGTTAATTGTTGTATTCTTTTGTGTACATCCCCGGTGGTAATGAATTATGTATCGTAATGGTAACATATTACGCTGGGCTTATAAGTCAGGGGAAAAACACTTTTGGATTCGCCTCATATAGTCTTATATTGCAATTTTAATTCAGAAGTGCTAAGGATTTAATTTAATCCAACAGAAAGTCTCACTGAAATTTGAATGTCTTAACTCGTTGGTAGTAGTTCTTTTTTGTTGTGTGCTACTGACTGAGTATCACAGAGGGATGTAGTTGGTACGCAACACCAACCAATTCAAACTAGGCAACGACTGATCGCTAGACTCAAACCTCGAAACGCTGCTGCACATAGGATCACCGCCTCCCCTCCTCCTCACCAATGTTGCTGGGCACAAACAACGACGCCGATCATGCCGTTCTCTAGTCTACATTAAATAAGTGCTTGAATAAACGATGAATTACAGAAAAAAAGACTGAATGTTACCCATAACATGACCGTTGTAACGTGGATATCAGACTCCATGATATATGGACTCGTTGGTAGTAATGCGCATGCGCAAGTATGATATTTAGGAGTGTGACTGGTCACGTGCAAGGGATTGACCAATAATAGGGAAAAGAAGTCCGATTTTCACAGGAGTCGGATTTTCATATGACACCCGGCACTGGACAATTGCTTTATTTCGTCATTAACACCACCCACCCATTATTTTTATGCAGTTCTCATAGTGGTTGCAACTAAGTTTAAAACTATATCTAGTAACTAGTGGTCACCTGTTTAAAAGCCGTGAGCTAATTGGTAAGTGTGTTATAATGATCGATATTGAAGACAAGTTTATTCACTTGAACATGTATTTTGTTATGTAAAACTCCATGTACTGTACTTCAGAGATACGGCGAGGGTTAGGCCTGTGCGTACTGAACAAAATTGCCGGATGAACAAAATTAATAGTAAAAAAAACCGGAGAAAAGCTCTTCAATCATTTATTTCTCTAGGCACTGCGCTTCAGTGAAAAAACACAATATTGGAGGATAAATGTAGCAAAATTCATTTCTTTACATTAAAAAGAAACCAACAACAGACACGAGGAAGAAAACAGCTCGGTTCATTTGTGTGAACAAATACCGTATAATTAATACCTAAGAGATGAAACGACGTATATATTGTCATACATGGTTCACCAACGACCAACTTTTGTGTGGGTATTGTTCTTCTTTCCCCTGTAATGAACCAAATGCTCCTATGTGTGGGCGTCGCCATCAGAGGGTGAGATCAAGGGGGATAAAAACATACAGAATAGTGTAATAGTATCAAACGAATATTGGTCGCAAACAATATCATCTTCTCAATTATATTGTAGCAACTCCAACTGTTGACAAGAGGCTTAAAACGTGGCTACATGAAAATCTTCATAACAAAATTTGTACAAAGACCCCGTGCGACAAATGCCAATTACCCCCATAGACACCTCAACCCCCATCCCCATCCCAACCATTCCCCTTTTGGTATTTCTACTGCTTAAGGGGTTTATCGTGGTACCGGAACTTGAATGTGCTCCTCCTTTTTGGAAGATATTGTGGAGACTCCAATGCTTGTAAAGCAAGGTAGGCGATGGGGAACAGGCAGCATGCCCTCCCCACATCAACGCATTATTTGTGGCGGGGAGTTCCAATAGACATCATGAAAAATTGATATATGGATGGAAATTAAATTCATTTCTTTCCATGTTTGGGAAATTAATTTAAAATAATTTGTCGCAGCGACGAGGCAGATTACAGGCAGTTAATGGTTGTGTTCTTTTGTGTACATTTCCACTGGTACTGAATTATGAATCCTAATGGTAGCATTTTACGCTGGGCCTACATCAAGGGGAAAACGACTTTTGGATTCACTTGAAGCCATACACTGTTGAAGCGTTTTTTCTTTATAAATTTGAATCGTACGACTTCAGAATAACTTTATATTTTAAAATGTAGTTCACCATGTCCAATTTTAATGTCTGGCTTATACTTTCTTTTCATTCCAGAAGTGTTGAGTTTTTATTAAAACCGAAAGAAAGTCTCACTGAAATTCGAACTCATTGGTTGTAACTCTTTTTCATTCGGTGCTACTGACAAAATGTCACCGAGAGATGTAATTGGTACGCATCATCAACCAAATTGGAACAAGGCAACGACTGATGATCGCGACACTCAACACCTCGAAACGCCGCTGCCCATAGGATCCCCCACCTCCCACCAATGTTGCTGGGCACAAACAACGACGCCGATCATGCAATGCCGGTTTCTATAGTCTGTATTAAATAAGTGCTGGAAAGAACAATGAAATATATAAAAACAAAACATGCATGATTAGTAATCATCGACTGAAATAACTTTGACTGAATGTTACCGGTTACATGGCCGCGACTGGACCGTAATTGTGTATTGCGGCCACAAGCTCCGCCCACCTACGATTGGTATACGTTTCTCTCATTGGTTAGGACCGAGTTTAGAACTAGCTCCTGACCAAAAGCGGTGATCTGATTGGTCAATGCGTGTTATATAATAGACAAGCAAGAAGAGTTTATTGGCATGAACCTGCAGATACTTTTGCATAACTCCATGTACTGTACTTAAGGGACACGACGAAGGTTACGCGTACTCTGTCGCAGTGAACGAATAAAAAAAACAAACAAAGTGAAGCTCTTAAATCATTCATTTCTCTCGGCACTGCGCTTCAGTGAATTACACAATTACAGAAGGATAAACGTAGCAAAATTAATTTCTTCCCATTAAAAATAAACAATTAGCGGATACGAGGCAGAAAACAGGTGGTTGGTGGATCGGTTCTTTTATGTGTATTCCTGTAAATACTAAATAACTAATGACACATTGTCACGAGAGATAGCACCATTTATTATTACATGCCACGACGCGGATTTTTTTTTGGCGTTTTTATTTGAGCTGCGTGATAGCAGCTCTACAAATCATCGTTAGTCAGTTAGTTCGTAAAAGCGTTGACATTTGCCTAGTTGTCTATTGCTCCTACAAATTTTAAACGATTTCAACCAAACTTTGTCAAAAGTATCAGTAGCCCAGCCCCAACATGTCACTTGACCAAACTGGGGTCAAAGGTCACGATGGGGTTAATACAGGGGCCAAAAACCTGTGTTTTTTTTCAAACATGAATTCGTTGGCCCGCAGCTTCCGAGATATTTCCTAACGTTTCATTGGGGATAGTATTCCTCTGTTCTTGTGAATCCAGATACTAATAACTCGTAAGCATGGACGTCGCGAGAGCCAGGATAAGGAGGATAATCAAAACAGAATTAAAAGAAACTGGTCAAAACAATGTTATCTTAGTTAAATAGATCCATATTTAATAAAAAAACACCGCGGCAACACGAATACCCCAATTCAAATTTTGAACCTACTAAAACAAGAGAAACAATGTGTTTAACCCTCACAATCACCACCTCAGCCCCCACCTCCACCAATCTGCCCCCCCCCCCTTCTCAATATTTATACTGCCGGTGATTTCTGACATTCCTGGCGATCGTGGTAGGGGAAGCATGTCCTCCCCACTCCCCAACAATACTTTTGGCGTGGGACGCCAAAGCGGTTATGGCTTTGACCACATCTCAAGATTTGTTTTAAAGAGCACGTAGATTTAAAAAAAAAAAATTACAAGAATCTTCACAGTAGTATTCCCTCCAAGTAATACCGGTGAAAGGTATTGCTCTTCCAACGCCATTGACAGTAAACAGTGCGAGAAATGGACGTAAAACGTATACATGTACATGCAGACATGAATGTGTGAACAGCGCCCCTTAATTAGGTGTCATCTTTCCCCAATCCATTTTCGACTTTTCCAAACTGTCGATCCCCCAAATGCTATAACAAGAAGTCGCCAATGCTGCTACTTTAATTGCATTTAAGTGCTTTTACAATTGAAATCCATTCAACCTTCTCCTAGCTACACTTCCATGTTATTCAAATGTCTAACTTAGGAAAAAATGCCGAATTTTCCCTGGAATCCCGAAACAAAGGTCGTCGAAAAATATAGGCTATTCAAACAGGCGCTGTGAGTGTCACAAAGGGTGTAATGGCCACTCTAATACTATGCGTCGTCAATATTTTGCATTCACATCAATATCTCACACAGCTACTCCTGTGTTTAAAATTGATAAATAAAAGTGTCAACTCAGATAATTGATTGCAATATCGCCCGCTCCCACTTAAACCCCGCCCATCTTGTTAACATGCACCAATGAGAGACAAGAATATGATTGATCTAGTTCGTGTTCTTTCCTGATTGGCTGGCTGGTTATAACGTCTTCCTGTAGCTGTCTGCAAAGCGCAGCTGCTGGGGTGTTTTTTGTGCACGGTGATATACCATCAACCTGACGGATTCTCAATCATTGCATCTGTGACAATGGACGGAGCAGTAGCTTGGATTCTGATGGTATCATCACTGACAGGTAGGTTGAAGTTTGCTCTGTGAAGAAGTTTATTTGATAACCAGAAATAGCACGTAGTATACAAACGCCACTTTGGTGAATGTGCACGTGGACAAAGTCCATTTACAGTGTTGAAAGACTTCTAAGTATTATTTGGCAATTACAAATGAATTCGTTTTTTTCAATCCCTGTTTTTTTACTAATCCAAAATGATAGACTGCACTCGATCTGCCCATATATTAAATATTCAGCCTGCACCACCATGCAGTTTTAAGAAAAAAACACAGTGGACACAAGATTGTGTACCAAACATTAAGTCGTCATTGTTTGTAAGACGAAGTACAATTTTCTTTCTCCGAATTTTTTTTTCATAGTCGGAGAGCTAGAGATGAAGTGGTATGTGTTTCGAGGATGCACATATTAGGCAGTGACCGGTTTTTTTTTTTTTTTTTGTGTGCCGTGTTATAACGCCAGTCCGACCAATTGCATACTGTTTTGATTAATCAGGGCCGTACGTGGGGAACTGGGGAGGGGCTGGTGCTGAGTGAAACCTCCACCCCAATAATTATCCAGTCGGCATTTAGAGCCTCGGTCGGTCGATCAGCCACCAAATTAAAATACATAACAGCACGGGCTTTGATGGAGGGAGGTTGAGGTGGTGCGACGGGTATGGCAATTAACATTTGTTGTCGGTAAAATCCTCGTTCTGTCGACCACATCGTGTGTCACTCGGTAAATTATGCCGCATGAATAGCGCCACCTGTTGTGCTATAGAGTATCAAATATCTTTGAACAGCCCGTCCCCCACCCTCCAACCCGGAACAAAAGTAGATGTCACTCCTCCATGTTTTAAATAATTTTGCGGCAGCCCGGTGATC
Source organism: Patiria pectinifera (assembly GCA_029964075.1). Taxonomy (NCBI): domain Eukaryota; kingdom Metazoa; phylum Echinodermata; class Asteroidea; order Valvatida; family Asterinidae; genus Patiria; species Patiria pectinifera. The sequence continues at coordinate 25,788,286 of CM057148.1, forward strand.
GGAAAAAATCTACATTCCAGCAGGGATAGCCTATTGGCAAATTGTTGTCACACTCCCACCCCCATTTAAATTGGTCTGACCAATGACAGTAAGTCAAGAATGTTACAGATAATTCATAAAACTGTAGAGGACTATTTCCTTCTGAGTAATCAGAGTTGATTTATTCGAATTCACCAAACGGTGTATTGGGAGCTCTTGGAACTCATCACGCAATTTGTTGTGTCAAAGTAACAAGTAACAAAGATATTGATATTATGATGCTTTAGATTTATCGCTAGAGGGCGCTTAACCCATCTACTCTGCTTTGTATGGGGGAAAAAGTTTCCATATTTTGCTTTCCAATATTAAAGATGCTCATCTTTCAAATTTTGGGCACCTTGGTTACCAATAGAAGGGCGGTAAAAATGCTTTTCACCACTTCGGAAATAATGATAATTGTGTTGCGTTGGATTTACCGCGAGAGGGCGCTGGACCCATCCACTTCGTTTTGTATGGCAAACATTGTTTCCATTTTTTTTTGCATTCCAATGATAGAATTCTTTAGAATGAAGCAGAAGCTCATCTTTCAAACTTTTGATACTTTATCACTAGGGGGCGGTATGAATCCTTCTCACCACTTTGGACATTATTTTTATTGTTTTGTTAGATTCACTGCGAGAGGGCGCTTCAAAAATCCAACTTAGTCTGAATTCAAATATTTGTTGAGTTCGATTGTTAGTGTCATTTGACTTATCGTTTAAACTTTAGCAACTCGCATTGTTATCGCTGGGTGGCGGTATAATCCTTTTCACCACTTTGCAATAAGGCTGCGTCGCAATTACTTGGCTACAACAAGAAATTACACATGTGGCTACGGAAGCGGCTGCAGCCACTTCCCCGGCATAGACTGTGTGTTATTGCTAGTCGTAGCCAAGTAATTTGTATATGACCGAACTGAAGGATATTGGTTGCTATAGATCTATCGCGAGAGGGCGCTTTAACCATCCACCCTGTTTTTGTATGTGAACAAAAACTGTTTCCGTGGTTAGCATTTGAATGTTTGTTACATTTATTTCGTGTGTCATTGGACTCATAGTACTCTTGGCGTTTTGGTTATCACTGGGCAGGCATAAATCATTTTCACTACTTGGTGCTGGGGGCGGGGTCTTTATATTTTACATCTGAATTCGAATCATTCACTGAGTACGCTTCAAATACAATAAAGATGGGATTGTTCTATTATTAGATAATTATTTTGTGAGGAAAACTTTCAGCAACGATGATATGAAAATCTAAACGTCCTGACGTATCGGCGATATTCACTCAGTTTAAAAGCCCAAAGGGGAATTTCGGTGGAAAACCGTAAACCGGAGTAACGGACATTAACAAATTCACAAGATGTGCCCATTGGTATTCAAGCCTTGGTCACCAATGGTACATTCTAATCAATATTGCACCACAAAAGTAACCTTAACATTGACCATTTTTTCTTTCTTTTTCTTTTTGCGTGCATGTTTACAAAAACTGTAGTGTTGGCCTCATGCCACAAAGTCTGCTTCATTGGATCGGAGTACAACCCCCAAGCTGGTATCCCACCCCGTTGGTTCCTGCCGTACAAAGATCCATGCGAATGCACATCGATACGTCTCGGTGGGATGCAAATGCCCGCTTCGTCATACCGCCAGGGGGCACCCCATTACCTGAAGGAGCTCTTCCTGAGTGAGGACTCCGACGAAATTCAAACTTACTTCAAGTGCAGTCGGACGACTGCTGCTAGTGGAACGACTTCTGCTGGTGGAGCGACTACTGCTGGTGGAACGACTACTGCTGGAGGAATGACTACTGCTGGTGGAGCGACTACTGCTGGTGGAACGACTTCTGCTGGTGGAGCCACTACTGCTGGTGGAGCGACTACTGCCGGCGGAGCGACTACTGCCGGTGGAGCGACTACTGCCGGTGGAGCGACTACTGCTGGTGGAATGACTTCTGCCGGTGGAGCGACTACTGCTGGTGGAACGACTTCTGCTGGTGGAGCGACTACTGCTAGTGGAACGACTTCTGCTGGTGGAGCCACTACTGCTGGTGGAGCGACTGCTGCCGGTGGAGCGACTACTGCCGGTGGAGCGACTACTGCCGGTGGAGCGACTACTGCCGGTGGAGCGACTACTGCCGGTGGAGCGACTACTGCCGGTGGAGCGACTGCTGCCGGTGGAGCGACTACTGCCGGTGGAGCGACTACTGCCGGTGGAGCGACTACTGCCGGTGGAGCGACTACTGCTGCTGGAGCGACTGCTGCCGGTGGAGCGACTACTGCTGGTGGAGCGACTACTGCCGGTGGAGCGACTACTGCTGGTGGAATGACTTCTGCTGGTGGAGCGACTACTGCTGGTGGAGCGACTACTGCCGGTGGAGCGACTACTGCTGGTGGAGCGACTTCTGCTAGTGGAGCGACTACTGCTGGTGGAGCCACTACTGCCGGTGGAGCGACTACTGCTGGTGGAGCGACTGCTGCCGGTGGAGCGACTACTGCTGGTGGAATGACTTCTGCTGGTGGAGCGACTACTGCTGGTGGAACGACTTCTGCTGGTGGAACGACTTCTGCTGGTGGAGCCACTACTGCCGGTGGAGCGACTACTGATGGTGGAGCGACTGCTGCCGGTGGAGCGACTACTGCTGGTGGAATGACTTCTGCTGGTGGAGCGACTACTGCTGGTGGAACGACTTCTGCTGGTGGAACGACTACTGCTGGTGGAGCGACTACTGCTGGTGGAGCGACTACTGCCGGTGGAGCGACTACTGCTGGTGGAGCGACTGCTGCCGGTGGAGCGACTACTGCTGGTGGAATGACTTCTGCTGGTGGACCGACTACTGCTGGTGGAACGACTTCTGCTGGTGGAACGACTACTGCTGGTGGAACGACTTCTGCTGGTGGAACGACTACTGCTGGTGGAGCGACTTCTGCTGCTGGTGGAACTACTTCTGCTGGAGGAATGACTTCTGCTGGTGGAGCAACTACTGCTGGTGGAGCGACTACTGCTGGTGGAATGACTTCTGCTGGTGGAGCGACTACTGCTGGTAGCCCGACTGCAGTTAGTCAAACGACTGCAGTTAGTACAGGTAATACTTCCGGCTGTAATTACTGCTTCATTTCAAACTAAACTGTAAAAAAAAAAATGCCCGTAAAATTTACGGTCAAAAGTCGTGCGGCGAAGTTTCACCTGTTTACCGTATCATAGTCCGCAATTACTGCTTCTTTTCACGTGCATCGTATTTTCGAAAAAAAAACGAATGGTGCTCAATTTTTGTTTCATTTAAACTCTGCAACGTGTATTATAGGATTCATGAGAATTGAAAGCATTAAACATTTGCTTAATTTTAAAACTGGGCTGTATAAGGCTTGTGAAGGATTTACCGTAAAGTAAAACGTCCTTCATGTACAAACTGTCTTACACTTCAGGAGTAGCCCAGTCTTCCTTGGATTGTTTCGAATACTAAATTTCCGTGATGTGAGCATTTGGGACCTGCCATATCATAATGAGGAATTACCCCCACCTTTGACTTTTCAAGTTACCTTCATCATGTTAAACAGCAAATCATTGGCTTTCCAATGATACCAATTTATTTCTGTAGCTTTAATTTTTGCCAAAGATATGCTACGGGAACTTCAACAGTGTCCCGCCGAATTTCTCCAACCCCACTTCGAGAAAAACGGCTTTGAAAAAAAGAAATACGCATTGCGCCGCCAACGGCAGTGGAAAACGTTCTTCAGTTTCCAACTTTTGGGTTTTTTTTTTCTTAACAAAAATGCATAGTGTGAATCAAAAGAACATGGTAACATTTATTTCATTGATCAGCAGGACTTCATCAAACACAATTTAGGAAAGACATTGTATTTTTGGGTGATATAAAAAATGGACCTAACGCATCAATTCAAGGTGATGCCACGCTTACCCGTAAAATCTAATTCAAATCACATGACTGCTGATTAAATCCCGCATGTTTTTCACGCATGTGTATTAACGTAAATGTCTTCAGTAGCCTGCAGAATAAAAGGTGCTACCGGCGGTGGGGAAACAAAAAGCAAATCCAGTCTTGGGCCAAGACTATCCTACGGCCTTTGGAAAGTCTCTGTCCCCAGCCGAAAAGTGGAGGCGCTCATAGACCCCCCATGATTTACGCCCGTGCTTTGCTAATTAGGATTGAATTCATTTCAGTCTAGGAATGCGTTAGGTTGCATCAAGCCCCTTTACTCAGTTTTATATAGCGGGGGCCATGTGAGCGGAGAAACATTCATGGCTACCTTCCACCGTGAATATATGTCCGTGATCCCCTAGACGAATTAAACCTGATACGTACGCCACTGAAGAAAAAATCACGTGGGATTTATTTCAACTTACCTCGAAGAACGTGTCTGCCTTCATTCCCATTTAAGATTAACCCTTTCTTTGAATGTTTTTTTTTGCAGGTGTTCAACACTGATCACGATACCCCAGTCACTAACATGTTTGATGAGAGTGTAGTGGCGACGGTAGTGCGCATTGAGCCTACCGAATGGCATGTCCAGGTTCGTCTGCAACTGGAGTTGCTTGGGTGTCGCCGTGATTAATTTGGTTGAATCAACGGTATTCTGAACATTAGCTTGTGCAATATTGCATTACAATATACTTTTGGCCAAACGCATTAAGGCAGAGCCAGACGGCAATGGTTTGGTACCGCTTGGACAGGCATGAATATACCATTGTGTATAAGTGTTACTAGATTAAAACAACAAAGAACACATCTGAGATAGCTGGAAGGCATAAGGTATTTGGCAACATGAGTGCGATAGAACTATGACCTTTTTTGGTGATATTCAAAGAGGATAATTCAATAAGGTCGTGACAGTCATACTAATTAACATACTGTGAAATATGTAACCACTGAATAATATGCATAAGATTTGGAGTCCGGGTTGCAATTATTTGGTAACAAATATTAACCGTTTGAAATCGACTCAATAAACCATACCGCATACAGGTAATTATGACCAAATAAGCCATATTATATGCCATAGCATAGGTGGATGACGTTTTCCCAAGAATTCTTTCGAGCAATTTTGGCTTAAAAATAGCGTGTGTTTTGAAATTCAATTTCATTGTTGATGTATTAAGCTTAATTAGAGTTTGTCTTTGAACTTCGCCGCTGTAAAAAAGCTAGAAAGTAGATAGCAGTAAAAGCAAACAAACAGAAACACAAACAAACAAATGGAAAACAGGAAAAACATAAACAAAAACAAGGACACAACCAAAACACCTGAACAATAAGTCGGCGTGTACTGATGACGTCGCACTCTATTTACATGTGTGCTTTCATATGGAAACCTGGTTGGGATGACGGTTTCGTAGAACCACAGAAAAGCAAACTGTAAACAAAGTATGATGCCATCAGTACGGATGCAGATTCAGGTTGACTGTAAATTTAAATCCAATTATAAGTTTCGGTTGACCATAGTTGCGATCTAGACAAATATTTCAATACAACTTGTATATAGAGAACACTTGTTCACATAAATATATTGTAAATACGTGTACCGTATAAACACAGTGTTAGCAAATCAATTTAATCGTTTAATATCATTTATTATTTCAATGCACTAATATTAATAATTGTGGCACTAAATATGACAAATTTGACTATTTAACGCGTTTAAAATTTCGAAAACAAAATGCACTTAGGCATTGCATTCGTTGTGTACTTAGTATATTAAAAAAGAAAAAAAATAGAATTGTATTTGGTGAAAATGTTCGTTTCCGTAGAGGTACATGACACCTTTTTAGTATGAGAGTTTGTCTCCATCTTTTGGGTGTCTTGTTTTAAACCTTTCGGTTTAAATGTTATGGTATTACTCCTCACGTCTTTTGTTCGCGGAAAAGGTTTAAGTACAGTTATACTAACTCTTTTATGAAATTGTTTAGCTCCGTATAATCGGAATTCGTAAGGTCAAGGAATGCAATGACAATCAGTACTGATAAGCAAACTAAATATTTGGAATAATATTTCATTATTTGAATTAAAAAAAATGTTACGACGCTCTAGTGACAATTTAATATCTAACGCAGTCAAAATTACCACAACAATGCACCTGAATTCGTGATTGTTGTTTTGTGTTATATGCCTTAGTAATTGAGAAAGAGAAAAACATGTAAACACTTTGTTCGGGGAAAAAGTTTAATATTGAAGGCGGGTTCACTCTCCACGCGAATGCAAATGCAAAGAAAATTTATCAAGTGAAATTGCAAGTTTAAATGTGTTCACTTTTTTTGAATTCGCAGCACGAATACTTGCCGTGATGTCATATTTCAACCTTTGCATCCGCTTTTGTGCCGAATGATAACCGGCTGTTACGCAGGGTTCGTCAACAGTTCGAGTGTATTAGTTTCAATCTATTAGAATAATGGTAACTCTAAGACATTGTCGGTTCAAATATGTTTGTTGTGCTCATTTCAAAAAAATAAATAAATATATGTAAAGCAAAGCACTAATGTTTTGTCTATCAGATGTTTATAAAAGTGTTTAGCTTTAAAAATTCGGAACCCGTAAATGTGTTGAATACCTTGCATTGAGAAGCTGGACCGTGACAGGCGCGGATCCAAAGAGGCGTTTTGGGGGTCGACCCCCCCCCCTTCCCTGTTTTGACACACACACCAAAACATAACAATTATATTAAAAATAATCATCTATATGTCTGTCTGTCCGCAACAATCGGACATAAAAGCAATCTAATGGGTCTGACCCCCCTTACCAAAAGTCCTTGATCCGCCCCTGCTGGAGCAAAGGCGGATCCAGAACACAATTTTTTTCGGGGGCCAAAAAAAAATTGGTCCACCAAAAGTGGGTCAAACAAAATGACAGCGTGGGGTTCTTGGCCCGCTCGATTTTTTTTTTGGGGGGGGGGGATTCTAGATGCTCTGTGGTGGGATCTGAGGCAATTTCTGACCACTATAATCAATTTTGTTTGAAAAAAGATGATGATTCATTGCGACGTCACTTAACAAGAAAAAAATTGGGTTCGTTTAATATATTTATTTAGTTATTTTTTTTCGTGGGGGGGGGGGGAGGTTAGCCCCCGTCTCCCCCATCCGCCCTTTTGCTGGAGCAGTAAAGCCTGACAAATTGTTCGCTCCTTGGCACGAACAGTTCTTTAACGTAAAATCAAATTGCAATCTGCAATATTAATTGTGTGCGGATTGTAACTCGCTGCATATCGTTTTCTATAGATTTATTGCTTCTAGTGTTTATGGGATGGCCATATCTAGACAAACCTTGATTGCTTCACGGGTTGTTTATTACAGGAAGAAGCTTCAGTTCCCATCTGGTGCTGCACATTTACATATCGATTTCTGGCTTTTTACAACTTGGATTTCTTGTTGCTTTTTAAGACGATATTTCGTTAAATCGAGAACGGCAGAATCAGTCAGGATTTCTCATTGGTTCATGCATTACCCGCTTTCATGCGCTGCTCACGGTTTCCTGAGAGATTGCTAAAAAATGAAGCAGATCAAAATCATAGTATTCAACCCCAACTATAGCATCATTATTTAAATGCGCAGAGTAATAAGTTAGCTTCTCCGGCAACGAGCCGAAATTGTCTAGTGTCCCCCCCCCCCTCTTTTCTCCATAAATTTCGTACACGTTTGTTACTACAGACAACTTTTTACACTTGTACAAATCCGATTGACTTTATTTTTTTTCATACATATAATAATACCACCGGAACATGATTACCGAACACTGACGAAATCATAACATCATCATGTGATCCTACGTTGTTTATGGTGTACATCGAGCATTTTCTTTTTGTTCCTCTTCCCTTTTCCTTTGTTTGTACACTAACTTTTTCGAAACAGCTCTCATTGGTTTTGTACACGTTTTGTAATCGAGGTCATCCTCGATTTGGTTCCTGTCGTCGATTCACCGATGATGTTGCAGGTGTGTGTCCTCGATTTACACCGCAAGCAAACGCCGAGTAACATTACATTAATTGCGATTTTTTACGACCTTTATCTTCTGAAGTGCAAGTCCGATTGGCTTGAAACTTGGTATGTGCATAGAGAGGGACTTGTTATAGATGGGCATTAAAGTAACGTCAGGATGATGTGGCCGTATAAAACAATTAGATTTAGGGGAGTGATGGTGGAATACATACATGTAAAAGGCACATTCCTAGACAGGCTCCGAATCGAATTGGGGCGTAAATCTCATAAGCAGGGGCGACCGAACTATTTGTGACCATGCGACCTGACGCATCAGACTAAAGTGACGTCACAGGTGGAGGTTAAACATTGTTAACGTCCACCTGTGACGTCATGCTATTGTTTCAGCGCTTCATTATTTTGCAGGAATGGAGCAGTGGTGATATCACCTCTCCATTATTTTGGGAAGGTAACATCTCCACCTCTCCTTTCGTACAAAATAATGAAACGGAAAACGACACAAGGAAACAGAATCACTTGAATAACTGCTAAATCTTCGAGCAAATTTTAGTTTATAACAGCTGCATTAATTTCTCCCTTTTTTCGGGAATACAGTTGTTTTTCTTGGCGTACTTCCTTCAAAAAAGAATCATTCTTAACACATTTGAAAATACATGTACAAATACTGGCACTTCACAATGTAAGAACATTTGTTTGTAAACATGCCATTTCATTAAACATACACAAACCTGACAAGTCGCATTTCTTTATATTTCCAAGCTTTCGTGGATTTTAAACAGTGATTTTGAGGCAGATTTAAAACAACACATGCGATATTTCTCAAACACTTTCATTTTATGTTTTACAATGTTGTCACAAAATATGCAGTACATAATATACATGTAAACAGCAGGTCTTTGAGGTTTAAATTCAGAGTCAGTGTTATGTTCCTGTCGCGATCATTACGATGCATCGTTGTAGTCCCAGTCGATGAGATGGGCCTTTTCTTTCCTGTCTCCTCCTCTGTGTGCTTACCTTGCATTTGAGTGCGTCACTGGTACGTTTGTATCCTCTTACTGCAAATTAATTTCTCATCAACCTCGTTGTCGTAGGCTTACATTGGAGTTGCTGCACTTGCTCGGAGCGAGTGATTTGTGCGACGTCCCGGAATACCTGCAGCTTTGCACAAATCTGACACGACACAGGACAGTTTATGACGCCCCAGTTGCTGTGCTGTGTACCACACGTTGCCTTTAGGGTTAGCCAGAGGTCAGGCGCGGATCCGGGGCGGGACCGTCAACTCCCCCCCCCCCCTGTCAAATTTATTTTGCATAGACATTCCTAAAAACTAATTTGAAACCCCCCTGCTCTGACCCCCAAAAAAAAAATATACGGGTTTAATGTCCACCTGTTCCAAATACAGAGGCAGCTGAGATACGGGGTATTTGTACACAATTCTGTAATCTAGTGTTAATAATCGTCGAATTTGAACAGCAACCCCTATTGAAATTTGGTACCAGCCCTCCCATCCCCACCCCCATCCACCCCTCGCCCCCAGTTTTTGATTTTACGGAGGCCAAGTGTCCGGAGAAGAAAACCTGTATATATTTCACATTTTTTTATGCTGATGAACCCCCCCCCCCTGCAAAAATTGCCAGATCCGCCCCTGGAGGTCTAATGTAGAAGGCGTCTGTTGCTTGCTGGGCTGGACAATGCTGTAGGTACTTTTTATACAGTCTCAAAATGCAGCGGGACGGATCGGCTTTGTTTTCATATGCGTCCACAACTTTGGAATTAATTTTGCGATGTTTAAGCCCACTCTCATTTGCCTTGGAGACATCTTCGGCATAGCGTGAAACTTCCCACCATCCTTGTCTGTGGAGACAGCTGCGAGTTGCAGTTTCGCAAATCCTCGGGCATTATCCTTTACTTAACATTTAATTGTTGGGCCACTGCAGGTATTCAACGAATTCTGCCTCTGACATAAAAGCACGAATTAATTGGACTTAGACAGAAACAAAACGGGCGTCAAAGTTTAAATGAATTCGAGCCCCCCCCCCCCCTCCCCTCGTCCTTCTCCCCTCCCCCACCAACCAACCACCTTCGCATTTTGTGAGTGCAACGGAAAATCTTGAACGTGCAACAGTTTTCTTGGCCCCCGAAATGTTGCTTCTGAATTATCCTTGGTATGTACTATACACCGAGACACAACGACGAGTATTACGCGCATTGCGTGGTGCTCAACCATCCTTTGTATCGGCAACAGCGCTTCTGTGGATGGAGGACGCTATGAAAAATTGATATATAGATAAAAAATGAATTCATTTCTAGTCATGCTTGGGAAATTAATTTGGCAATTTTGTCGAAACGACGAAGCAGGTGGCAGGCAGTTAATGGATGTGCTCTTTTGTGTCTCTCCCCGCTGTCACTAAATTATAAATCATAATGGTAGCATTCCACGCTTGGCCTACATCAGGGGAAAACGACTTTTAGTTTCTACTACATGTAAACCATTCACTGTTCAAGTGTTAACAAGAAAAAAAAATAAAGATGTGCGACGGTAGAACAACTCTCAATTTGAAAAGTTTGCTTTCAATATCCCGTTTATTGTCCGTCTTATACTGCAGAAGTGCGGAGGTTTCAATTAAATCCGAAAAGGGGGCTCACTCAACTTCGAATGTCTACTCTCCGTGTTAGGAGTCTTTTTTATTTGGTGCTTTTGACTGTAAAAAAAATCCCTCGTTCTCAAACAACAAAATGTCACTGAAGTATGTGTTTGGTACGCAACACCAACCAAATTCAAACTATATTGATCGCGAAACTCAAAACCTCGAAAAGCGGCTGCACATGGGGTCACTTCCCGACTACCAATTTTGCTTGGCACAAACAAAACGACGTCGAGCGCCGTTCTCAAGGTTATATGAAAATAAGTGCTAGAATGAACAATGTAATACAGAAACAGAATAATATGCATCTTAAGTAATCTTCAATTTAATTTGACGTTGACTGAATGTTACCAGTAACATGGCCGGCACTGGACCATTTTGTATTTAGCCCCGCCCACGTATGATTTGTATATAATTCTCTCATTGGTTGCCAGCGAGTTTAGAACTAGCTCCAGTGGTCACCTGACCAAAATCTGTGATCTAATTGGTCAAAGCGTACTAAATGATCGACATGGAGGACAACTTTATTCACATGAACATGCAGATGGTTATGCTTATAACTCCGTGTTCTGTACTTAAATACATGTTTAGCAATTCAAACTGTTGAAAAGTGGCTTAAAACGCGGTCACATGAATATCCTCAAGTAGATTTTGAACACGGAGCCTAAGCAAAAAATGCCAATTACCCCATAGACACCTCAACCCCCAACGTCATCCCCCATCCCTGCCCTCCTCGATATTTTTACTGCTGGAGGTTTATCGTGGTACTTGAGTGTGCTCAGCCCTCCCCCTCCCTCCAGAAAATGGGATGGAGACACCCATGCCTGTATAGCACGGGGGACGATCGAGAGCAGAGATCATCACTTGTCTGCATTAGGAGTGATTTATCTCACTAGGGATGTAACACACTGAGTATACAGCTTGTCATACGTTGGTGAAGGGCAAAACCTTTTTATTGAATTAATTTAAAAATAATTGTTTGAATAAACAATGGAATACAGCAAAAGGAGATTGTCCTTCCTAAGTAATCGTCAACCTTAACTTTGACTGAAGTTATCAGTAACATGGCCGGGACTGGACCGAATTGATCAATGCGTGTTATTTGACCGACATGCAAGACGAGTTTATTGGCATGAACCTGCATGATAGTATAACTCCATGCGACAAGGGCTAGGCGTTCTCTGCCAGCGTGAACGAATAATGATAATTAAAAATTAAAACACAGAGAAGCTCTTCAAACATTAATTTCTCTCAGCACTGCGCTTCAGTGAATTACACAGTTACGGAGAAAGGAATATGGCGCAAAATTCATTTCTTCCCATTAAAAAAAACGATTTCCTTTGTGTGTGTCCCTGTAAATGCCGAATTATTAATGGTACATGTCATCAGAGTTAACACGACATATATATTATCGCACATGATCCACCCACCAGGCAGTTATTTTTTGCGGGGGTTGGGATGTTCTTTTTTCCCCAGTGTTTTTTGTTTGTTATTGAAGCTGTTTTTCTTCGTACCTTTCTTATTTATGCAGATACTAGTGACTCGTAAGAATGAGCGTCGCGAGAGTAGCAGGCTAAATATGATAATAAAAACACAAGATGGTCGCAAACAATATTATCTAATTAAATATATCTCACCCTTCACCAAACCATCCCCTCCCCTTGTCGATATTTATACTGCCGGTAATTTCTGAAATTCCTGGCTCACGATATAGGGGCGTCGTATCCTCCCAATTCCCCAATAATATTTTGGTGAGGGACAAGAACGCGGTGACTCCCCCAATCCTCGCAATACTTGGTCCCAGAGGATATTATTGTAACAAAATTAAAAGAATCTTCACAATATTATTACCTCCCAGTATTACCGGTGAAAGGTGTTGCTCTTTTAACACCCATTGTCCGTTGATTCAACAATGGGAGGAATAGACGTAAAACGTGTACATGCAGACATGCAAGTATGAACAGCGCCCCTTTAGTAAGGTGTCGTCTTCCCCCACCCCTTTTCTAAGCCGTTGGTTCCCCGCATGCTGGTAAGAATTGGCCACTGTTGGTACTTGTCGCTATATAGGTGATTTTACAATTTAAAACCACTCAACCTTCTCCTCGATACAATTGTATTTTATTCAAATGTCTAATCAAAAAAAATTTCCGAATTTTACCTAAAATTCCGAAAAAAAGTCGTGGAAGTTAATCTAGGCTATTGAAACACGCACTGTGAGTGTCACAAAGGGTGTAATGGCCACTCTAATACTATATTGCGCCGTTAACATTTCGCATTCACATTAATATCTCACACAGGTACTCCGGTGTTCGAAATTGATAAATACAACTGTCGAATAAAGCAATTGATTGCAATATTACCAGCTCCCACTTAAACCCCGCCTATCTTGTTAACGTGTGCCAATAAAAGAAAGAATACGATTGATCTAGTTCGTGCTCTTTCCTGATTGGCTGGTTGGTAATGACGTCATCCTGTTTAGTGGTGTGCGAAGCGAAGCTGCCAGGGAGAGCTGGGGTGGTCTGTGTGCACGGTGATATACCATCAACCTGACGGATTCTGGATCATTGCATTTGTGACAATGGACGGAGCAGTAGCTTGGATTCTGATGGTATCATCACTGGCAGGTAGGTTGAAGTTTGCTCTGTGAAGAAGTTTATTTGATAACCAGAAATAACACGTAGTATCCAAACGCCACATTGGTGAATGTGGACAAAGTCCATTCGCAGTGTTGAAAGACTTCTAAGTATTTCCTGGCAATTTTTTCAATCCCTGTTTTTTTCTTTTAACTTATCTAAAATGACAGACTGCACTCGGTCTGCCCATCTAAGGATTCAGCCTGCACCACCAGGCAGTTTGAAGAAATAAACACAGTGGACCCAAAATTGTGTACCAAACATTAAGTCGTCATTGTTTGTAAGACGAAATGTCATTTTCTTCCTCCGAAAAAATGTTTTTGTTCATAGTCGGAAAACTAGAGGTGAAATGTTACGTTTTTCGAGGATGCACACAGTAGGCAGTGACCGGTGCTTTTTTGTGCCGTGCTATATCCCACCGCCAGTCCGACCAATTGCATACTGTTTTTGATTAATCAGGGCCGTAGGTGGGGAACTGGGGAGGGGCTGGTGCTGAGTGAAACCTCCACCCCAATAATTATCCAGTCGGCATTTAGAGCCTCTGTCGGTCGATCAGCCACCAAATTAAAATACAGAACAGCACGGGCGTTGATGGAGGGAGGTTGAGGTGGTGTGACGGGTATGACAATTATTATATAACCGACATACAGATCCTTGTCATTTGATTGGTGGAACTCACATCACGTGACATTTGTTATTGCTCCCATTCACGCCGCCGCTCAAAAAGTACTATCCGCCCATGGGTAATGGTATACAAATATTGAATGCTTCGAGTGGTGTAGTAAAACTAGCCTCCCGAGGTGATCCATGGACCATTCTATTTTCCCGAGGCGAAGCCGAGGGAAAATAGAATGGTCCATGGATCACCGAGGGAGGCTAGCTTTACTTCACCACGAGATAAAGCATTCAATATTTGTTTTATAACACTTCACCCACAGATTCTGCTTGATTTTAATATTTTACATTATTTAAATTTGAACACAGTTGAAATAAACTTTAATTTCAATACAAAATTGGTGAAAAATGTATTTCTCTCTTAAAAACTAACCCTTCACGAAATGTTTGAACCCAAGTCTGCGGCGCGCTCTCTTTGGAATAATACGCGCTACGCACAACGCGCAACGCGCACACCAGCATGCATTTGCACACAAATACCGCGCCGTGGAAATAGTACTTTGGTTGCTAATGGTATAGTACTTTGGTTGCTATGCGCATAGTACTTTTGGCCGTGCACAGAAAGATAGCAAAATTAGAAAGTAACATGAGACTCGCTCTCGGCCAATCAAGACACAGAATCTGTGGGTGAGGTGTTATAAAAAACACTATTCAACAGTTAGGATCATGACGCGGTATTTGTGTGCAAATGCATGCTGGTGTGTGCCTTCAGCGTTGTGCGTAGCGCGTATTGTTCCGAAGAGCAAGCGCTACAGCGTTGGATTCAAACATTTTCGTGAAGGGGTGGTTTCAAAGGGAGAAATACATTTTCCTCCAGTTTTGTATTGAAATAAAAGTTCACATATATCAAATGAGAAGGATCTATATGTCATTTATATAAAACAAATATTGAGTGGCTTTAAATTGTGAAATGGGAGGAATATTATCGCTCGGTAAAATCTGGACTTGTCCATTTCACTCGGCTTCGCCTCGTGAAATGGAAAAGTCCAGATTTTACCTTGCAATAATATTCCTCCCATTCCACGCTGAGCCACTCAATATTTGTATAATATTTTGTTGTCGGTAAAATCCTTGTTCTGTCGACCACATCGTGTGTAATTCGGTAAATTATGCCGCCATGAATAGCGCTATCTGTTTCCTATATAGTATCATAGAATCTTTGAACAGCCCCTCCCCCACCATCCAACCCGAAACAAAAGTAGATGTCACTCCTCCATGTTTTAAAAGATTTTGCGGCAGCCCGGTGATCGGAGAAAGTTTTCCTTCTAGCACCTTCTAGCATGGATGACCTATTGGTTAGTGTTGTCACACTCCAACCCCCATTCGAATTGGTCTGACCAACGGCTCAGGTTTATTGCAATGACAGCAGCTCAAGCATGTTACAAATAATTCATAAAACTGTACAGGACTCTTTCCTTCCGACTAAACAAAGTTAATTTATTTGATTTCACTAAACGGTTGGTTCGGGCTCTTTAAACCCATCACGCAATTTCCTATGGAAAAATAACAAAACAGATATTGATATTGTGTTGTTGCAGATTGATTGCAGGAGGGCGCTTTGCTTTGTATGGGCAAAAGGGTTCCATAGTTTGCCTTCCAATATTAAACATGCTCATCTTTCAACTTTTCAACCCTTTGGTTACCACTAGAAGGGCGGTAAAAATCCTTTTCACCACTTCGGAAATAATGATAATTGTTGCATTGCATTGCATTTTAATACCGCGAGAGGGCGCTGGACCCACCACTTCGTTTGTATGGCAAACATTGTTTCCATTTTTTTTTTGCATTGCAATAATTGAATTCTTTAGAATGAAGCTCATCTTTCAAACTTTTAATTCTTTATCACTTGGGGGCGGCATGAGTCCTTTTCACCACTTTGGATGTTATTTTGTATATTGATTTTTTGTTCCGTTAGATTTTCTGCTAGAGGGCGCTTCAAAAATCCAACTTAGTCTGAATTCAAATATTTGTTGAGTTCGATTGTTGGTGTCATTTGACAAATCGTTTAAACTTGAGCACCTTGCATTGTTATCACTGGGTGGCACTTTTTACCACTTTGGTGGTGGTGGGGGGGGGGGGGCTTTTATATTTTACATCTGAATTCGAATCATTCACTGAGTACACTTCAAATACAGTCAAGATGGAATTGTTCTTATATTTGATAATTGTTTTATGAGAATAACTTCCAGCAACGATGATATAAAATAATGAAAAAGTCCTGACGCATCGGCGACATTCACTAAGTTTAAAAGCTCAAAGAGGAATTTCGGAGGAAAACAGAAAACCGGAGTAACGGACATTATCAAATCCACAAGATGTGCCCATTGGTATTCGAACCTTGGTCACCAATGGTGCATGCTAATCAATATTGCACCACAAAAGTAACCTTAACATTGACATAATTGTTTTCTTTTCTTTTGTGTGTGCATGTTTACGAAAACTGTAGTGTTGGCCTCATGCCACAAAGTCTGCTTCATTGGATCGGAGTACAACCCCCAAGCTGGTATTCCCCTCCGTTGGTTCCTGCCTCACAACGATCCATGCGAATGCATCGCTATACGTCTCGGTGGCGTGAATGTTCCTGCCTCGTCATACCGCCAGGAGGCGCCCCACTACCTGAATGAGCTCTTCCTGAGTGAGGACTCTGACAAAATTCAAGCTTACTTCAAGTGCAGTCGGACGACTGCTGCTAGTGGAACGACTACTGCTAGTGGAACGACTTCTGCTAGTGGAGCGACTACTGCTGGTGGAACGACTACTGCTGGTGGAGCGATATCTGCTGGTGGATTGATATCTGCTGGTGGAGCGACTACTGCTAGTGGAGCGACTGCTGCTGGTGGAGCGACTACTGCTGGTGGAGCGACTACTGCTAGTGGAACGACTACTGCTGGTGGAGCGACTACTGCTGGTGGAGCGACTACTGCTGGTGGAGCGACTACTGTTAGTGGAGCGACTGCTGCTAGTGGAGCGACTGCTGCTGGTGGAGCGACTACTGCTGGTGGAGCGACTACTGCTAGTGGAGCGACTTCTGCTAGTGGAGCGACTTCTGCTAGTGGAGCGACTACTGCTGGTGGAGCGACTTCTGCTGGTGGAGCGACTACTGCTAGTGGAACGACTTCTGCTAGTGGAGCGACTTCTGCTAGTGGAGCGACTGCTGCTGGTGGAGCGACTACTGCTGGTGGAGCGACTACTGCTAGTGGAACGACTACTGCTGGTGGAGCGACTACTGCTGGTGGAGCGACTACTGCTGGTGGAGCGACTACTGCTAGTGGAGCGACTACTGCTAGTGGAGCGACTACTGCTGGTGGAGCGACTACTGCTGGTGGAGCGACTACTGCTAGTGGAGCGACTTCTGCTAGTGGAGCGACTACTGCTGGTGGAGCGACTACTGCTGGTGGAGCGACTACTGCTAGTGGAGCGACTACTGCTAGTGGAACGACTTCTGCTAGTGGAGCGACTGCTGCTGGTGGAGCGACTACTGCTGGTGGAGCGACTTCTGCTGGTGGAGCGACTACTGCTAGTGGAACGACTTCTGCTAGTGGAGCGACTTTTGCTAGTGGAGCGACTGCTGCTGGTGGAGCGACTACTGCTAGTGGAACGACTACTGCTAGTGGAGCGACTACTGCTAGTGGAACGACTTCTGCTAGTGGAGCGTCTACTGCTGGTGGAGCGACTACTGCTGGTGGAGCGATATCTGCTGGTGGAGCGACTACTGCTGGTGGAACGACTTCTGCTGGTGGAACGACTACTGCTAGTCGCCCGACTACAATTAGTCAAACGACTGCAATGAGTACAGGTAATATTTCCGGCTCTAACTACTGCTTCATTTCAAACTACACTGTAAAAAAAAAATGCCCGTACAATTTTCGGTCAAAAGTCGTGCAGCGAAGTTTCACCTGTCTACCGTATTTTTTTAACGGTTGAACCGTACTTTGTTTTATGGATAAAACCGATTTTGCTTCTATAAAAGGTCTGCAATTACTGCTTCTTTTCACGTGCATCGTATTTACAGAAAAACGAATGGTACTCGATTTTTTCTAATAAATCAAACCCTTATTTTGAACAGTTTTACCAATCATTTGTGTCTTCTCCAATGCCTGTAGATTACTTTAAACACATCCGCCATTGAAGCCTTTGGGCCTGGTCCATAATCCCGTTACACTTTGGTATGTCATACATACACATGCGCACCCATGCGCGTTTGCTTTACATAGTATTACGCTATGCGGACATTTCTTTGTTTTCGTGTAGTTAAGAAAACTCAGTACAAAAAATAACTTTACTTTAACTGTGAAAACTCTTTCAACCCATTTTTTTTTTCTATGATTCCTTTTTAGTGTTTCTCTTTTTTTTTGCCACGGATAAACCTAGTCCAAAAATGCCTTTAAACCTGTTTTCCAGAGAGGGTAAAACGTTATGTGGACACGGCTTAGTCCACATAACGTCAACACAACCTGCATTATGTGGACACCTTTTGTTCACAAGTCCACATTGTGAATGCTAGACAAGCACATGTATGCACACATGCTTTATGTTTGTTGTGTTAGCCTGCACGTAAACGTCAAACAAATTCACTCTTCACATCTTCTACCCGGCAAGTGACAATCTGTGTATTTAACACAAACTAGCCAGATCACAAAATAAAACTTCAATAACAATTAAATCATGCAGAAAAATAGCCATTTATCGGCGATGCGCGAGCAATCCCATAGTAAACTGTGAGTTACGGGTTTGTTGGTAAAACGTAACACGTACTTCATTTACGGTTACTCACAGTGAATATTTTCGTAACTTTCACTGTAAAATAAACAATGTGGTAATAAGAGGAAAAGATTTGGTTTTGTGTTGCCGTTGTTTCTTATCACTTCAATGATGTTGAACTCTTGATTAACTGACCGGAACGGTTCTCGGAGCTTACTTCGCTTAATAAAATAAATTCCTCCAGAGTCATAAATCAGACGAAAATGATGAAATCTATTTCATCCGTCAGTAGGAAATAATAGAAACGAAAAAAAAACCGGTTGTCTAACCCGCAACCTGAAGCACTGTGACCACGCGACCTACCGCATCAGAATAAAGTGATGCCACGCTTTTCCTCGTGGATTGCAAAATATGTTCAAATCACATGACATACTTATTCAATCACGTGATATTTTTCATGTTTGCGTAACAACGTAAATGACTTTAGTAGCATGCAAGGGGAAAATGCTACTAGCTGTAGGATAACAAAATCCAATCCAGTCTTGGACCAAGACTACCCTACGGCCTTTGGAGAGTCTCCGTCTGCAGCCAAAAGGGAGGCTCACATAGACCCCTCCCGTGCTTTGCTTATTAGAATCAGTTAATTTCAGTCTATGAATGCGTCTATAATACATCAGCAGAGAATATTTTGCACTCGCACATGTCATCCGGATTAGATGTCTAAATATTACCAGTTTCGGAGCCCCCTTCCTCAAAAAGAGGGATTGCCAGTTGACATGTATACATCGATATGGTTTATTTTCTCGCTTGACAGCAAAAGCTGAGTGTTCAGAGCCTCTTGGTATGGAGAACGGGACAATCCCTGATGATCATATCACGGCATCCAGCTTTCTTCCACATTCATGTTGTACACCCCAGAAGGGACGGCTGAACAGTAGCGGTGTATGGACATCATCGAGGTAGGTAACAAATGAAACCATCGTTAGCTACCACAAATTACACCCAACACTTACATCCATATATGACCTTACAAAGACGGAAGACATTTCATTCAATCTGATTTTATTTTGGTCCTAGCCGACAAAGTAGTTTATTTAACAAAATCAACTTCTTTTTGTATATTTAATATGTCTGTCACTCCCTCAATTACTGTTTTTTAAAAGGTTGCCTTGCAAGTCCGGTTTCCCGGTCCCTACACTATCGAATCTGATAGGAGGGGCGGAAACCAGTCTACCCTGAGACAACTTCATTATTTTCGGGCAGCAATTAATTGGACATTTATTTCGTAGTTATTCCTTAAATAGAACACGGCCGATATATGTGTCTAAAGACTCATTCAAAATTGAGTAAGTTCTGCATTTGTACAAAGATGTTAATTGGAAAGAATATTTTTTTTCGGATGAAAGTCAAAATAGTACTGATAAAGCTTGAATGAACTCCACTAGTAACATTAATATACAAAAGGCTTCCAATCAATAGTTTAATCGCGTTCAGTTTTTGTCAATCCCTCTCCTGATAAAAGCGGGTGTTTTTTTGCGGAGCATGTTTATTTCATTGTTCCCCACCTCCATTCACACAGTGTACACAACAATGAAAGTTTCTGGATCGAGGTGAACCTGACTACCAGTACAGTGGTGTCTGGCGTCATCACAAAAAGCCAGAGGATCGATCAGTTCACTGGATATGTAAAGAAGTATAAAGTGGCATTTAGGAAGCAGTCCACATCCGATTCCACATATGTGACAGATGGAAACGGAAACGCCAAGGTACATTGATCACAATTTTCTTTATTTTTGTCCCACCTTTTTGTATTATCAAATCAAAGCATCCACGTACCCGTCAACCGCTACGAGTGGAATTACCCCATCACCCTCTTTTATCCAATATTACCAATAAAACGAAATTTGAAATTGCTCGCTTTGAAGAGCACCCACGTATATCGTACCTAAATTGGGAACAGCCATACGTTGTATGCAGCCCCCTTGCCTCTGTTTTGTATTGTGGCGGCTTGGTGAGCGCAGACAAATTGCTGGCTACCTTCCGCCGAGAAATGGTCTGTCAGTGATCTTCGCCAACGAAGTGCGTACGGTACTGATAACGTTATGAAGGATTTGTTTCCAACTAATCTCCAAGAAAGTGTCTTCCTTCTTCCAATATTTTCACAGTTATAAAGATAAAACCTGTATTTGTATGCTTTTGTTGCAGGTGTTCACTGGTAACACTGATCCCGAAACCCCGGTCACTAACATGTTTGATGACAGTGTGGTGGCGACCGTAGTGCGCATTGAGCCTACCGAATGGCATGGCTGGATTCGTCTGCAATTTGAGTTGCTTGGATGTCGCCGTGATTGATTTGGCTGAATAAGTGGTATTCTGAACATTCGTTTTTGCAAGATTGCATTACGATGTACATTTGACCTAACGGATTAAGTGTTACTAGATTAAAACAACAAAGAACACATTAGAGGTAGCTGGAAGGCATAGGGTCTTTGGCAAAATAAGTGCGATATATGACATTTTTTGGTGCTTTTGAAAGAGGATAATACAATGAGGTTGTGTCAGCCATACTAATGAACATACTGTGAAATATGTAACCACTGAATAGTATGCACGCGATTCGGAGTCCGGGTTGAAATTATATGGTAACAAATGTTAACCGTTTGAAATCAATTCAATAAACCATACCGCATACATGTAATTATGACCAAATAAGCCATATCATATGCCATAGCACATGTGGATGACTTTTCCCAAGAATTCTTTCGAACAATTTTGGCTTAAAAAAGTGTGTGTTTTGAAATACAATTTCATTTTTACTAAGCGTAATTAGCGTTTGTCGTCGAACCTCGCTGCTGTAAAAAAAAGCTAGAAAGTAGATAACAATAAAAGCAAACAAACTGCAAAACAAACAAACAAATTAATTACAAGAAAACAACTAGAAATGTGATTAAAGAAGAAAAACAAAGAAAACAACTAGAAATGTGTTTGTGGACAAACACAAGCTGTTTCGGATATTTGAAATACTGTGTGCACGTGACGAACAATCAGTGACGTCACTGTAAATGTCATCTATTACAGCACATTATAATACGTACATGTCAAGTTACAACCAAATCAAACATTATAGTTCTGTAGATATAGGCCTATAAAAGAATAAAATGCCTCTTTAAGGGACGTCACATGACATTTGATGATGACGTCACTTCAATTTTCATCTATAAACCATCCCTGTGAATGTGCATACCAAGTTTTAATCCAATCGGACTTGTACTTTCGAAGTTAAAGCGATTCGAAGAAATGCTCATTTAATGTCATGTAACGTGACACATGATGACGTCATCGTTATGAACTCACTGGGGACCACCTCAGGCTGCTGGTCTTTCTAGTGTCTGACAAGTGTAAAGTCAATCAGACATACATGTATAGAAGTGAAAAAGTGTATCAATTTGAAGAAAAATGTGAACAAAACCAATAGTGAAACAATGCATCTTTAATGTGATGTAACCTAACACCTCATGACGCCACGACGACGACTTTCTTCTAAGACCATCTGTGGGTGGTAGTCTAAGTGTGTTCCAAGTCTAACATGGATCGCATTTACGAAAGTGCCAAAGTAGAGTGTTTTAAAACGTGTACAAACCCTATGGGTAAAATGCATCTTTAATGTGACGTAACCTGAAACCTGATGACGTCACGATGACGACTTTCGTCTAGGACCATCTATGGGTGGTGGTCTAAGTATGAGTTAAGTTTAAAGTTGATCGGATTTACGAAGATGCCAAACTGGAGTGTTTTAAAACGTGTACAAAACCTATAGGGAAAATGTGCATCTTTAATGTGAAGTAACGTGACATCTGATGACGTCACGATCACGAATTTCTTCTAGGACCATATATGGGTGGTTGTGTAAGTGTGTACTAAGTTTAAAGTCGATCGGATTTACGAAGATGCCAAACTGGAGTGTTTTAAAACGTGTACAAACCCTATGGGGAAAAATGCATCTTTAATGTGACGTAACCCGACACCTGATAACGTCACGATCACGAATTTCTTTTAGGACCATCTGTGGGTAGTGGTCTAAGTGTGTGCCAAGTCTGAAGTCGATGGCATTTACGAAAATGCCAAAGTGTATGGGTAGAAGAAAAGCGTGTACAAAACATATGACAAAAAGTGGACAAATAAGAAAAAAAAACTAGAGATCTATGTCTGTTTGCAACAGAACATAGGGCTTTTCCGCATTATGATTTTTTTTTTTAACAATAATATGCCCTGAATATGCATGAACATAAAATCTGTCAAAGTTAGCCGAAAAATCAGATAAAACGGTCACTGTGGACAGGATTTCATCTCGGCAATACGATGTATGTGCGTGTGTACAAGGTCTTTGCTTGGACAAAGAGTGATCTAAATAACTTACTGGCAAAGAGTCGAAAACGCACTTTGAAAATCGACAATTATTTTTAAATTTTTGATGACGTCATCGTGACGTCATTTCGAACTTTGCATACTAGTATGATTAACTACCTACCCACCAAGTTTCATGACAATTGGACCTTTCCTTATATGAGTTTTGAAAAATCGCATTTCGATGCCGTCATGATGACGTCACACATTTTTCAAGTTTTGTGCGAATAGCTATTACATAACAGACCAAATGCAAAAAAGAATTTTGCATTTTGCATGTTGCATTCGGGAGATATGGCTAAAAGGTCCAAAAAAATTAATATTCATATAAAATCTCAGGATGACGTCATCATGACGTCACCTCATTTTTAATCTATAACACTTCCTGGTATAGCCACATACCAAGTTTCAACCCAATCGGACTAACATTTCTGTAGATATAAGACTTCACAATATGTACGTAAATTTTCAAAAATCAATAAAAAATTAGGTGATGACGTCACGTGACGTCATAGTCTTGGCATAATTTTTGTATGAGGGTCTTCCTTTGCTGTAACTTTGATGACGATTCCAGATCGCCAAGTTATAAAAATGGTGGCTTGAAAACGTGTACAAAGTCAATGGGTTAAAAATCCCACAGCAGAAAAACTGCACCTTTAAATACGTGATTTGCCTTTAAACTGAAACATTTTTAGAAAATATTACTTGATATTCTGACTCTTGGGAATATTTTCAATCAAATGGCAAACGTATAAAAAAATACGATTTCTTTTTCCTTCTCATAGTAATTCTCGGCCGAAGTTCAGAACTACTCAGTAAGATATATCAGTGTTGTATAGGAAAAGACTTGTGGAAAAAGCTGTGTACAAAGTCTATGAGAAAAATGAATTATTCATGAATCCATAATAAGTCACTTGATGATAAAGTCATCATGATGTCATAGTCTTGGCATAATTTTTGTATGAGGGTCTTCCTTGGCTGTAACTTTGATGACGATTCCAGATCGCCAAGTTATGAAAATGGTGGCAAAAAAAGGAGAAAAGTCAATAGGTTAAAAATTCCACAGCAGAAAAACTGCACCTTTAAATGCGTGATTTTCCTTTAAACTGAAACATTTTTATAAAATATTACTTACTATTTTAACTCTTGGAAATATTTTCAATCAAATGACAGGCGTAAAAAAATACGATTTCTTTTTCCTTCTCTTAGTAATTCTCAGCCGAAGTTCAGAACTACTCAGTAAGATATATCAGTGTTGTATAGGGAAAGACTTGTGGAGAAAGCTGTGTACAAAGTCTATGAGAAAAATTAATTATTCATAAATCCATAATAAATCACTTGATGACGTCACCATGACGTCACTCTTCGGGACACATCTTGGCTATAGGGACTATGCTTATGCCAACTTTCAATGATATCTGACAAGGATTAATGCCAAAAGTGCTATAAATACGTCACTGTCTATGCGCATGCATGAACATAAAATCTGTCAAAGTTAGCCGAAAATCGGCTAAAACGGTCACTGTGGACAGGATTTGACCTCAGCAACACGTGCGCTGCAGGCTGACTGACATACGATGTATGTGCCTATGTACAACGTACGTGCATGTACATGTACATGTACATTGTGGACGTCCTGTCCTGTGCATGTTTTGAAGCAGAGGTATTGTCAACGTGAAGTTTTAAGCGTGCGCAGGGTATGTTCGAGTTCGCTTATCGCCTCGAAACTTTGAAATGTTTTAGACCTACCCTTCAATCAACAATTAAAGTAAAAACAAATATAAAAACTGCCATGGTTGATTTTTCAGGAATTTTCAAATGAAAAAGGGTCTTTTCATTATAACTTCCGGTCTGATGACGTCATTCGCCTAAAACTTCGCACACGTCTTAAGGTGGTCAAGGTCATTATATACACTAATATTTAGGCAATTCCGACAAACTTCGCCACAGACATATATTCAAAATACATTTTTGCAAATTTTCAACCTGTCGCTAGAGGGCGCTCGAAGATTACATGACGTCATCGGTAGATGATTTGAAGAATACTATCGGCCAAGAGACTAACATCGTTCAAAGCAGGTTCATTTCTATTACCACTTTCAAATAATAAGCCACTTCCGGTTTGGGCCTTTTTCGACCGGAAGCAAGGGTCACGTGATTTCACGCACACTGAAAGAAATAAAGACCTCGACCTACTCTACCACTTGCCGGCAACAGAATGCTGCGGACGCGTACTGTTGATTTCTTAAGCATTTTTAAATATTAAAAGTGTCACAATTTAATTGCCTATAAATAAACACCTGATGACGTCATCATGACGTCATCATTACATAATGTTGTTTGAATTAGGGTCTTTGCTTTAACAAAGTTTGGTGTAAATGAATTACTGGCAAAGAGTCAAAAATGTCCTTTGAAAACCGACATTATTTTTTTAAATTTTGTGTACAAAGTCTATGGGAAAAATTTAATATTCAAAAATCTATAATAAATAAGTCGATGACGTCATCATGACGTCACTCTTCGGGGCACATCTCTGCTATAAGGACTATGACTATGCTAACTTTGAATGATGTATGACAAAGATTAATGCCAAAAGTGGCACTGAGAAAAAACGTGTACAAAGTCTATGGGATTTTGGCGACAAAAAGAAGAAGAAGAAGAAGAAGAAGAAGAAGAAGAAGAAAGAAAAACAATGAGAACAAAAAGAAAGGCTTTTCCGCTTTTTGCGGAAAAGCCAAAAATGAGAACAAAAAGAAAGGCTTTTTCGCAAAATTGCGAAAAAGCCAAAAAAAACTCTTAACGAAAACAAGAGCTGTTTCGGTGTGTACACCGAAACAGCTAAAAACAAGGACACAACCAAAACACCTGAACAATAAGTCTATATGTTCTGATGACGTCGCACTCTGTTTACATGTGTGCTTTCATATAGGAACCTGGTTGGAATGACGGTTTCGTAGAACCACAGACAAGCGCACACGTAAACAAAGTGTGATGCCATCAGTACGAATGCAGATTCAGGTTGACTGTAAATTTAAATCAAATTATAAGTTTCGGTTAACCTTAGTTGTGACCTAGACATACATTTCAGTACAGTTTGTATGTAGATAATCCTTGTTCACATAAATCTAATGTAAATACTTGTTACGCATAAAAATAGTGTTAACAAATCAAATTTCATCTTTTGATATCATTAATTATTTCAGTGTACTAATATTAATAATTGTGGCACTAAATATGACAAATTTAACTATTTAACGCGTTTAAAATTTCGAAAACAAATGCACTTGAGCATTGCATTGGTTGTGTACTTAGTATATAAGAAAAGAAAAATGTTAAAATTGTATTTGGTGAAAATGTTAGTTTCCGTAAAGGTACATAACACCTTTTTAGTATTACAGTTTGTCTCAATCTTTTGGGTGTATTTTTAAAAAAAAATTCGAATCAAATGTTATGGTTTTACTCCTCATGTCGTTTTTTTCGCGGAAAAAGTTTAAGTACAGTTATACTAACTCTTTTATGATTTTTTTTAGCTCTGTATAATCAGAATTCGTATAGTCAAGAAATGCAATGTCGTATTACTGATAAGCAAACTAAATATCTGGAATAATATTTCATTATTTGAATTCAACAAAAATGTCACGACACTAAAGTGACAAACGTGATATCTACCGCAGTCAAAATTACGACAACAATGCACCTGATTTCGTGATTGTTGCTCTGTTTTATATGCCTAAATAATTGAGAAAGAGAAGAACATGTAAAAACTGTATTCGGGGACAAAGTTCAACATTCAAAGTTCATATGGGAACCTGGTTGGGATGACGGATTCTTAGAAGCGCAGAAATGCACACACGTACACAAAGTGTGATATGCCATCAGTACAGATGCAGACTCGGGTTGACTGGAAATTTAAATCAAATTACAAGTTTCGGTTGACCTTTTTTTGTGACCTAGACATACATTTCAATACAATTTAAATATAGAGAATCCTTGTTCACATAAATTTAATGTAAATACTTGTGACTTATAAAGATAGTGTAAGCGAATCAAATTTCATCTTTTAATATCGTTAATTATTTCAATGCACTAATATTAATAATTGTGGCACTAAATATGACAAGTTTTACTATTTTACGCGTTCAAAATTACGCAAAACAAATGCGTTTGAACATCGTATTAGTTGTGTGCTTAGTGTGTAAGAAAAGGAAAAAAAAGTACTCATTTTGAAATTGTGTTCGGTGAAAATGTTAATTTCCGTAGAGGTACATAACACCTTTTTAGTATAAGAGTTTGTCTCAATCTTTTGAGGGTATTTTAAAACCTTTTGGTCCAGATGTTATCGTATTATACTCCTTTTTTTTTCTTCTTGAAAACAGTTTAAGTACAGTTATACTTAAATGTTATGAAATTATTAAGCTCTGTATAATTCGAATTCGTAGAGTCGGGGAATGCAATGCAATGGTACTGATAAGCAAACTAAAACTTGACCATACAGCGGAGTGTGTCCGAGATCTTGGCTTCACTATCGACAACCAGCTTACCTTTTCTGAGCATATCCGCAAGACCTGCCGATCAGCATCCTGGGGAATTGTCAAAATGGGCAAAATCAGGAAATATCTGACCAGTTACTCAACAGAGAGACTGGTCCATGCACTCATTACATCTCACATTTAGTGTGCCAGCCAAACAAGAAAAAGTCCTCTAGAAAAAAATTTCACGGCATTTTTGGGTAATAGCTGGCACCCATGCTAGATCAATTCTTTGAACCATTACAAATAAGATGTGGGTGGATGCCATCGTCAATTTTGGATTTCAAGGTCATTTTTAAGGTCAAGTGAGGTCAAGTGAGGTCAAATGAGGTCAAATTTCACATTTTTTTATTATGTAGCAAATTTTATCTAAACTGATAGATCTATCCACTTAAACTATTTTCATTATCATGTAAATATCCCCAGCTTGTTAAATACATCAATAAACTTTCATTTTAACACACAACTATATGGCATTAGGAAACACAAAAGTGTGATTTTCTCCAAATGTGTATATCTAAGTTGGGGTCCTTTATGGACATTTCAAATCATATGGGCCAGCAGCATACCATCACTACAGCTAACCAGCCACTGTGTAGCAGGGGCAAGGAACTTGTATCTATGGGCGAATCCCAAGTTTGAGAAAGTATTTTTTTCTCTCTTGGGCGGACTCCATGTCTGCTTCAACTTCTTGAAAGCCATTGGTCAACACATGGAAAATGCTGGCCTTGATGATCTCTGGACTAAAGCAGGTGTGTATGCAGCCAGCACGGCAGCGAGTCTATGCTTGATGACAAAGCCTACTACCGTGCTGTGAGAGGGCACCAACTTGTGTATGAAGCTCTGTGGCACATCAAATGGGTTTGAGTACTGGCTGGTTGAGAATGGTCACGAACATGATGTGGAAGTGAAAAAACTTACCTGAAATGTGGCTAAGTTGTTCACAAAGAATGATGGCAGCAAAACAGAGGAACTGTGTAATGCAGTGGAACGGCTGTCAAATTTTCTGAACAGTAAAAATGTTCAAGGCTCATCAAAGAGTTTGACAAGAAGCAGTCTAACAATGCAAACTTCACCTTGTGGTCAACATACATGGAAACGGTGGAGATCCTGCTTGACTTCATCAGGGTAGATAACCGGACTATTAATCTTGAAGCCTTTGCAGCAATGCTGCCATGGCTCACCAGTACGACCACACAAACTATGTAAGATGGGGACCTGTCTATCTCACAGTCATGAAACTCCTTGAGGAGACAGTACCAAATGTTTATGCTGAGTACTTGTACATCGATGGCAATTTTGTTGTGAAGAGATCCCACAGGCGCTTCAACCAGGTTCCCGCGGATCAAGCAACTGAGTGGATAAACAAAACTTGCAAGATGCACAACGGTATAATTGGCATAACACGGAATGATCAAGCCAGAAACAGGTTTTGCATCACATGGTCAGAACTAACGATCACGAATCACACAGGACATGAGATTTTGGATTCTAGACGGTCTGTGGTGTGATCTGAGGCAATTTCTAAACACTTACACCAATTTTTTTTTAAGCAAAAGATCGTAATTTAAACATAATTAAGTTCAACCTGGAAGATGATAAGACAGAACCCACCTTCATCCGTATAGTCTTCACTCCCAGAGAAAGCGTGATGTGGACGATGTGAAGAATCTTGTCACAAAATCGGATTTGATGTGTTTCAAATACACACCTCTACTTTCTTGACTGAAGAAGAGGGAGACGACCCCAATGTTAAAGACATCCCTCTGTTATCATTGGCAACAAGAGACACTGCACCAAGTGACACAAGGAGCGATCTACTCACAGCTCAAGATCGAGGATAGCTGCACCTTCGATTCTTACCATTGTCAGGTGTCCCACCTGATTGAGAAAACTTTGGGGTGTAAGACGTGATTAGAAAAGATCCCTCAAAAAGCTTTGCTGACCTATACAAAGCAAGCGTTTCAACCAAGCATAATGTACAGAAAACTATCAAAGCTGACAGAAAGTTACTCCAGAGACTGCTCAATGCCGTTACTGCAGGTCGGCCATAAGAAATGCTGGCCATACTGCACGAAATATGCCCAATTCCTGTGTCTTTGGCAAAGGCTGGAGGTGAAATGAACTCGACACCAAAGGCAGAGCTGATCAGCATCTTGACGTCTGGACTTAACACACTCCAGAAGTTCCTCATTCTGACAAGAAGACGTGTCTGGTCGATGGCGATGCATTCATCCAAGCTCTTGGAAAGCCTCAAGGATGCCAGACGTTTGGCGACTATGCTGATGTGTTTGTACAAAGTGTGGCAAATCACTTTGGACTGCACACAATGAGAGTTGATGTGGTGTTTGATCGGCACATTGGGGAAAGCTTGATAAAGGTAAAAACCCGTTCAAAGCGACTAGGCGAGAAAAAGCCAATTTCGAAGCTCATTGATGGACGCCATGTGCCACTTCTACATGTTTGGAGGCAATTCATTGAATTAGATGAAAACAAGGCCAATCTTGCTAAGTTTCTGTCTAAGGCCATCATGGAAAAAGGAAAAGATTTACCACATATGCAAATACGAGCTGGTAACAGGAGGCAGGTTCTCTGATAACAGAAACAAGGTTAACAAGAAGAGAGGACAACGAGCTTCGAGGAAACCATGAAGAAGCCTACACCAGAATAATACTCCATGTATATGAGGCTGTCAAAGAAGGATATCAGAGACTGCTGGTTGTCTGCAGAGACACAGATGCCATGTTACTTGTACTTCTGATTCACTTCCTTTCAACCCAAGCTGAAGTATGGATGGTTGCTGGGACTGCTCAGAAGAGGAAATGCTACCCAGTTAATGCCATATCTCAGAGACTTACACAACCTGTGAGGGATAATGTGCTTAGCTTTCATGCACTGACAGGCTGTGATATACAACCTCCTCCTTAAATGTACTGGCCATGGGGAAAAGTCGTGCTGGAAACCTTCTAGAACCACAACTTGTCGAGAGAATTGGTCGTGATGGAGACCTTGCGCCTATCGAACAATTTGCATGTGACCTTTATGGCACTCCTGAGTTGTTAACCGTGCCAGGTTGCAACTGTTTGGGAAGGTTAAGAAGAGCTTTGAGGCACTGCTACCAACAAGAGATGCCCTGGAACTCCACACTGTGCGTGCAAAATACCAGGCAAAGATCTGGTTCCAGGAAGACCAGGAACACATCGATGTATCTTCTCCTATTGATGCTTTAAGCTCGGAAGATGGAGTCAGGCTGCCTTAAAGCAGTTTGGACATATACCTCCTATCCCATCTGCCTGTCTAGAGCTTGTTACTTGTGGTGCCAAATAAATCGAAGTTCACAGCAGCCCGATGCACATGCTTCCAAAGGAATCTGAGGTGCACCCTTGCCTGTGGGTGTGATGCCACTAAATGTACATGTACATGTAACTGCTGCAACCCAGCTGGCCAAGACTGATGAACCAATACAATAATAAAACTGTATAGGCCTATGTACACAATCACGTAAGATATATTCCCTATTTCTTCAAGTCTTACGTAATCTGTACAGTGAATCATCACAGTAATGACCGAAGTGCAAGGTATAATTTAAGAAGACAAGTACATAAATATATATTGTGTGTATATTTCTATATGTTAGGTGAAAATAATACCTTTTTTCTTACAATGTTATATATGGAGATGAAATATTTAATTTAACCTGTTAACTACAAGTGTCTGGTATGCCTAACTGTAGGATAACGATATTTTCAGAACAATACTTACGCTAGTAAGTTCCAAAATCTTCCAAAATACAAAAGAAATAAACTTTTTACCATATTTGACCTTTGGCCCTCTAAATGACCTTTGGGGTCAAAATCCAGGGTGGCATCCACCTACTTTTCTTCCCCATCCTATGACTGATTGATCTAACATGGTTGCCTGCTATTACCCCAAAATGCCGTCTAAAGTATAATATGCCGTTTTGGCTGGTCCACTAATTGATTACTTTAACAGCCTGTTGTCCGGTTTGCCCAAGTCAAACATCGCTCCATTACAACGTATTCAAAACTCCGCTGCCAGAATGGTCACTCGGACTAAGAAACATGACCACATTACACCAGTCCTTCGGTCTCTTCATTGGCTTCCGGTTCACGAACGCATCATCTTCAAAACACTTCTCCTTGTTTTCAAAATCATTCACAACCTTGCCCCATCATACCTCCAGAAGCTTGTATCTACCCGGTCCACAGCCATTTCATCTACATCCCGCCACCTCCGATCGCATTCTACAGCCCATCTTCAGTTATTGCCTGGACCTAAAACCAAAACCCGCTATGGCGACCGTGCCTTCTCTGTGCTAGCCCCGAAACTCTGGAACTCTCTTCCCATCCACATCCGTGAAACTGATTCATTGGACTCGATCAAGACAATACTTAAGAGCTCTCTTTTTTCACAAGCCTTTGATCAGTAAATAATTGTAGATTGTAAATAATTGATAATCGTACAAGAAACTACTGTGCGCTTTGAAACATGGTGGAAAGAACATTATAAATGTTGTAAGTTATAGTTATAATATCTGGAATGATATTCCATTAGTTGAATTCATCAAAAATGTCACGACACTAAAGTGACAAATTTAATGTCTAACGCAGTCAAACTGACAACAATGCACCTGAATTCGTGATCGTTGATCTGCTTTATATGCCTTAGTAATTGAGAAAGAGAAGAACATGTGAAAACTGTGTTCGAGGACAAAGTTCAACATTGAAGGCCGGTTCATTCTTCACGCGAATGCAAATGCAAAGTGAATCTAACAAGTGAATTTACAAGTTTAAATGTATTCAATTCGCAGCACGAATACTTGCCGTGATGTCACATTTTTACCTTTCCATCCGCTTTTGTGCCGAATGTTATCGGCCTTTACGCAGAGTTCGTCAACAGTTCGAGTGTATGAGTTTCAATCTTTTATAAAGATGGTAACTCTAAGACATTGTCGGTTCATATATATTTGTTTTGCTCATTTAATTCCCTATTTCAAAAAACTAAATATAGCAAAGACACTAATGTTTCGTCTATTAGATTTTAATAAAAGTGTTTAACTGTTTGAATTAAGAACCTGTGAATTCAATTGATTACCTGACATTGAGAAGTTGGACAGGCGTAGATCTAAAGTTATAATAATTATAGTAATAATTATCTATATGTCCGCCTGTCCGCAACGATCGGACATAAAAACAATTTGATAGGCCTGAACCCCCGCAAAACTTCCTCGATTCGTCCCTGCAGCAGCAGGGGCGGATCCAGAACACAGTCTTTTTTTGGGAGGGGGGGGGGAGGATTTGGTCCTCCCAAAAATTGGGTCAAAAAATTACAGCTTGGGTTTTTTTTCAGGAAAAGATGGTGGTGTACGCAGTGCCTGCCTTTATTGCGACGTCACTTATAAAAAAAATTGTGTTCGTTTTTTTGGTTGGGGGGGGGGGTATGGCCACCGTTGGCCCCTGGATCCGCCCTTGTGCCGGAGTAGTAATTGTAACTCGCTTCAGATCGTTTTTTAAAGATCCATTGTTTCCAGTGTTTATGGAGGTTTCCATATTCTAGACCAACTTAATTGCTGCTGGGGCTCTGTGTTTATAACCGGAAAGAAGCTTCGGTTCGCATGCTGGTCGCGCCGTTTCATATCGATTTCTGGCTGTTTACGACTTCGTGGATTTATTGTTGCAATTTGAGAGGATATTATGTTCAGTCAAAAATTGCACAATCCGCCAAGCTTTCTCACTGGTTCCTGCGTTACCCGCTTCCAGCGCTGCTTAACTGTTTATTGCAATATTGGTCAAGCTGGAGCAGATCAAAGTTTCTTCGGCCCCAACTACTTGCATAAAAAGTTCAATGCGCAGAGTAAGTATTTAGCTGTTCTGGCAACGAGCCTCAACAGTCTTGTTTTCGATATTTTTTTTTTCTTTTTTCTTTTACCATTTTTCTCCATAGACTTTATACACTTGTTTTCTTCATCCCACTTTTACACATTCGAATTACCTTTTTGAAGCCCTTTTTTATTTAAACTACAACTCCTATTGGCTTGAAAACTGGTATGTACATAGACATGGACGCGTTACAGATGATCATTAAACTTAAAGTGACGTCAAGATGATGTGATCGAGTGATTTTATATGAAGTTTTGACCATTAAACGTGTATGTTGCAAACAAAAAGCTAAATTTATCGATCTGTTTGTAGTAGGATTTGTAATAGGTTTTGTAAAAAGGTTAAAATGTTAGTGGCATCATGATGACGTTTTCATATGACGTCAAATGAAAGGTGATAATTGGAAGCCCTATATCTACGGAAGTAGAGTTCCAATGAAGTCGTAACTTTGTTTGTACATTAACAAGGAGGTGTTGCGGGTGAACATTGCAGTGACGTCATGATGAAATCATTTTGTGTGACGGGACATTAAAAAGGTTAAATTTTGATGTCTCCTATCACTGGAATAACAGGTTCTATTTAATTGAAACTGTTTTCCAAAGGACTGCCTGGAAGGTCGGCCAATTCCTTGAGGATGGTCATAAATATACGAAAATAAAATCATTTAAATAACAGCCGAAACAGATGTGTTTGTTCACGTAACAAACACACCTCCCTTTGTGCAATTGTATTTTTTTTGTCAAATGTTTTCAACGTCTCCGGTCTTAAAGGGAATGTACATCATTGGCTTTTGCTGTAATTTTCAGAAATGTAGTATTTGCGGGGTTAGTATAACATATCAAATATTGTTAAACTGACATGTTTGAAGTTTTATGTTCGAAAATGCTGGAATAACAAAGAAAAACAAAATTGTTCAAGTAGTCTGGTTCCCTGACTCCACCAAAGATGAAATGGATCAATTTATAGTTGCCAGAAAATTGTAAGGTAAAGGAACCAGTCTAGCTGGCCTGCACCCGTTTATGAACATGTAACCAATACTAAACAAAATTTGGACTGAAAAAAGGTAAATTTGGAGTAGTAGTTAAAATATAGTTAGGTTTTTCCAACGGTGGTCGGCCGATCACCGCCATAATTTTACAGGATGCTTTAGACTCTCATTTACCAACATCCTAGTAAGGTATTTCTTAAAAACTTGGTAGTTTTATTTTTCGCTGTTTGCAAATGTTGTATATTCCCTTTAAAGATGACTGTCAGTGCAACATTTTTGATTTTGTTGCTCCTCATAAATTTTGACCTGAGGAGAAATTTGATTTTAACGATGTCCACTTTTTCTGAGCTTCTGCAGAGTTCAGGGGAAAAAAACCCGGTATTTGGTGTTGCTTTTTGGCACGAAGACATCATCCTTGTGAGTAGACTTGCTCCCAATCCATCATTATCAGTTTCACAGTTTACCCTGCTCGAACTACATGTATATTATTTTCTGTCAGCAAATACATTTGCAAGTTACTAATCCATAACAAATTGTTCCTTCGCCTATTTGCTATCTCTATCAGATAGCAAAACCTCACAAATCGTTTGCTGCTTGGTACGAGCAGTTCTTAAGGGTAAAATCAAAATTGCAATATCTGCAATATTTATGCGAATTGTAACTCGCTTCAGATCGTTTTCTAAAGATCCATTGTTTCCAGTGTTTATGGAGGTTTACGTATCTAGATCAATTTGATTGCTGCTGGGAGTCTGTTTTTATTACACTTAAAAGCTTCAGTTTGCATGCGGTGCTGCGCCATTTCATCAATTTCTGACTAAATTATGATTTCGCAAATTGTAATTGCAATATCTGCAATATTGCGCGAATTGTATCTCCCTGTAGATCGTTTTCTAAAGATCCATTGTTTAAAGTGTTTACGGAGGTTTCCAAATTCTAGACCAACCTTGATTGCCGCTGGGTTTCTGTGTTTATTACCGGAAGAAGTTTCAGTTCGTGCGGAGTCATGCCGTTTCATATCGATTTCTGTCTGTTTACGGATGATTGTGGGGGCTTTTTGTTCAAATTAGAGAGGATATTTTGTTACCCCGAAAACTGCGCAATCAACAGTGAGTTCTCATTGGCTGATGCGTTACCCGCCTAATGTATAAGCTGCGCCCACACTGTAGATTTGATCCAATGAAAACGTATCAACCTTCAATTTAAACTAAGGATCTCTCCTAATTGGCTAGATATTTCGTTAGTGTGATGACGTCATCCTGTTCGGTGGTTTGCGTAGCTGCCGAAAAACGAATAGGCGCGGTTTTGTCATATGATGCAACTGACAGTTTCGTTCATTGCATCAGGGAGAATGGACGGAGCAGTAGCTTGGATTCTGATGGCATCAGCAGTGGCAGGTAGGCTGACATTATTTTAAGTTTCATGTTGAATTTGGAAAACAGCTAAGTTCAGCCACAACATTTTACGATAATTATTTCACCTAGACCATCAAGCGCAAAAGGTGTTGATGTTGATGTGTGCTATAAACTTATTCTTTCAACTGCTAGGGAGTCTAAGCAAAAAGTAAAAGCAATAAGGAAAAGCTAAATAATGCTTGAATCGGAATGAATACAATTTTGTATTTTTACTGTTCAGCATTTAAGAGACAACAGGTAGCTTTTTAATGTTGGATTGTGCGCATGGACGAATGCTTGTCAACAATAGGATCTATTTTGTGTTTACGAAATGGCACACACACGAAAGTGTGTATTTTCCTGCTATTGGGGAGCCCCTATTGTCCCTCTTTTGTACTAACATTTTAGGAAGACCTCCCATATGTTTTGTACACGTTGCCGAAATGGGGACCCTTCGGAAATAGGGGACCCTATTGTCCTCTGTTGTTCAACGTCCCCTTTTTAATGCAGAAACAAACCCACACACAGACCCACATGTTTCGTTACATACTCAATGTGGACATTCTTTTGTTTTAGTGTAGTTATGGAAAACCTGTGAAACTCTTTCAACCCATTTTTTTCATGATTCCATTTAGTGTTTCTCTTCATTTTGCCACGGATAAACCTGAGCCAAAAAAATGCCTTAAAACCTGTTTTCCAGAGAGAAGGAAACATTGTGTGGAAGTGGGCAAGTCCACACAACGTCGCTACAACCTGGTTTATGCGGACATCACTGTTCGGAAGTCCACATAGGGAATGTGATGCTTATACACACATGTACCCAGACACACTTATCGTTTGGTTTTTATGGGCTACACTTTTGTTCGACCCTAATTCCCTTCTTTTGTTCTCCTTTGTCCCCTTAGAAATCCCAAAATACGTAGCGTTACGGATAGGGGTACTTCAATTTCTAAAGACAGACTTGCGGGGTACCATTGTACCTATTGTTGCCCTTTGCTCCCGGTACCCCATAAGTGCAAATATGTAAGAGTATGTAAAACACCGGCAATCGTGGACCTATGACAAAAGGATTGGGACTCATGCAATGTGTCCACGATGGACCGAGCGTCCACGATTGAAATATACAGTAACGTCAGCATTGAGTGGGCTTTTCTCGGCTAATTTTAAATTGTTTCTGGTATTTGAATTATTTTCATAAGATTTTGCTTCCTTTCTTTTCATTCGTCGTTGAAGCCGGCGGCTGCCACCTTGAGTGCGTGGCCAGCTGCACTTCTTGCAATTACTTTTCTGCAACCAATTATGACCATAATAGGCGTGCGTCAATTTGTAACGAAATAGTTCTTGTACTTATCTAACTTTAAACAATCTTTCTTGGCCACGAATGAAAAGAAAAAGGTGTATTTTATTATATATCTTAGTACGACTTGATTAAACACAATTTGCAATTTGAAACCGTCAATATTGACGGCCTACTTATTTTTTTTTATTCAAAAAGAGGGCGCGTCACATTAATAGATAACTTACTATTAAACAAAAAGAACTCACTCGTTGTTTGGGCAACAACTCAAGAAATACCGAATGTATTAAATTGAAATGTGGTCCAGTGATTAGCCATGATGTGTATCATCATCATCATCATCATTAGTCTAATTCAATCCACTGCTGGATGAAGGCCTCTCCACTAACTTTCCATGCTTTTCGGTCCCTTGCCAGTTGTTTCCATTTCTTCCCTATGAAATCAGAGATTTCATCTCGCCATCTCTTAGGCTGTCTTCCTCTTCGCCTCTTCAATGATAATGGCGTCCAATCCGTTACTTTCAGGGTCCATCTGTGGTTGTCTCTTCTCATGACATGTCCTGCCCAACTCCACTTTTTCTTTTTGATCTCAACTATTATGTCTCGCACCCCTGTCTTTCTTCTAAGATCTTCGTTCCTTATTCTGTCTCTCTTTGTGACCCCAATCATTATTCTTTCCATTGCCCGTACGGTGACTCGCAATGTTTGCTCTGATTTCTTTGAAGGTGCCCAAGTCTCAGCGCCATATGTTAGAACTGGGATGATGCACTGGTCGAAGAGTGGACGCTTCATCTTTTGCAGTATTTTTCTGTCCTTGAATATGTAACTCAACTTGCCAAATTTTGCCCATGCAAGTTGTATTCTCCTCTGAATCTCCTCTGAATTCCCAACCTTAAATGTGATCTTCTGTCCCAAATATATGTACTCATCTACTGTGTCCAGTGTTTCATTCCCCACTTTAAATTGTGTTATGCCTGTGTTGGAATTGGACATCACTTTCGTCTTCTTCATATTCATCTTAAGGCCAACTTTTCTACTTGATGTGTATAACATTAGGATATTACTTTCATTAGAAACAGTCAAATAATAAGGATACTATGACCGAAACAATGTAGTGTTCTAAACACTAAAAAAAAAAATACAATCCAAATAACATTCATTGTTGTTTGGGCAATAACCCGAGATATAGGCCTACCAGTTGTTTTAATGTCGCTGGTTTTCCTATCTAAATTTACGGGTAAACCCGGACGATTCGATAATTACTCTGGTACTCGAGACAATAAATTCACATTCACGCCGCGGCTCAAAAAGAACTAGCCGCCCATAGGGAATGGGAAATAATATTGAACAGTTAGGATTATTCTTGTTCCATGGCGCGGTACTTATGTGCAAATGCATGCTGGTGTGCGCGTACAGCGTTGCGCGTAGCGCGTATTGTCCAAAGAGTCAGCGCTACAACGTTGGGTTCAAACATTTTCGTGAAGGGGTGGTTTGGAAAAGAGAAATACATTTTCTTCCATTGTTGTATTGAAATAAAAGTTCAAATATATCAAAAGACAAGGATCTACATGTCAGTTATATGAAACAAATATTGAGTAGGTATTAATTGTGAAATGAGAGGAATATTATCGCTTGGTAAAAATCTGGACTTTTCCAGTTCACTGAGCTTCGCCTCGTGAAATGGAAAAGTCCAGATTTTACCTTGCGATAATATTTCTCCCATTCCACGCTGAGCCACTCAATATTTGCATTTATACAACACCTGAATAAATCCCCGTCATCTAATTGGTGGATCGTTGATCACATGTCTCGAATTATTCGTACCGATGCACGGCGTGCGCGTGGCGCGCAACGCGCAGTGCAATGGTCGTACTATTGCACTGTGATTAGAAGTACCATTGCACTGTCACCCGCACATGTTGCCGATGGTGGCGCTGTGGTGTTTCAATTGGCAATAAAAGTTCTGAACTTATTGAACTGTTTGAGTTCTAAACTTATGGAAAAGTTTTAAGGTGAGAAAAATTGAATATTATAGTTCTCAACCCGTTGAACAGTTTGCCTAATATGATAACTCTGAACTCGTCAAACTTGTAAACAATTTTTAACCTGAATAAATTGGCTATTAAAAATCAACCAATCAGATGACGAGGATTTATTCAGGTGTTATATAAAACAAATAATGAATGTTTTACGTTCGTGCAATAGAAAGAATAATTTCATTCGGTGACAGATGAAATGTTCCATTCCACTCGGCTTCGCCTCTTGAAATGGAACATTTCATCTGTCACCTCATGAAATTATTATTTCCATTGCACTCACAAACATTCCTTATTTGTATAACATCACCTTTACATCTAATTTCGCTCTGAGGCCTTCGAATAGACATTATTTACAAGTACGCAACAAACAGACGCGCGCTTAGAAGCGCGCGACGCATCAATAAATTAGACTGGCTCTACACCATAGAGCTATATTAAATTACTATAAACAGGAGGGCTCAACTAATGGGTCCCGACATTAAGTTGAAATTACATCAAGTCATCGGTCTTCATGTGTAAAATTATGAGATTCAATTTCGTGAGAAACCGTCAAACATTTCAAACAAAATTACAGAAACAATATGGTGTTTTAAACGCGAAAAAAATATAATCCGAACAAAAGTCAATGTTCATGAAACAACAGCAACACATATGGCAAGGAAGAAATATTTGTTTAACTGAAAGGGAAGTTCGTTTGTTTCAGTATATTGCAAGGGCATTTTACAAATACACTTTTGTCAACAAAAACTTTCTCTGGAAAAAGGGCGCACTAAACAATATAGTTTTTTTCGCACGGAGACAAACGTGCCCTGACGGTCGACTTAAATCTCTTTCATTAGAGGGCGCGCGATATTAATAGTAGTCACCACCACTGACAAAGCATCAACATGGATGCCTCACTGTATTGAACAAGAAGAACACACTCGTTGTTTGGGTAATAACTCATAAAAGATTCAAATGTATTAAATTGAAATTTCGTCCAGTAATTTATCATGATGTGTAAAGTAAGCGTTTTTAATTTCAAGAGAAACCATTAAGCAATAACAATAATATAACCAAAACAAGTTAGTGTTTCAAACGCAAAAAACAAACAAACACACATTTCGAATGAAGGTCAACGTTTACGGATACATAACACGCTCGTTGATTAGGTAATTATCCAAGAAATATAATTGTATGAAGTTGATATGTGACATTAGGAGATTCAATTTCGTTAGAAACCGTCAACAATTTTATAACAATATGACTGAAACAATATAGTGTTTAAACGTGAAGAATACTATCGGAATGAAAGTCAATGTTTCTGGAACAAAATCACCACAATCCTCTTGCAAAAGCAAAAAATACCCTGGTTTATTGAATTGGAAGTTCGTTTGTTTCACTATTTTGCAAGGGCATTTGCCTGCCCACTTTTGTAACTGAACTAAAATTTTAAGTCGAAAAAGGGCGGAAAAACGGACGCAGAAATAGCGGTCTTGCATGGAGACAACATTGCCGAACAGTCTACTTTAATTTTAGAGGGGCGCCACATCAATAGTGGTCACAACCACTGACATCTGTCTGTACAAAACATATGGAAGGTCTTTTAAAAAGAGAGGGAAAAAAAGGCTTTAACGATTAATTGAAGGCGTTTACAATGATCTCTGTGTGGATGATCTTGTGTTCCTTTAGAACTGAGGAATTGGGACGATGGGATATTCGCGAAAACAAATGCGCCGAGCCGGGTTGTTTTCTAGTACAAACCTTAGGGAACATGTTGAAAAAAGAAGAAGATCAAAAGAATAGGAACAAAAGGAGGAAACAATACATAGGAGGTCCTTATCAGTATGGGATTTAACGACTGCGTGTGCGTATGTGCGTTCACGAGTAATTTTCACAAATTAATCGCCGGCGAACCGGGCGACTCGCCCGCCAAGCGCGCGACAGGTGACGAAGCTGCCTCGAACCTGCATGGGTGAAACTTTTTTCATGAATAATTCAGTACTTTTGATGGAGTCATTGCTCTACACTGAGGGCGTATTCGAAACTCATTTCAATAAACACGAGAAGGGAGTTTTGAATGTCGAGAACCAATACGAGAACGATTGCGAACAGGATTTCCTCCCCCAGGGAAGCAACACGAGAACGGTGATTGCGAGCAGGATTTAAACCCCCCCCCCTTATTGGGAATTAGATAAAGAACGTCAAGATTAAATATGCCGGACTTACCGCAACTTGCGTATTAACTCTTTTGTTCATAAAATTGAAAACACTGTTAATTCATGAGTAGTATAATACCAACTAAAATTCAGCAAAGAGTGGGCTTGTCTTTGCCATTTGTTATAACTGTCCCGAGATAGAAACAATTTTCTTGAGATCACTAGTTTTCAATTGTTTGGATTCGGCGTTTTAATATGGCGGCACTCCACGTGCAATTGGGCGATCGTAGAGTGCAATCTGTGGACACTATTCGTGTGTCACTCGGACCACTGTTCAATTCGGGCGATTCACAATGCAGTGCGCCACCAAGAGTTTACCACGGAGAGTTCATTTTTCCCAGTGCATTGTGGGAGATGGTCGACAGATTCGCAGCGCGAGACATTTGAAATTGTTTGTTTTTCTGGTTGGTAGTTTCGTAAGCGTACTATGATTCAAGTATATGTTTGCTATTTTTTTTTTCCTTTTTATCAATATGGTGTTTTTGTAAGGCGGCAGAACGCTATGCCCCAATCTATAACAAATCAAGTTGTCTACTGACACTCATTCAAAAGTGCCATGTTTTGTCGACCGCTAACTTAAAAAGTTGACTATCCATGACAAATTCTTGGTAGCGCACTACATTGCGAATCGCCCGAATTGATCCAGTGATCATTGCACTAACCTCTGGCCTACTGTGGCAGCTTGACAAAAACTTTTAAAAAGGCTTAAACGTCATGTTTCTTTCTTTCAGATGAATAAACATATTTTTTTTCATCGAGCCTGCTAATATATTCATGAAATTGCTTCATCTGCCTGGGAAAAAAATTGTACGGTTTTATTTATTATCGGTTTTGAACCACAACCTTTTAATTCAATTCGGAAAAAAATGTAATAAATGGTAACCTCTCAGGAGCAACTATCACGATATCCACCAATGATTATTATTGATTTTGTCTTTTAATTCAAAGCTCTCTTTGTTGTTGTGGAGAGCGAGGCGAGGACGTGTTACTTCGGTCCCCCACCGGAACCTGATCCTGACAATCCAGATGACTGGATGAAGCAAGTCATGCGAGAGGTACGGGAACGTTGCCCGGGAAGGATGCAACCTACCCCAGCTGATACTTGGAAACCTACCCAAACGGGTACGGGGAAACCTTCCCCAGCTGGTTCGGGGAAACCAACCACGCCAGCTGGTACGGGAGAACCGACCCCAAATAGTGCGGGGAAATCAACCACAGGCGGTACGGAGGAACTTACCACAGCCGGTACGGGGGAACCTACCACAGCTGGTACGGAGGAACCTACCACAGCCAGTACGGAGGATCCTACCACAGCTGGTAAGTTAACCAACGATTGTGAGGACCATCGGATCAGGCACAGGAGAGATCGCATTAGGCTTATTAAAATAAACCAGTTTTATATTTCAGGAGTAGCCCAGTCTTCATTGGATTGTTTCGAATATTAAATTTCCGTGATGTGAGCATTGGTGACCAGCCATATCATAAAGAAGAATTACCCCAACCTTTGACTTTCCAAGTTACTTACATCATGTTAAAGCGCAAATCATTGGCTTTCCAATGATACCAAATTTATTTCTGTAACTTTAATTTATTCCAAAGAACTGCTACGGGAACTTGAACAGTGTCCCGCCGAAATTTCGCCAACCCCACTTCGAGAAAAACGGCTATGAAAAAAAAAAAGAAATACGCATTGCACCGCGAACAGCAGTGGAAAACTTCTTCAGTTTCCAACTTTTGGGGATTTTTTTTTCTCAACAAAAATGCATAGTGTGAATCAAAAGAACATGGTGAAATCTATTTCGTTGATCAGCAGGACTTCATTAAACACAATATAAGAAAGACATTGTATTTTAAGGTGATATAAAAATTGAAATTCCCCAGATTCGAATCCGAATTCTATAGCATTGTGAAAAGCTACCTAACCTAAGAGCTATATGAACCTAACGCATCAGTTCGAGACGATGC
Organism: Patiria pectinifera; assembly: GCA_029964075.1. Lineage (NCBI taxonomy): Eukaryota > Metazoa > Echinodermata > Asteroidea > Valvatida > Asterinidae > Patiria > Patiria pectinifera. The sequence goes on from CM057148.1 coordinate 25,831,602, forward strand.
CACGCTTCCTTTGTAAAATCTAATTCAAATCACATGACTGCTTATTAAATCACACGTGTATTAAACGCAAATGCCTTCAGTAGCCTGCTGAAAAAAGTGCTAACGTAGCACGTGTGATTTAATACTCCAGTCTTGGGCCAAGACCTGCTTACGGCTGTTGGAGAGTCTCCGTCCCCAGCCGAAAAGTGAAGGCGCACAAAGATCTTCAGGATTTACTCCCGTGCTTTGCTAATTAAAATTGAATTCATTTCAATCTAGCAATGCGTCCATATCCTAATACCTGAATCAGCCGACGACAATATCATTTACACACGCATGGGTCATCTGGGTTAGCTGACCACATTGTGTTAGTTTCCGATCCTCCCCCAACAAAAATATTAAACAAAATGTGAAGGGGGGGCGTGCGATTTGATATTTAAACAATGATTTGGTTTGTATTCTTGCTTGGCCGCAATAGCAGAGTGTTCAGAGCCTCTTGGAATGGAGGACGGGACAATCCCTGATGATCACATCACGGCGTCCAGTTCTTTTTTATGTTGCCCACCCAAGTTTGGACGGTTTAACAGTGGCGGTGTATGGAAACCATCGAGGTAGGTAACAAAGGAAACCATCGTTAGCTACCACAAATTACACCCAACACTAATTACATCTATATTTGACCTTACAAAGACAAAAGACATTTCATTCAATCTGATTTTATTTTAGTCTTAGCCGACAAAGTAGTTTATTTAACGAAATCAACTACTTTTTGTTTATTTAATATGTCTGCCACTCCCTCAATTACTGTTTTTCAAGGTTGCCCTGCAAGTCCGGTTTCCCGGTCCCTACACTATTAAATCTGATAGGAGGGGCGGAAACCAGTCTACCCTGAGACAACTTCATTATTTTCGGGCAGCAATTAATTGGACATTTATTTCGTCATTATTCCTTAAATAGAAGAAGGCCGATACCTTTGTCTAATGACTCATTCAAAATTGAGTAAGTTCTGCATTTGTAGAAAGATTTCAATTGAAAAGATTTTTTTTTTGTGGATGAAGGTCAAAAAAGTACTGATAAAGCTTAAATGAACTCCACTAAGAACATTAATATATAAAGTGTTGACACATTCAGATTAAAAGTTTTGAAATGCTTCAATGGTTTAATCGCGTTCAGTTTTTGTCAATCCCTCTCCTGATAAAAGCGGGTGGTTTTTGCGGAGCATGTTTATTTCATTGTTCCACACCTCTATCCACTCTGTGTACACAGCAATGAAGGTTCCTGGATCGAGGTGGACCTGGCCACCAGTACTGTGGTGTCTGGCGTCATCACAAAAAGCCGGACAAACAGCGGGAATCCTGGATATGTAACGAAGTACAAAGTGTCCTTTAGGAAGCAGTCCACATCCAATTCCACATATGTGACAGATGCAAACGGAAACGCCAAGGTACTTTGAACACAATTTTCTTTCTTTTTAGCCCACCTTTTTGTATTATCAAATAAAAGCATCCACGTACCCGTCAACCGCTACGAGTGGAAATACCCCATCACCCTCTTTTATCCAATATTACCAATAAAACGAAATTAAGAAATTGCTCGCTTTGAAGAACACCCACGTATATAGTACCTAATTGAGAACAGCCAGACGTTGTATGCAGCCCCCTTGCTTCTGTTTTGTATTGTGGCGGCTGGGTGAGCGCAGACAAATTGCTGGCTACCTTCCGCCGAGAAATGGTCTGTCAGTGATCCTCGCCAACGAAGTACGTACGGTACTGATAACATTATGAAGGATTTGTTTCCAACTAATTTCCAAGAAAGTGTCTCCCTTCTTCCAATATTTTCACAGTTATAAAGATAAAACCTGTATTCGTATGCTTCTGTTGCAGGTGTTCACGGGTAACATTGATCATTACACCCCGGTCATTAACATGTTTGATGAGAGCGTGGTGGCGACTGTAGTGCGCATTGCGCCTACCGATTGGTATGTCCACGTTCGTCTGCAACTGGAGTTGCTTGGATGTCGCCGTGATTGATTGGGCTGAATCAGTGGTATTTTGATCTTTTGTTTTGGCAAGATGGCATTACAATATACATTTGACCAAACGCATTAAGGCAGAGCCAGACGGCAATGGTTTGGTACCGCTTGGACAGGCATGAATAAACGGTTGTGTATTAGCGTTACTAGATTAAAACAACAAAGAACACATCTGAGGTAGCTGGAATGCATAAGGTCTATGGCAACATGAGTGCGATAGAAATATGACCTTTTTGGCGATATTCAAAGACGATAATTCAATAAGGTCGTGACAGTCATACTAATGAGCATACTGTGAAATATGTAACCACTGAATAATATGCACAAAATTCGTAGTCCGGGTTGCAATTATTGGGTGACAAAAGTTAACCGTAAAACAGTAAAAGCAAACAAACAGAAACACAAACAAACAAATGAAAAACAGGAAAAAACATAAACAAAACCAGAGACACAACCAAAACACCTGAACAATAAGCCTATATGTACTGATGACTTCGCACTCTGTTTACATGTGTGCTTTCATATGGGAACCTGGTTGGAATGACGGTTTCGTAGAACCACAGAAAAGCACACACGAAAACAAAGTGTGATGCCATCAGTACGGATGCAGATTCAGGTTGACTGTAAATTTAAATCAAATTACAAGTTGCGGTTGACCTTAATTTTGACCTAGACATACATTTCAATACAATATGTATATAGAGAATCCTTGCTCACATAAATATATTGTAAATACTTGTACTGTATTAACACAGTGTTAGCAAATCAATTTCATCTTTTATGATCAGTTATTATTTAAATGCACCAATATTGATAACTGTGGCACTTATTATAACAGATTTGACTATTTAACGCGTTCAAAATTACGCAAAACAAATGCGTTCGAACATTGAATTGGTTGTTTGCTTAGTGTGTAAGAAAAGAAAAAAAATACTAATTTTGAAATTGTGTTCGGTGAAAATTTTTGTAGAGGTACTTAATACCTTTTTAGTATGAGAGTTTGTCTCAATCTTTTGGGTTTTTTTTTTTAAACCTTTCGGTTCAAATGTTATCGTATTACTACTTATTTCGTTTTTGTTCTTGAAATCAGTATAAGTACAGTTATGCTTAAATTTTATGAAATTGTTTAGGTCTGTATAATCCGAGTTCGTAAAGTCGGGGAACGCAATGTCATGGTACTGATATGCAAACTAAATATCTGGAATAATATTTCATTATTTGAATTCAACAAAAATGTCACGACACTAAAGTGACAAATGTAATATCTACCGCAGTCAAAATTAAGAAAACAATGCACTTGATTTCGTGATTGTTGCGCTGTTTTATATGCCTAAGTAATTGAGAAAGAGAAGAACATGTAAAAACTGTATTCGGGGACAAAGTTCACCATTGAAGGCCGGTTCATTCTTCACGCGAATGCAAATGCAAAGTGAATCTAACAAGTGAATTTGCAAGTTTAAATGTGTTCACCTTCTTTTTTTTGAATTCGCAGCACGAATACTTGCCGTGATGTCACATTTTCACGTTCGCATTCGCTTTTGTGGCGAGTGTGAACCGGCCTTTACGCAGGGTTCGTCAACAGTTCGAGTGTGTTAGTTTCAATCATTTCGAATGATGGTAACTCCTATAGATTGTCGGTTCAAATATGTTTGTTTTGATCATTTAGTTCATTATTTAAAAAAATAAAAATATAAAACAAAGACATTTAATTATTACCAAATAAGCCATATGATACGCCATAGCCCAGGTGGTTTTTTTTTTAGAATTCTTTCGAAACATGTTGGCTTCAAAAAAGCGTGTGTTTTGAAATTCAATTTCATTCTTGATGTATTAAGCTTATGTATAAGCCTTTGTCGTTAAACCTCGCTGTAAAAAAAAGAAGCTAGAAAGTAGCCTAAGGCAATAATAAATGCAAACTAACAGAAACACAAACAAACACATACAAACAAGGAAAAAAAACAAAAAAACAACGGCACAACTAAAACACCTGAACAATAAGCCTACATGTACTGATGACGTCGCACTTTGTTTACATGTGTGCTTTCATATGGGAACCTGGTTGGGATGACCGATTCTTAGAAGCACAGAAAAGCACACACGTAAACAAAGTGTGATGCCATCAGAACGGATGCAGATTCATGTTGACTGTCAATTTAAATTAAATTATACACGTTTCGGTTAACCTTAGTTGTGACCTAGACATATATTCCAATACTTTTGTATATAGAGAATCCTTGTTTACATAAATATAATGTAAATACTTGTGACGTATATAGATAGTGTTAGCAAATCAAATTTCATCTTTTAATATCGTGAATTATTTCAATGCACTAATATTAATAATTGTGGCACTACATATGACAAATTTTACTATTTCACGCGTTCAAAATTACGCAAAACAAATGCGTTTGAACATCTCATTAGTTGAGCGCTTAGTGTGTAAGAAAGAAAAAAGTACTCGTTTTAAAATGTGTCCGGTGAAAATGTTCATTTTTGTAGAGGTACATAACACCTTTTTAGTATGAGAGTTTGTCTCAATCTTTCGAGGGTATTTCAAAACCTTTCGGTTCAGATGTTATCGTATTACTGCTTATTTATTTATTTTTCTTGAAAACAGTTTAAGTAGTTGTACTTAAACTTTTATGAAATTTTTTAGCTCTGTATAATCCGAATTCGTTAAGTCGGGGAATGCAATGTCATGGTACTGATAAGCAAACTAAATATCTGGAATAATATTTCATTATTTGAATTCAACGAAATTGTCAGGACACTAAAGTGACAAATTTAATATCTAACGCAGTCAAAATAACACCAACAATGCACCTGAATTCGTGATTGTTGCTCTGTTTTGTAAGCCTTAGTAATTGAGAAAGAGAAGAACATGTAAAAACTGTGTTCGGGGACAAAGTTCAACATTGAAGGCCGGTTCATTCTTCACGCAAATGCAAATGCAAAGAGAATCTAACAGTGAATTTACAAGTTTAAATGTATTCACTCTTTTGTTTCGAATCCTCAGCGCGAATACTTGCCGTGATGTCACATTTTCACCTTTGCATCCGCTTTTGTACCGAATGTTAACCGGCTGTTACGCAGGGTTCGTCAACAGTTCGAGTGTGTTAGTTTCAATCTTTTAGAATGATGGTAACTCTAAGACATATTTGGTTCATATATGTTTGTTTTGCTCATTTAATTCCCTATTTCGAAAAATAAAGATAGCAAAGACACTAATGTTTCGTCTATTAGATTTTTATAAAAATGTTTAGCTGTATGAATTAAGAACCCGTAAATTTATTGATTACCTGTCATTAAGAAGTTGAACTGGCGCGGATCTACAGTTATAATAATTATAGTAAACATCATCTATATGTCCGCCTGTCCGCAACAATCGGACATAAAAACAATTTGATAGGCCTAACCCCCCCCCCCCCTGCAAAAATCTTGATTCGTCCCTGCTACAGCAGGGGCGGATCCAGAATACAGTATTTTTTTGAGGGGGGGGGGGATTTGGTCCTTTCAAAAATTGGGTCAAAAAAATTACAGCGTGGGTTTTTTTTTTCAGGAAAAGATGGTGGTGTACGCAGTGCCTGACTTTATTGCGACGTCACTTAAAAAACAAAATGGGTTCGGGTTTTTTTTTTGGGGGGGGGGGGTAATGGCCACCGTTGGCCCCCTGGATCCGCACTTATGCTGGAGTAGTAAAGCCTGACAAATTGTTCGCTCCTATATTATTGGTACGATTGGTGCGATTTGTTAAGCCCTTCATCTTTTGAAGTACTAGTCCCATTGGCTTGAAACTTGGTATGTAGGGAGAGAAGGACTTGTTATAGATGAGCATTAATGTAACGTCAGGATGATGTGGCCGAATGATTTTATATGATCTTTAAACGTTTTGACCCATATACATTAAATGTGCAGACGAAAATTCTTCATTCGGAATAATTTTTTTTTTTTGCAAGTGGTTCTCTTATATGTTTTGTAATAAATGTAAATGACATCATAATGACGTTATCATGTGTCATGTGACGTCATATTAAAGGTGTTAATCGTTTTATGGTGTGTATTAGATAGCAAAGCCTTACAAATCGTTCGCTCCTTGGTACGAACATTTCTTAAAGGTAACATAAAAATTGCAATATCTGCAATACTTGTGCAAATTGCAACTCGCTGCAGATCGTTTCTAAAAATCCATTGTTCCAGTGTTTACGGAGGTTTCCATATTCTAGACCAACTTGATTACTGCTGGGGCTCTGTGTTTATTACCGGAAGAAGCTTCGGTTCGCATGCTGGCCGCGCCGTTTCATATCGATTTCTGGCTGTTTACGACTTCGTGGATTTTTGTTCGGACAAAAATTGTACTGGTTCATGCGTTACCCGCTTCCAGAGCTGCTTACCTGTTTATTGCAATATTGGTCAAGCTGGAGCAGATCAAATTTTCTTTGACCCCAACTACTTGCATAATAATTTCAATGCGCAGAGTAAGTAATTAGCTGTTCTGGCAACGAGCCTCAACAGTCTTGTTTTCGATATTTTTTTTTCTTTTTTCTTTTACCATTCTTCTCCATAGACTTTATACACTTGCTTTCTTCATCTCACTTTTACACATTCGAATTACCTTTTTGAAGCCCTTCTTTATTTAAATTACAACTCCTATTGGCTTGAAAACTGGTATGTACATAGACGTGGACGCGTTACAGATGATCATTAAACTTAAAGTGACGTCAAGATGTGTGATCGAGTGATTTTATATGAAGTTGTGACCAATAAACGTGTATGTTGCAAACAAAAATGCTAAATTTATTGATCTGTTTGTAATAGGATCTGTAATAGTTTTTGTAAAAAGGTTAAAATGTTAGTGGCATCATGATGACGTTTTCATATGACGTCAAATTAAAGGTGATAATTGGAAGCCCTATATCTACGGAAGTAGAGTTCCAATGAAGTCGTAACTTTGTTTGTACATTAACAAGGAGGTGTTGCGGGTGAAGATTGCAGTGACGTCATGATGAAATCATTTTGTGTGACGGGACATTAAAAAGGTTAAATTTTGATGTCTCTTTTCACTGGAATAACAGGTCCTATTCAATTGAAACTGTTTTCCAAAGGACTGCCTGGAAGGTCGGCCAATTCCTTGAGAATCGTAACACATATATGAAAATAAAATCATGTAAATAACAGCCGAAACAGATGTGTTTGTTCACGTGACAAACCCACCTCCCTTTGTGCAATTGTAATTTTTTGTCAGTGTTTTCAACGTCTCCGGTCTTAAAGATGACTGTCAGTGCAACAATTTCGATTTTGTTGCTCCTCATAAATTTGACCCGAGGAGAAATTTGATTTTAACGATGTCCACTTTTTCTGAGTGTCTGCAGAGTTCAGAGAAAAAAACCGGTATTTGGTGTTGCTTTTTAGCACAAAGACATCATCCTTGTGAGTAGACTTGCTCCCAATCCCTCATTATCAGTTTCACAGTTTACCCTGCTCGAACTACATGTATATTATTTTCTGTCAGCAAATACATTTGCAAGTAACTAATCCATAACAAATGCTTCCTTCGCCTGTTTGCTATCTCTATGAGATAGCAAAGCCTCACACATCGTTTGCTGCTTGGTACGAGCAGTTCTTAAGGGTAAAATCAAAATTGCAATATCTGCAATATTTATGCGAATTGTAACTCGCTTCAGATCGTTTTCTAAAGATCCATTGTTTCTAGTGTTTATGGAGGTTTACGTATCTAGACCAACTTGATTGCTACTGGGAGTCTGTTTTTATTTCCGTAAGAAGCTTCACTTTGCATGCGGTGCCGCGCCATTTCATCAATTTCTGACTAAATTATGATTTCACAAATTGTAATTGCAATATCTGTAATATTGTGCGAATTGCAACTCGCTGTAGATCGTTTTTAAAAGATCCATTGTTTCTACTGTTTACGGAGGTTTCCATATTCTAGACCAACCTTGATTGCCGCTGGGTTTCTGTGTTTATTAACGGAAGAAGTTTCAGTTCGCGTGGAGTCATGCCGTTTCATATTGATTTCTGTCTGTTTACGGCTGCTTGTGGGGGCTTTTTGATCAAATTAGAGACGATATTTTGTTACCCCGAAAACAGCGCAATCAACAATGAGTTCTCATTTGCTGATGCGTTACAAGCCTCATGTATAAGCTGCGCCCACACTGTATATTTGATCCAATGAAAACGCATCAACCTTCAATTTAAACTCAGGATCTCTCCTACGTGGCTAGATATTTCGTTATTGTGATGACGTCATCCTGTTTGGTGGTTTGCGGAGCTGCCGAAAAACGAATAGGTGCGGCTTGTGTTATACGATGCAACTGACAGATTCTCGATCATTGCATCAGGGAGAATGGACGGAGCAGTAGCTTGGATTCATCCGCTATCCAACAAGCTATAGTTTGTCAAAATCCATCCATGTTAAGGTACCTTTAGACCGCGACACATGAGAGCCATGTCAGCTGGCGCTCACAGCCCTTGCTATCGGACTGACAGCACAAAAACCAAACTGGGGCATCATGTACCTACGTCTGGGGCTTACTCCAAAAGTTTCAAGCCTCAAGCCTTGCCGAGTTGCCAGCTTGTTGGACTATTCATCCGCTATCCAACAAGCTATAGTTTGTCAAAATCCATTCATGTTAAGGTACTTTTAGACCGCGACACATGAGAGCCATGTCGGCTGGCGCTGACAGCCCTTGCTATGGGACTTACTGCACAAAAACGAAACTGGGGGCATCATGTACCTACGTTTTGGGCTCACTCCAAAAGTTTCAAGTCTGAAGCCTTGCCGATTTGTTAGCTTGTTGGCTTATTCATCTGCTATGCAACAAGTAATAGTTTGTCAAAATCTATACATGTTAAGGTACTTTTAGAACGCGACACAAGAGAGCCATGTCGGCAGGCGCTGACAGCCCTTGCTATGGGACTTACTGCACAAAAACGAAACTGGGGGCATCATGTACCTACGTCTTGGGCTCACTCCAAAACGTTCAAGTCTGAAGCCTTGCCGATTTGTTAGCTTGTTGGCTTATTCATCCGCTATCCAAGAAGCTATAATTTGTCAAAATTCATCTATGTTAAGGTACTTTTAGACCGCGACACATGAGAACCATGTCGGCTGGCGCTGACAGCCCTTGCTATGGGACTTACTGCACAAAAACGAAACTGGGGGCATCATGTACCTACGTCTGGAGCTCACTCCAAAAGTTTCAAGTCTGAAGCCATGCCGATTTGTCAGCTTGTTGACCCATTCATCCTCCATCCAACAAGTTATTGTTTGTCAAAATCTATCCATGATAAGGTACCTTTAGACCGCGACACATGAGAGCCATGTCGGCTGGCGCTGACAGACATTGATATGGGACTGACTGCACAAAAACGAAACTGGGGGCATCATGTACCTACGTCTGGGGCTCACTCCAAAAGTTTCAAGCCTCAAGCCTTGCCGATTAGCCAGCTTGTTGGACTATTCATCCGCTATCAAACAAGCTATAGTTTGTCAAAATCCATTCATGTTAAGGTACTTTTAGACCGCGACACATGAGAGCCATGTCAGCTGGCGCTGACAGCCCTTGCTATGGGACTTACTGCACACAAACGAAACTGGGGGCATCATGTACCTACGTTTTGGGCTCACTCCAAAAGTTGCAAGTCTGAAGCCTTGCCGATTTGTTAGCTTGTTGGCTTATTCATCTGCTATCCAAGAAGCTATAATTTGTCAACATTCATCCATGTTAAGGTACTTTTAGACCGCGACACATGAGAGCCATGTCGGCAGGCGCTGACAGCCCTTGCTATGGGACTTACTGCACAAAAACGAAACTGGGGGCATCATGTACCTACGTCTTGGGCTCACTCCAAAAGTTTCAAGTCTGAAGCCTTGCCGATTTGTCAGCTTGTTGGCTTATTCATCCGCTATCCAACAAGCTATAGTTTGTCAAAATCCATCCATGTTAAGGTACTTTTAGACCGCGACACATGAGAACCATGTCGGCTGGCGCTGACAGCCCTTGCTATGGGACTTACTGCACAAAAACGAAACTGGGGGCATCATGTACCTACGTCTGGAGCTCACTCCAAAAGTTTCAAGTCTGAAGCCTTGCCGATTTGTCAGCTTGTTGGCTTATTCATCTGCTATCCAACAAGCTATAGTTTGTCAAAATCCATCTATGTTAAGGTACCTTTAGACCGCGACACATGAGAGCCATGTCGGCTGGCGCTGACAGCCCTTGCAATGGGACTTACTGCACAAAAACGAAACTGGGGGCATCATGTACCTACGTCTGGGGCTCACTCCAAAACGTTCAAGTCTGAAGCCTTGCCGATTTGTCAGCTTGTTGGCTTATTCATTTGCCATCCAACAAGCTATAGTTTGTCAAAATCCATCTATGATAAGGTACCTTTAGACCGCGACACATGAGAACCATGTCGGCTGGCGCTGACAGCCCTTGCTATGGGACTTACTGCACAAAAACGAAACTGGGGCATTATCTACCTACGTCTGGAGCTCACTCCAAAAGTTTCAAGTCTGAAGCCTTGCCGATTTGTCAGCTTGTTAAACCATTCATCCGCCATCCAACAAGCTATAGTTTGTCAAAATCCATCCATGATAAGGTACCTTTAGACCGCGACACATGAGAGCCATGTCGGCTGGCGCTGACAGCCATTGATATGGGACTTACTGCACAAAAACGAAACTGGGGGCATCATGTACCTACGTCTGGGGCTCACTCCAAAAGTTTCAAGTCTGAAGCCTTGCCGATTTGTCAGCTTGTTGGACCATTCATCCGCCATCCAACAAGCTATAGTTTGTCAAAATCCATTCATGATAAGGTACTTTTAGACCGCGACACATGAGAGCCATGTCGGCTGGCGCTGACAGCCCTTGCTATGGGACTTACTGCACAAAAACGAAACTGGGGGCATCATGTACCTACGTTTTGGGCTCACTCCAAAAGTTTCAAGACTGAACCCTTGCCGATTTGTAAGCTTGTTGGCCGATTCATCTGCTATCCAACAAGCTATAGTTTGTCAAAATCCATCCATGATAAGGTACCTTTAGACCGCGACACATGAGAGCCATGTCGGCTGGCGCTGACAGCCCTTGCTATGGGACTTACTGCACAAAAACGAAACTGGGGGCATCATGTACCTACGTCTGGGGCTCACTCCAAAAGTTTCAAGTCTGAAGCCTTGCCGATTTGTCAGCTTGTTGACCCATTCATCCGCCATCCAACAAGCTATAGTTTGTCAAAATCCATCCATGATAAGGTACCTTTAGACCGCGACACATGAGAGCCATGTCGGCTGGCGCTGACAGCCCTTGCTATGGGACTTACTGCACAAAAACGAAACTGGGGGCATCATGTACCTACGTCTGGAGCTCACTCCAAAAGTTTCAAGTCTGAAGCCTTGCCGATTTGTCAGCTTGTTGACCCATTCATCCGCCATCCAACAAGTTATAGTTTGTCAAAATCCATCCATGATAAGGTACCTTTAGACCGCGACACATGAGAGCCATGTCGGCTGGCGCTGACAGACCTTGCTATGGGACTTACTGCACAAAAACGAAACTGGGGGCATCATGTACCTACGTCTGGGGCTCACTCCAAAAGTTTCAAGTCTGAAGCCTTGCCGATTTGTCAGCTTGTTGACCCATTCATCCGCCATCTAACAAGCTATAGTTTGTCAAAATCAATTCATGTTAAGGTACTTTTAGACCGCGACACATGAGAGCCATGTCGGCTGGCGCTGACAGCCCTTGCTATGGGACTTACTGCACAAAAACGAAACTGGGGGCATCATGTACCTACGTTTTGGACTCACTCCAAAAGTTTCAAGTCTGAAGCCATGCCGATTTGTCAGCTTGTTGAACCATTCATCCGCCATCCAACAAGCAATAGTTTGTCAAAATCCATTGATGATTAGGTACCTTTAGACCGCGACACATGAGAGCCTTGACGGCTGGCTCTGACAGCCCTCGCTATGAGACTTACTGCACAAAAACGAAAATGGGGGCATCATGTACCTACGTCTGAAGCTCACTCCAAAAGTTGCAAGCCTGAAGCCTTCCCGATTTGTCAGCTTGTTTAACCATTCATCCGCCATCCAACAAGCTATAGTTTGTCAAAATCCATCCATGATAAGGTACCTTTTGACCGCGACAAATGAGAGCCATGTCGGCTGCCGCTGACAGTCCTTGCTATGGGACTTACTGCACAAAAACGAAACTGGTGGCATCATATACATACGTCTGGGGCTCACTCCAAAAGTTTCAAGTCTGAAGCCTGGCCGATTTGTCAGCTTGTTGAACCATTCATCTGCCATCCAACAAGCTATAGTTTGTCAAAATCCATTCATGATAAGGTACCTTAAGACTGCAACACTAGAGCCATGTCGGCTGGCGCTGACAGCCCTTGGTATGGCACTTACTGCACAAAAACGAAACAAGGGGCATCATGTACATACGTCTGGGGCTCACTCCAAAAGTTTCAAGCCTGAAGCCTTGCCGATTTGTCAGCTTGTTAACCCATTCATCCGCCATCCAACGAGCTATAGGTTGTCAAAATCCATTCATTATAAGGTACCTTTAGACCGCAACACATGAAAGACATGTCGGCTGGCGCTGACAGCCCTTGCTATGAGACTTACTGAACAAAATGAAACTGGGGGCATCATGTACATACGTCTGAGACTCACTCCAAAAGCTTCAAGTCTGAAGCCTTGCCGATTGGTCAGCTTGTTAACCCATTCATCCGCCATCCAACAAGCTATAGTTTGTCCAAATCCATCTATGATAAGGTACCTTTAGACCGCGACACATGAGAGCCACGTCGGCTGGCGCTGACAGCCCTTGCTATAACTTTCTGCACAAAAACGAAACTGGGGTATCATATACCTACGTCTGGGGCTCACTCCAAAAGTTTCAAGTCTGAAGCCTTGCAGATTTGTCAGCTTGTTGACCCATTCATCCGCCATCCACGAAGCTATAGCTTATCAAAATCCATCCATGATAAGGTACCTTTAGACCGCGACACATAAGAGCCATGTCGGCTGGCGCTGTTAGACCTTGCTAAGGGACTTACTGCACAAAAACGAAACAGTGGGCATCATGTACCTACGTCTGGGGCTCACTCCAAAAGTTTCAAGTCTGAAGCCTTGCCGATTTGTCAGCTTGTTGACCCATTCATCCGCCATCCAACAAGCTATAGTTTGTCAAAATCCATCCATGATAAGGTACCTTTAGACCGCGACACATGAGAGCCATGTCGGCTGGCGCTGACAGCCCTTGCTATGGGACTTACTGCACAAAAACGAAACTGGGGGCATCATGTACATACGTCTGGGGCTCACTCCAAAAGTTTCAAGTCTGAAGCCTTGCCGATTTGTCAGCTTGTTGACCCATTCATCTGCCATCCAACAAGCTATAGTTTGTCAAAATCCATTCATGATAAGGTACCTTTAGACCGCGACACATGAGAGCCATGTCGGCTGGCGCTGACAGCCCTTGCTATGGGACTTACTGCACAAAAACGAAACTGGGGGCATCATGTACCTACGTCTGGGGCTCACTCCAAAAGTTTCAAGTCTGAAGCCTTGCCGATTTGTCAGCTTGTTGACCCATTCATCCGCCATCCAACAAGCTATAGTTTGTCAAAATCCATTCATGATAAGGTACCTTTAGACCGCGACACATGAGAGCCATGTCGGCTGGCGCTGACAGCCCTTGCTATGGGACTTACTGCACAAAAACGAAACTGGGGGCATCATGTACATACGTCTGGGGCTCACTCCAAAAGTTTCAAGTCTGAAGCCTTGCCGATTTGTCAGCTTGTTAACCCATTCATCCGCCATCCAACAAGCTATAGTTTGTCAAAATCCATCCATGATAAGGTACCTTTAGACCGCGACACATGAGAGCCATGTCGGCTGGCGCTGACAGCCCTTGCTATGGGACTTACTGCACAAAAACGAAACTGGGGGCATCATGTACCTACGTCTGGGGCTCACTCCAAAAGTTTCAAGTCTGAAGCCTTGCCGATTTGTCAGCTTGTTGACCCATTCATCCGCCATCCAACAAGCTATAGTTTGTCAAAATCCATCCATGATAAGGTACCTTTAGACCGCGACACATGAGAGCCATGTCGGCTGGCGCTGACAGCCCTTGCTATGGGACTTACTGCACAAAAACGAAACTGGGGGCATCATGTACCTACGTCTGGAGCTCACTCCAAAAGTTTCAAGTCTGAAGCCTTGCCGATTTGTCAGCTTGTTGACCCATTCATCTGCCATCCAACAAGCTATAGTTTGTCAAAATCCATCCATGATAAGGTACCTTTAGACCGCGACACATGAGAGCCATGTCGGCTGGCGCTGACAGCCCTTGCTATGGGACTTACTGCACAAAAACGAAACTGGGGGCATCATGTACCTACGTCTGGGGCTCACTCCAAAAGTTTCAAGTCTGAAGCCTTGCCGATTTGTCAGCTTGTTAACCCATTCATCCGCCATCCAACAAGCTATAGTTTGTCAAAATCCATTTATGATAAGGTACCTTTAGACCGCGACACATGAGAGCCATGTCGGCTGGCGCTGACAGCCCTTGCTATGGGACTTACTGCACAAAAACGAAACTGGGGGCATCATGTACCTACGTCTGGGGCTCACTCCAAAAGTTTCAAGTCTGAAGCCTTGCCGATTTGTCAGCTTGTTGACCCATTCATCCGCCATCCAACAAGCTATAGTTTGTCAAAATCCATCCATGATAAGGTACCTTTAGACCGCGACACATGAGAGCCATGTCGGCTGGCGCTGACAGCCCTTGCTATGGGACTTACTGCACAAAACGAAACTGGGGGCATCATGTACATACGTCTGGGGCTCACTCCAAAAGTTTCAAGTCTGAAGCCTTGCCGATTTGTCAGCTTGTTGACCCATTCATCCGCCATCCAACAAGCTATAGTTTGTCAAAATCCATCCATGATAAGGTACCTTTAGACCGCGACACATGAGAGCCATGTCGGCTGGCGCTGACAGCCCTTGCTATGGGACTTACTGCACAAAAACGAAACTGGGGGCATCATGTACCTACGTCTGGGGCTCACTCCAAAAGTTTCAAGTCTGAAGCCTTGCCGATTTGTCAGCTTGTTGACCCATTCATCCGCCATCCAACAAGCTATAGTTTGTCAAAATCCATCCATGATAAGGTACCTTTAGACCGCGACACATGAGAGCCATGTCGGCTGGCGCTGACAGCCCTTGCTATGGGACTTACTGCACAAAAACGAAACTGGGGGCATCATGTACCTACGTCTGGGGCTCACTCCAAAAGTTTCAAGTCTGAAGCCTTGCCGATTTGTCAGCTTGTTGACCCATTCATCCGCCATCCAACAAGCTATAGTTTGTCAAAATCCATCCATGATGAGGTACCTTTAGACCGCGACACATGAGAGCCATGTCGGCTGGCGCTGACAGCCCTTGCTATGGGACTTACTGCACAAAAACGAAACTGGGGGCTTCTTGCACCTACGTCTGGGGCTCACTCCAAAAGTTTCAAGTCTGAAGCCTTGCCGATTTGTCAGCTTGTTAATCCATTCATCCGCCATCCAACAAGGTATAGTTTGTCAAAATTCATTTATGATAAGGTACCTTTGGACCGCGACACATGAGTGCCATGTCGGCTGGCGCTGACAGCCCTTGCTATGGCACTTACTGTACAAAAACGAAACTGGGGGCATCATGTACCTACGTCTGGAGCTCACTCCAAAAGTTTCAAGTCTGAAGCCTTGCCGATTTGTCAGCTTGTTGACCCATTCATCTGCCATCCAACAAGTTATAGTTAGTCAAAATCCATCCATGATAAGGTACCTTTAGACCGCGACACATGAGAGCCATGTCGGCTGGCGCTGACAGCCCATGCTATGGGACTTAATGCACAAAATGAAACTGGGGGCATCATTTACCTACGTCTGGGGCTCACTCCAAAAGTTTCAAGTCTGAAGCCTTGCCGATTTGTCAGCTTGTTAAACCATTCATCCGCCATCCAACAAGTTATAGTTTGTCAAAATCCATTTATGATAAGGTACCTTTAGACCGCGACACATGAGTGCCATGTCGGCTGGCGCTTTCAGCCCTTGCTATGGCATTTACTGTACAAAAACGAAACTGGGGGCATCATGTACCTACGTCTGGAGCTCACTCCAAAAGTTTCAAGTCTGAAGCCTTGCCGATTTGTCAGCTTGTTGACCCATTCATCCGCCATCCAACAAGCTATAGTTTGTCAAAATCCATCCATGATAAGGTACCTTTAGACCGCGACACATGAGAGCCATGTCGGCTGGCGCTGACAGCCCTTGCTATGGGACTTACTGCACAAAAACGAAACTGGGGCATCATGTACCTACGTCTGGGGCTCACTCCAAAAGTTTCAAGTCTGAAGCCTTGCCGATTTGTCAGCTTGTTAACCCATTCATCCGCCATCCAACAAGTTATAGTTTGTCAAAATCCATCCATGATAAGGTACCTTTAGACCGCGACACATGAGAGCCATGTCGGCTGGCGCTGACAGCCCTTGCTATGGGACTTACTGCACAAAAACGAAACTGGGGGCATCATGTACCTACGTCTGGGGCTCACTCCAAAAGTTTCAAGTCTGAAGCCTTGCCGATTTGTCAGCTTGTTGACCCATTCATCCGCCATCCAACAAGCTATAGTTTGTCAAAATCCATCCATGATAAGGTACCTTTAGACCGCGACACATGAGAGCCATGTCGGCTGGCGCTGACAGCCCTTGCTATGGGACTTACTGCACAAAAACGAAACTGGGGCATCATGTACCTACGTCTGGGGCTCACTCCAAAAGTTTCAAGTCTGAAGCCTTGCCGATTTGTCAGCTTGTTAACCCATTCATCCGCCATCCAACAAGGTATAGTTTGTCAAAATTCATTTATGATAAGGTACCTTTGGACCGCGACACATGAGTGCCATGTCGGCTGGCGCTGACAGCCCTTGCTATGGCACTTACTGTACAAAAACGAAACTGGGGGCATCATGTACCTACGTCTGGGGCTCACTCCAAAAGTTTCAAGTCTGAAGCCTTGCCGATTTGTCAGCTTGTTGATCCATTCATCCGCCATCCAACAAGCTATAGTTTGTCAAAATCCATCCATGATAAGGTACCTTTAGACCGCGACACATGAGAGCCATGTCGGCTGGCGCTGACAGCCCTTGCTATGGGACTTACTGCACAAAAACGAAACTGGGGGCATCATGTACCTACGTCTGGGGCTCACTCCAAAAGTTTCAAGTCTGAAGCCTTGCCGATTTGTCAGCTTGTTGACCCATTCATCCGCCATCCAACAAGCTATAGTTTGTCAAAATCCATCCATGATAAGGTACCTTTAGACCGCGACACATGAGAGCCATGTCGGCTGGCGCTGACAGCCCTTGCTATGGGACTTACTGCACAAAAACGAAACTGGGGGCATCATGTACCTACGTCTGGGGCTCACTCCAAAAGTTTCAAGTCTGAAGCCTTGCCGATTTGTCAGCTTGTTAACCCATTCATCCGCCATCCAACAAGCTATAGTTTGTCAAAATCCATTTATGATAAGGTACCTTTAGACCGCGACACATGAGAGCCATGTCGGCTGGCGCTGACAGCCCTTGCTATGGGACTTACTGCACAAAACGAAACTGGGGCATCATGTACCTACGTCTGGGGCTCACTCCAAAAGTTTCAAGTCTGAAGCCTTGCCGATTTGTCAGCTTGTTGACCCATTCATCCGCCATCCAACAAGCTATAGTTTGTCAAAATCCATCCATGATAAGGTACCTTTAGACCGCGACACATGAGAGCCATGTCGGCTGGCGCTGACAGCCCTTGCTATGGGACTTACTGCACAAAAACGAAACTGGGGCATCATGTACCTACGTCTGGGGCTCACTCCAAAAGTTTCAAGTCTGAAGCCTTGCCGATTTGTCAGCTTGTTGAACCATTCATCCGCCATCCAACAAGCTATAGTTTGTCAAAATCCATCCATGATAAGGTACCTTTAGACCGCGACACATGAGAGCCATGTCGGCTGGCGCTGACAGCCCTTGCTATGGGACTTACTGCACAAAACGAAACTGGGGGCATCATGTACCTACGTCTGGGGCTCACTCCAAAAGTTTCAAGTCTGAAGCCTTGCCGATTTGTCAGCTTGTTGACCCATTCATCCGCCATCCAACAAGCTATAGTTTGTCAAAATCCATCCATGATAAGGTACCTTTAGACCGCGACACATGAGAGCCATGTCGGCTGGCGCTGACAGCCCTTGCTATGGGACTTACTGCACAAAAACGAAACTGGGGGCATCATGTACCTACGTCTGGGGCTCACTCAAAAGTTTTATGTCTGAAGCCTTGCCGATTTGTCAGCTTGTTGATCCATTCATCCGCCATCCAACAAGCTATAGTTTGTCAAAATCCATCCATGATAAGGTACCTTTAGACCGCGACACATGAGAGCCATGTCGGCTGGCGCTGACAGCCCTTGCTATGGGACTTACTGCACAAAAACGAAACTGGGGGCATCATGTACCTACGTCTGGGGCTCACTCCAAAAGTTTCAAGTCTGAAGCCTTGCCGATTTGTCAGCTTGTTGACCCATTCATCCGCCATCCAACAAGCTATAGTTTGTCAAAATCCATCCATGATAAGGTACCTTTAGACCGCGACACATGAGAGCCATGTCGGCTGGCGCTGACAGCCCTTGCTATGGGACTTACTGCACAAAAACGAAACTGGGGGCATCATGTACCTACGTCTGGGGCTCACTCCAAAAGTTTCAAGTCTGAAGCCTTGCCGATTTGTCAGCTTGTTGACCCATTCATCCGCCATCCAACAAGCTATAGTTTGTCAAAATCCATCCATGATAAGGTACCTTTAGACCGCGACACATGAGAGCCATGTCGGCTGGCGCTGACAGCCCTTGCTATGGGACTTACTGCACAAAAACGAAACTGGG
Source organism: Patiria pectinifera (assembly GCA_029964075.1). Lineage (NCBI taxonomy): Eukaryota > Metazoa > Echinodermata > Asteroidea > Valvatida > Asterinidae > Patiria > Patiria pectinifera. Next base: position 25,850,630 of record CM057148.1, read on the forward strand.
GGCATCATGTACCTACGTCTGGGGCTCACTCCAAAAGTTTCAAGTCTGAAGCCTTGCCGATTTGTCAGCTTGTTAACCCATTCATCCGCCATCCAACAAGCTATAGTTTGTCAAAATCCATCCATGATAAGGTACCTTTAGACCGCGACACATGAGAGCCATGTCGGCTGGCGCTGACAGCCCTTGCTATGGGACTTACTGCACAAAAACGAAACTGGGGGCATCATGTACCTACGTCTGGAGCTCACTCCAAAAGTTTCAAGTCTGAAGCCTTGCCGATTTGTCAGCTTGTTGACCCATTCATCCGCCATCCAACAAGCTATAGTTTGTCAAAATCCATCCATGATAAGGTACCTTTAGACCGCGACACATGAGAGCCATGTCGGCTGGCGCTGACAGCCCTTGCTATGGGACTTACTGCACAAAAACGAAACTGGGGGCATCATGTACCTACGTCTGGGGCTCACTCCAAAAGTTTCAAGTCTGAAGCCTTGCCGATTTGTCAGCTTGTTAACCCATTCATCCGCCATCCAACAAGCTATAGTTTGTCAAAATCCATCCATGATAAGGTACCTTTAGACCGCGACACATGAGAGCCATGTCGGCTGGCGCTGACAGCCCTTGCTATGGGACTTACTGCACAAAAACGAAACTGGGGGCATCATGTACCTACGTCTGGGGCTCACTCCAAAGTTTCAAGTCTGAAGCCTTGCCGATTTGTCAGCTTGTTGACCCATTCATCCGCCATCCAACAAGCTATAGTTTGTCAAAATCCATCCATGATAAGGTACCTTTAGACCGCGACACATGAGAGCCATGTCGGCTGGCGCTGACAGCCCTTGCTATGGGACTTACTGCACAAAAACGAAACTGGGGGCATCATGTACCTACGTCTGGGGCTCACTCCAAAAGTTTCAAGTCTGAAGCCTTGCCGATTTGTCAGCTTGTTGACCCATTCATCCGCCATCCAACAAGCTATAGTTTGTCAAAATCCATCCATGATAAGGTACCTTTAGACCGCGACACATGAGAGCCATGTCGGCTGGCGCTGACAGCCCTTGCTATGGGACTTACTGCACAAAAACGAAACTGGGGGCATCATGTACCTACGTCTGGGGCTCACTCCAAAAGTTTCAAGTCTGAAGCCTTGCCGATTTGTCAGCTTGTTGACCCATTCATCCGCCATCCAACAAGCTATAGTTTGTCAAAATCCATCCATGATAAGGTACCTTTAGACCGCGACACATGAGAGCCATGTCGGCTGGCGCTGACAGCCCTTGCTATGGGACTTACTGCACAAAAACGAAACTGGGGGCATCATGTACCTACGTCTGGGGCTCACTCCAAAAGTTTCAAGTCTGAAGCCTTGCCGATTTGTCAGCTTGTTGACCCATTCATCCGCCATCCAACAAGCTATAGTTTGTCAAAATCCATTCATGATAAGGTACCTTTAGACCGCGACACATGAGAGCCATGTCGGCTGGCGCTGACAGCCCTTGCTATGGGACTTACTGCACAAAAACGAAACTGGGGGCATCATGTACCTACGTCTGGGGCTCACTCCAAAAGTTTCAAGTCTGAAGCCTTGCCGATTTGTCAGCTTGTTGACCCATTCATCCGCCATCCAACAAGCTATAGTTTGTCAAAATCCATCCATGATAAGGTACCTTTAGACCGCGACACATGAGAGCCATGTCGGCTGGCGCTGACAGCCCTTGCTATGGGACTTACTGCACAAAAACGAAACTGGGGGCATCATGTACCTACATCTGGGGCTCACTCCAAAAGTTTCAAGTCTGAAGCCTTGCCGATTTGGCAGCTTGTTAACCCATTCATCCGCCATCCAACAAGCTATAGTTTGTCAAAATCCATCCATGATAAGGTACCTTTAGACCGCGACACATGAGAGCCATGTCGGCTGGCGCTGACAGCCCTTGCTATGGGACTTACTGCACAAAAACGAAACTGGGGGCATCATGTACCTACGTCTGGGGCTCACTCCAAAAGTTTCAAGTCTGAAGCCTTGCCGATTTGTCAGCTTGTTGACCCATTCATCCGCCATCCAACAAGCTATAGTTTGTCAAAATCCATCCATGATAAGGTACCTTTAGACCGCGACACATGAGAGCCATGTCGGCTGGCGCTGACAGCCCTTGCTATGGGACTTACTGCACAAAAACGAAACTGGGGGCATCATGTACCTACGTCTGGGGCTCACTCCAAAAGTTTCAAGTCTGAAGCCTTGCCGATTTGTCAGCTTGTTGACCCATTCATCCGCCATCCAACAAGCTATAGTTTGTCAAAATCCATCCATGATAAGGTACCTTTAGACCGCGACACATGAGAGCCATGTCGGCTGGCGCTGACAGCCCTTGCTATGGGACTTACTGCACAAAAACGAAACTGGGGGCATCATGTACCTACGTCTGGGGCTCACTCCAAAAGTTTCAAGTCTGAAGCCTTGCCGATTTGTCAGCTTGTTAACCCATTCATCCGCCATCCAACAAGCTATAGTTTGTCAAAATCCATCCATGATAAGGTACCTTTAGACCGCGACACATGAGAGCCATGTCGGCTGGCGCTGACAGCCCTTGCTATGGGACTTACTGCACAAAAACGAAACTGGGGGCATCATGTACCTACGTCTGGGGCTCACTCCAAAAGTTTCAAGTCTGAAGCCTTGCCGATTTGTCAGCTTGTTGACCCATTCATCCGCCATCCAACAAGCTATAGTTTGTCAAAATCCATCCATGATAAGGTACCTTTAGACCGCGACACATGAGAGCCATGTCGGCTGGCGCTGACAGCCCTTGCTATGGGACTTACTGCACAAAAACGAAACTGGGGGCATCATGTACCTACGTCTGGGGCTCACTCCAAAAGTTTCAAGTCTGAAGCCTTGCCGATTTGTCAGCTTGTTGACCCATTCATCCGCCATCCAACAAGCTATAGTTTGTCAAAATCCATCCATGATAAGGTACCTTTAGACCGCGACACATGAGAGCCATGTCGGCTGGCGCTGACAGCCCTTGCTATGGGACTTACTGCACAAAAACGAAACTGGGGCATCATGTACCTACGTCTGGGGCTCACTCCAAAAGTTTCAAGTCTGAAGCCTTGCCGATTTGTCAGCTTGTTAACCCATTCATCCGCCATCCAACAAGCTATAGTTTGTCAAAATCCATTTATGATAAGGTACCTTTAGACCGCGACACATGAGAGCCATGTCGGCTGGCGCTGACAGCCCTTGCTATGGGACTTACTGCACAAAAACGAAACTGGGGGCATCATGTACCTACGTCTGGGGCTCACTCCAAAAGTTTCAAGTCTGAAGCCTTGCCGATTTGTCAGCTTGTTGACCCATTCATCCGCCATCCAACAAGCTATAGTTTGTCAAAATCCATCCATGATAAGGTACCTTTAGACCGCGACACATGAGAGCCATGTCGGCTGGCGCTGACAGCCCTTGCTATGGGACTTACTGCACAAAAACGAAACTGGGGGCATCATGTACCTACGTCTGGGGCTCACTCCAAAAGTTTCAAGTCTGAAGCCTTGCCGATTTGTCAGCTTGTTGACCCATTCATCCGCCATCCAACAAGCTATAGTTTGTCAAAATCCATCCATGATAAGGTACCTTTAGACCGCGACACATGAGAGCCATGTCGGCTGGCGCTGACAGCCCTTGCTATGGGACTTACTGCACAAAAACGAAACTGGGGCATCATGTACCTACGTCTGGGGCTCACTCCAAAAGTTTCAAGTCTGAAGCCTTGCCGATTTGTCAGCTTGTTGACCCATTCATCCGCCATCCAACAAGCTATAGTTTGTCAAAATCCATCCATGATAAGGTACCTTTAGACCGCGACACATGAGAGCCATGTCGGCTGGCGCTGACAGCCCTTGCTATGGGACTTACTGCACAAAAACGAAACTGGGGGCATCATGTACCTACGTCTGGGGCTCACTCCAAAAGTTTCAAGTCTGAAGCCTTGCCGATTTGTCAGCTTGTTGACCCATTCATCCGCCATCCAACAAGCTATAGTTTGTCAAAATCCATCCATGATAAGGTACCTTTAGACCGCGACACATGAGAGCCATGTCGGCTGGCGCTGACAGCCCTTGCTATGGGACTTACTGCACAAAAACGAAACTGGGGCATCATGTACCTACGTCTGGGGCTCACTCCAAAAGTTTCAAGTCTGAAGCCTTGCCGATTTGTCAGCTTGTTAACCCATTCATCCGCCATCCAACAAGCTATAGTTTGTCAAAATCCATCTATGATAAGGTACCTTTAGACCGCGACACATGAGAGCCATGTCGGCTGGCGCTGACAGCCCTTGCTATGGGACTTACTGCACAAAAACGAAACTGGGGGCATCATGTACCTACGTCTGGGGCTCACTCCAAAAGTTTCAAGTCTGAAGCCTTGCCGATTTGTCAGCTTGTTAACCCATTCATCCGCCATCCAACAAGCTATAGTTTGTCAAAATCCATCCATGATAAGGTACCTTTAGACCGCGACACATGAGAGCCATGTCGGCTGGCGCTGACAGCCCTTGCTATGGGACTTACTGCACAAAAACGAAACTGGGGGCATCATGTACCTACGTCTGGGGCTCACTCCAAAAGTTTCAAGTCTGAAGCCTTGCCGATTTGTCAGCTTGTTAATCCATTCATCCGCCATCCAACAAGCTATAGTTTGTCAAAATCCATTTATGATAAGGTACCTTTAGACCGCGACACATGAGAGCCATGTCGGCTGGCGCTGACAGCCCTTGCTATGGGACTTACTGCACAAAAACGAAACTGGGGCATCATGTACCTACGTCTGGAGCTCACTCCAAAAGTTTCAAGTCTGAAGCCTTGCCGATTTGTCAGCTTGTTGACCCATTCATCCGCCATCCAACAAGCTATAGTTTGTCAAAATCCATTCATGATAAGGTACCTTTAGACCGCGACACATGAGAGCCATGTCGGCTGGCGCTGACAGCCCTTGCTATGGGACTTACTGCACAAAAACGAAACTGGGGGCATCATGTACCTACGTCTGGGGCTCACTCCAAAAGTTTCAAGTCTGAAGCCTTGCCGATTTGTCAGCTTGTTGACCCATTCATCCGCCATCCAACAAGCTATAGTTTGTCAAAATCCATCCATGATAAGGTACCTTTAGACCGCGACACATGAGAGCCATGTCGGCTGGCGCTGACAGCCCTTGCTATGGGACTTACTGCACAAAAACGAAACTGGGGGCATCATGTACCTACGTCTGGGGCTCACTCCAAAAGTTTCAAGTCTGAAGCCTTGCCGATTTGTCAGCTTGTTAACCCATTCATCCGCCATCCAACAAGCTATAGTTTGTCAAAATCCATTCATGATAAGGTACCTTTAGACCGCGACACATGAGAGCCATGTCGGCTGGCGCTGACAGCCCTTGCTATGGGACTTACTGCACAAAAACGAAACTGGGGGCATCATGTACCTACGTCTGGGGCTCACTCCAAAAGTTTCAAGTCTGAAGCCTTGCCGATTTGTCAGCTTGTTAACCCATTCATCCGCCATCCAACAAGCTATAGTTTGTCAAAATCCATCTATGATAAGGTACCTTTAGACCGCGACACATGAGAGCCATGTCGGCTGGCGCTGACAGCCCTTGCTATGGGACTTACTGCACAAAAACGAAACTGGGGCATCATGTACCTACGTCTGGGGCTCACTCCAAAAGTTTCAAGTCTGAAGCCTTGCCGATTTGTCAGCTTGTTAACCCATTCATCCGCCATCCAACAAGCTATAGTTTGTCAAAATCCATCCATGATAAGGTACCTTTAGACCGCGACACATGAGAGCCATGTCGGCTGGCGCTGACAGCCCTTGCTATGGGACTTACTGCACAAAAACGAAACTGGGGGCATCATGTACCTACGTCTGGGGCTCACTCCAAAAGTTTCAAGTCTGAAGCCTTGCCGATTTGTCAGCTTGTTGACCCATTCATCCGCCATCCAACAAGCTATAGTTTGTCAAAATCCATCCATGATAAGGTACCTTTAGACCGCGACACATGAGAGCCATGTCGGCTGGCGCTGACAGCCCTTGCTATGGGACTTACTGCACAAAAACGAAACTGGGGGCATCATGTACCTACATCTGGGGCTCACTCCAAAAGTTTCAAGTCTGAAGCCTTGCCGATTTGGCAGCTTGTTAACCCATTCATCCGCCATCCAACAAGCTATAGTTTGTCAAAATCCATTCATGATAAGGTACCTTTAGACCGCGACACATGAGAGCCATGTCGGCTGGCGCTGACAGCCCTTGCTATGGGACTTACTGCACAAAAACGAAACTGGGGGCATCATGTACCTACGTCTGGGGCTCACTCCAAAAGTTTCAAGTCTGAAGCCTTGCCGATTTGTCAGCTTGTTGACCCATTCATCCGCCATCCAACAAGCTATAGTTTGTCAAAATCCATTCATGATAAGGTACCTTTAGACCGCGACACATGAGAGCCATGTCGGCTGGCGCTGACAGCCCTTGCTATGGGACTTACTGCACAAAAACGAAACTGGGGGCATCATGTACCTACGTCTGGGGCTCACTCCAAAAGTTTCAAGTCTGAAGCCTTGCCGATTTGTCAGCTTGTTGACCCATTCATCCGCCATCCAACAAGCTATAGTTTGTCAAAATCCATCCATGATAAGGTACCTTTAGACCGCGACACATGAGAGCCATGTCGGCTGGCGCTGACAGCCCTTGCTATGGGACTTACTGCACAAAAACGAAACTGGGGGCATCATGTACCTACGTCTGGGGCTCACTCCAAAAGTTTCAAGTCTGAAGCCTTGCCGATTTGTCAGCTTGTTAACCCATTCATCCGCCATCCAACAAGTTATAGTTTGTCAAAATCCATCCATGATAAGGTACCTTTAGACCGCGACACATGAGAGCCATGTCGGCTGGCGCTGACAGCCCTTGCTATGGGACTTACTGCACAAAAACGAAACTGGGGCATCATGTACCTACGTCTGGGGCTCACTCCAAAAGTTTCAAGTCTGAAGCCTTGCCGATTTGTCAGCTTGTTAAACCATTCATCCGCCATCCAACAAGCTATAGTTTGTCAAAATCCATCCATGATAAGGTACCTTTAGACCGCGACACATGAGAGCCATGTCGGCTGGCGCTGACAGCCCTTGCTATGGGACTTACTGCACAAAAACGAAACTGGGGCATCATGTACCTACGTCTGGGGCTCACTCCAAAAGTTTCAAGTCTGAAGCCTTGCCGATTTGTCAGCTTGTTAACCCATTCATCCGCCATCCAACAAGCTATAGTTTGTCAAAATCCATCCATGATAAGGTACCTTTAGACCGCGACACATGAGAGCCATGTCGGCTGGCGCTGACAGCCCTTGCTATGGGACTTACTGCACAAAAACGAAACTGGGGGCATCATGTACCTACGTCTGGGGCTCACTCCAAAAGTTTCAAGTCTGAAGCCTTGCTGATTTGTCAGCTTGTTAACCCATTCATCCGCCATCCAACAAGCTATAGTTTGTCAAAATCCATCCATGATAAGGTACCTTTAGACCGCGACACATGAGAGCCATGTCGGCTGGCGCTGACAGCCCTTGCTATGGGACTTACTGCACAAAAACGAAACTGGGGGCATCATGTACCTACGTCTGGGGCTCACTCCAAAAGATTCAGGTCTGAAGCCTTGCCGATTTGTCCGCTTGTTAATCCATTCATCCGCCATCCAACAAGCTATAGTTTGTCAAAATCCATCCATGATAAGGTACCTTTAGACCGCAACACATGAGAGCCATGTCGGCTGGCGCTGACAGCCCTTGCTATGGGACTTACTGCACAAAAACGAAACTGGGGGCATCATGTACCTACGTCTGGGGCTCACTCCAAAAGTTTCAAGTCTGAAGCCTTGCCGATTTGTCAGCTTGTTGACCCATTCATCCGCCATCCAACAAGCTATAGTTTGTCAAAATCCATTCATGATAAGGTACCTTTAGACCGCGACACATGAGAGCCATGTCGGCTGGCGCTGACAGCCCTTGCTATGGGACTTACTGCACAAAAACGAAACTGGGGCATCATGTACCTACGTCTGGGGCTCACTCCAAAAGTTTCAAGTCTGAAGCCTTGCCGATTTGTCAGCTTGTTGACCCATTCATCCGCCATCCAACAAGCTATAGTTTGTCAAAATCCATTCATGATAAGGTACCTTTAGACCGCGACACATGAGAGCCATGTCGGCTGGCGCTGACAGCCCTTGCTATGGGACTTACTGCACAAAAACGAAACTGGGGCATCATGTACCTACGTCTGGGGCTCACTCCAAAAGTTTCAAGTCTGAAGCCTTGCCGATTTGTCAGCTTGTTGACCCATTCATCCGCCATCCAACAAGCTATAGTTTGTCAAAATCCATCCATGATAAGGTACCTTTAGACCGCGACACATGAGAGCCATGTCGGCTGGCGCTGACAGCCCTTGCTATGGGACTTACTGCACAAAAACGAAACTGGGGGCATCATGTACCTACGTCTGGGGCTCACTCCAAAAGTTTCAAGTCTGAAGCCTTGCCGATTTGTCAGCTTGTTGACCCATTCATCCGCCATCCAACAAGCTATAGTTTGTCAAAATCCATCCATGATAAGGTACCTTTAGACCGCGACACATGAGAGCCATGTCGGCTGGCGCTGACAGCCCTTGCTATGGGACTTACTGCACAAAAACGAAACTGGGGGCATCATGTACCTACGTCTGGGGCTCACTCAAAAAGTTTCAAGTCTGAAGCCTTGCCGATTTGTCAGCTTGTTGACCCATTCATCCGCCATCCAACAAGCTATAGTTTATCAAAATCCATTCATGATAAGGTACCTTTAGACCGCGACACATGAGAGCCATGTCGGCTGGCGCTGACAGCCCTTGCTATGGGACTTACTGCACAAAAACGAAACTGGGGGCATCATGTACCTACGTCTGGGGCTCACTCCAAAAGTTTCAAGTCTGAAGCCTTGCCGATTTGTCAGCTTGTTGACCCATTCATCCGCCATCCAACAAGCTATAGTTTGTCAAAATCCATCCATGATAAGGTACCTTTAGACCGCGACACATGAGAGCCATGTCGGCTGGCGCTGACAGCCCTTGCTATGGGACTTACTGCACAAAACGAAACTGGGGGCATCATGTACCTACGTCTGGGGCTCACTCCAAAAGTTTCAAGTCTGAAGCCTTGCCGATTTGTCAGCTTGTTAAACCATTCATCCGCCATCCAACAAGCTATAGTTTGTCAAAATCCATCCATGATAAGGTACCTTTAGACCGCGACACATGAGAGCCATGTCGGCTGGCGCTGACAGCCCTTGCTATGGGACTTACTGCACAAAAACGAAACTGGGGGCATCATGTACCTACGTCTGGGGCTCACTCCAAAAGTTTCAAGTCTGAAGCCTTGCCGATTTGTCAGCTTGTTGACCCATTCATCCGCCATCCAACAAGTTATAGTTTGTCAAAATCCATCCATGATAAGGTACCTTTAGACCGCGACACATGAGAGCCATGTCGGCTGGCGCTGACAGCCCATGCTATGGGACTTACTGCACAAAATGAAACTGGGGGCATCATGTACCTACGTCTGGGGCTCACTCCAAAAGTTTCAAGTCTGAAGCCTTGCCGATTTGTCAGCTTGTTAACCCATTCATCCGCCATCCAACAAGCTATAGTTTGTCAAAATCCATCCATGATAAGGTACCTTTAGACCGCGACACATGAGAGCCATGTCGGCTGGCGCTGACAGCCCTTGCTATGGGACTTACTGCACAAAAACGAAACTGGGGGCATCATGTACCTACGTCTGCGGCTCACTCCAAAAGTTTCAAGTCTGAAGCCTTGCCGATTTGTCAGCTTGTTAAACCATTCATCCGCCATCCAACAAGTTATAGTTTGTCAAAATCCATTTATGATAAGGTACCTTTAGACCGCGACACATGAGTGCCATGTCGGCTGGCGCTTTCAGCCCTTGCTATGGCACTTACTGTACAAAGGAAACTGGGGGCATCATGTACCTACGTCTGCGGCTCACTCCAAAAGTTTCAAGTCTGAAGCCTTGCCGATTTGGCAGCTTGTTGACCCATTCATCCGCCATCTAACAAGCTATAGTTTATCAAAATCCATTCATGATAAGGTACCTTTAGACCGCGACACATGAGAGCCATGTCGGCTGGCGCTGACAGCCCTTGCTGTGGGACTTACTGCACAAAAACGAAACTGGGGGCGTCATGTACCCACGTCTGGGGCTCACTCCAAAAGTTTCAAGTCTGAAGCCTTGCCGATTTGTCAGCTTGTTGACCCATTCATCCGCCATCCAACCAGCTATAGTTTGTCATAATCCATCCATGATGAGGTACCTTTAGACCGCGACACATGAGAGCCATGTCGGCTGGCGCTGACAGCCCTTGCTATGGGACTTACTGCACAAAAACGAAACTGGGGGCATCTTGCACCTACGTCTGGGGCTCACTCCAAAAGTTTCAAGTCTGAAGCCTTGCCGATTTGTCAGCTTGTTAAACCATTCATCCGCCATCCAACAAGGTATAGTTTGTCAAAATTCATTTATGATAAGGTACCTTTGGACCGCGACACATGAGTGCCATGTCGGCTGGCGCTGACAGCCCTTGCTATGGCACTTACTGTACAAAAACGAAACTGGGGGCATCATGTACCTACGTCTGGAGCTCACTCCAAAAGTTTCAAGCCTGAAGCCTTGCCGATTTGTCATCTTGTTGACCCATTCATCTGCCATCCAACAAGCTATAGTTTATCAAAATCCATTCATGATAAGGTACCTTTAGACCGCGACACATGAGAGCCATGTCGGCTGGCGCTGACAGCCCTTACTATGGGACTTACTGCACAAAAACGGAACGAGGGGCATCATGTACCTACGTCTGGGGCTCACTCCAAAAGTTTCAAGTCTGAAGCCTTGCCGATTTGTCAGCTTGTTAACCCATTCATTTGCCATCCAACAAGCAATAGTTTGTCAAAATCCATGTATGATTAGGTACCTTTAGACCGCGACACATGAGAGCCATGTCGGCTGGCGCTGACAGCCCTTGCTATGGGACTTACTGCACAAAAACGAAACTGGGGGCATCATGTACCTACGTCTGAAGCTCACTCCAAAAGTTTCAAGTCTGAAGCCTTGCCGATTTGTCAGCTTGTTGAACCATTCATCCGACATCCAACAAGTTATAGTTTGTCAAAATCCATCCATGATAAGGTACCTTTAGACCGCGACACATGAGAGCCATGTCGGCTGGCGCTGACAGCCCTTGCTATGGGACTTACTGCACAAAAACGAAACTGGTGGCATCATGTACCTACGTCTGGGGCTCACTCCAAAAGTTTCAAGTCTGAAGCCTTGCTGATTTGTCAGCTTGTTGAACCATTCATCCGCCACCCAACAAGCAATAGTTTGTCAAAATCCATCTATGATTAGGTACCTTTAGACCGCGACACATGAGAGCCATGTCGGCTGGCGCTGACAGCCCTTGCAATGGGACTTACTGCACAAAAACGAAACTGGGGGCATCATGTACCTACGTCTGGGGCTCACTCCAAAAGTTTCAAGTCAGAAGCCTTGCAGATTTGTCAGCTTGTTAACCCATTCATTTGCCATCCAACAAGTTATAATTTGTCAAAATCCATCCATGATAAAGTACCTTTAGACCGCGACACATGAAGCCTTGTTGATTTGCAAGCTTGTTGGCATATTCATCCGCTTTCCAACAAGCTATAGTTTGTCCAAATCCATCCATGTTAAGCTACCTTTAGACCGCGATACATGAGAGCCATGTCGGCTGTCGTTGACAGGCCCTGCTATAGGACTTTTTGCACGAAAAAGAAACTAGTGGCATCATGTACCTACATCTGAGGCTCACTCCAAAAGTTTCAAGTCTGAAGCCTTGCCGATTTGCCAGCTTGTTGGCGCCGAAGCTGTGTTACCCAACTCGTCAATGTTATGCATCAGTGGGCACTGACTCTTGATGTTCCACGCCCTCCCCGAATTGACGCCGTCTTCCTAGACATGCCAAAGACATTTGACAGGATGCCACACCATATCCTGCTTAGTAAACCTTCATCGGTTTACAACATCCAGGGTGTGGTTTGGCGTTGGGTCAGATCATTTGTGACTGGCAGGAAGCAACGTGTTCTTTTCCAGGGTAGTGTTTCCTCATGGGTCAGTGTTTCATCTGGTTCTCCCCAAGGTAGCGTTCTTGGACCCACCTTATTCAACCTGTTTGTCAATAGCATTCCCGACTGTGTCTCCTCTAGCAGTGTTCTGTTCGCTGACGATGCTTTGCTCTTCCGACTCATCCGGTCGGTTGAGGATGAGTTCCCGGAGCTGCAGAACGACTTAAATAATATGCAAGACTGGTGTTTAAATCGTGACATGCTCTTCAATACAACCAAAACTAAGGTTATGCACGTCACCAGAAGCAAAAATATCCATCCTCCAGTTTACACACTTGGTGATGCTGCCCTGTCTACAGTTACCTCCATTCAATATCTAGGTGTCACTATTAGCTCCAATCTTCAATGGAATTTCCATATTGACTCACTTGTCTCACGTGCAAATCGCCTCCTGGGTTTCATTCTATTGCTATTCATTCATTCTAAGTACTATTGCTGGCGGAGCATCAACTCAAGCCATATTCTGCCTTTACAAATCTCTGATCCTGCCTATCCTGGAATATGGCATTCCAGCGTGGGGTACTCACACTCTCTCTCAACAGCAAAAGATTGAGCGCGTACAACGCACTGCCACCCGCATTGCTTTGAAACAAAGACGCGGTGAAATGCCATATGAGGATAGGTTGGGTCAGTTAAACTGGTCTTCTCTTTCATCTAGAAGAGATTATTTACTATGCTCTTTTGCTTTCAAATGTTTATCTGGTGTTTGCAGGTGTGAGTCGATCAACGACAATGTTCTCATAAATGCACGCCATCCAGAATCCCTTACCTTCCGTCATCTGCCTTCTCGTACACAAGCTTTATATCATTCTCCTACTCGTTATCTTCCAAGACTTTGGAACCAATTTCCACCCCATATTAGGGATTCTGCAGTACTGGACACTCTACCTGTTTTCCTTGGGAATCTTCGGCAATTACTTTTCTCAGACAACTGATTTCATTATCATCATTAGTGTTTTCATATACATGTTGCATTTAATTGGTGGGGACTTTCACATGACTTTCACATGATTTGGGCTTCGTTGCATTAGTCTTCTTGCTTGCGTGTAAACAGGGGTCAGTTTTCTTGTTGCTGTTTAATATTTTTATTATTTTCTTGTACCTTGTTTTGTTCTTGTCTACGTTTGTGTGCTTAATATGTGCGGGGTTGCATACCTATGGGTAATAGTAATTGAATTTACTTTTGTGACCCCTGGCCCACTATCGTCTTTTTATTTATTGTCTTCGGATGTTTTCATTTCATATTATGCGTTGTTTTTGTGGCCCCTACACTTACACTTACACTTACACTTATACAGTGTCGTCTTTTGTGTTTATTTTGTGTTTATTTTGTATTTCGTAGCTTTCATACATTTTTGTTTAGTTTTTGTTTTTCATACCGAGTTTGTTCATTGTGCATTGTTTTGGTCGAATAAATAATAATAATAATAATAATATTCTTCCGCTTTCAAACAAGCTATAGTTTCTCCAAATCCATCCATGTTCAGGTACCTATAGACCGCGGTACATGAGAGCCATGTCGGCTGTCGCTGACGGGCCTTGTTATGGGACTTACTGCACAAAAAAAAAACTAGTGGCATCATGTGACTTGATCCCCTCTCATCATTTATTGAACTGAAGCTTTCTTTACAAATCGGACTGCAGTTCTTGCAGTGAAATTCAGTTTGGACACTTTGGCCTGCCCTGACACTAATTCAGTTCACCCAGTTCTCTTTGTCTCAGTTCACTGTAAACAGTTCAATCAATTAATGTGTATTAAAATATTGTTGTGGAATAAACAGTCACGGTAAACACAGTCCTCAACCAAATTGTGTATCGACCTATCCATTCCCCAACAAAGTGGGCCCCCTGATGATGTCATCTATGTTAAGAGACAGAAATCCTGTGACTTGAAAATTCCAATGCTTGGTTCTTGACGTATTTCTGGTTGAAATGTATAATGTGCCCATTTTCAAGGCCCATTGTAGACGGTTTTATGGCTCAGGTTCTCATATTCCCCGCTCATATCAGAACTCTCAGGCTATATCATTTTGGGAAAACAAGTTATCCGGTATTTTGGAACCAGTTTAATTTTGTTTTATCTAGAGGGGACCGGCACATTTATGCTCAAGGGGGGCACATTTATGTCCGCAGGAGCGGCACTTCGGAAAATCTAGGGGGGGGGGGGAGTGTTACCCCGGTTTCGCCGCCCTGTGCCCGAACTAGGGACAACTAAGACGTACTAAATAATTTATTTCCCGACACTGTCGATGATCGCAATTTTTCCCTAGACATTGAAGTTCTACAACATCGGGGTTTTTTTTCGCGACATGAAATTCACGATAAATGTTTGGTGGTGTACGATAATGATCATCGGGAATGCAACGAAATAAATGGAGATTTGTTTTTTTTTCTAATAAAGGTATACGGTGTGTGGGTGGATTATGATTGACCGGTCCAGTAAGCACCGCCCCATGGTGTTCTGACCAATCACAGCCGTGACTTATTATGTCCGACGTGCTCGCACAAAAGTCACGCGCGTATGATGCACGCGGCAGGAAAAAGCAGTGTGGCATTGGATAAGAGCACAGTGCGCAGTGGGCGGGGTTTACTGTCCGGTTCGCCTAATAATAACGCCAAAGAATGGGCTAATTCCAGCCCATTGTGTGAGACCATGCAGATGCGCGGAAAGAACATAATCGTGTGTGCTCCGGGACCAACAAGATTTGCCAGACTTAAAACTTGCCGAGTGAAAATAAAGTGCGCCCTCTGCCTAAGCGCCTTTTAGGGTTTTTTTGGTCAGACTGAGCGATCCCTGGATTTTGATCGACTGGCTTTATTTGAAGGCAGAGGGCGCACTTCATTTATTTCCAGAAAGCTCTGTGCGTGTGTGGCGCATGTGGTCGAAATATCACAAAGAAACTCTCGAGTAGGCCTAATTAACGCGTTGTACTTTCGTTTTGTTCATTCAGGTTTTTCAACACCAAGATTCCGGAAGTTGTAAACAATAGGTAAGAATGGCTCTCCTTGGTAGAAGTATGGGTTAAACTTAAACGATTCAGGCAACTAATTTCAATCCAAGTAGGCCTAGGCCTATTTCATTGTATTTTATTAATCGCAGTGGCTATTGTTACGGCAGCCGTAACGCATTTCCTATTTTCTATCGTTACGGTAGACTGCAACTTTTATAAAAACATGACAAGAAAATATAAAATTAGAAGGAAAAAAGTGAATTTGAATGTTGTGAAATTCGGACTTTAGTTCCCTTTAAAAAAAAAATCCTCCAAAGCCTCAGGTTAGAAAAGGAAAAAAAAATCGAGTGCAAAACGGAGATTCGAACCCGCAACCTCGCGGTTCAAAATCCTACCCTCTATCGACTGAGCTGTCGCACTGCTCCCTAACTGTTAGCCCCATAAATGTGGCCAGTTTACTGGACTGCCTCCGTAAACATAGGCCACACACCGACCGTATGGAAAACGTACTCGGCGAAATGTTGAACATGTTGAAAAAATGTTGAAAGTGATTTCCACCATTTGTCCACATTGCGACTTCAGACCCAGTTTATTTAAGCTTTAAAAGTACACTTACCCTCTTAATAACAAAATGAGAACCTCCGGCCAGTGTCAGTTGTCCAGCTGCTGCCTAATTTACGTCCTTTTCTGGAGCCTTTTTGGCAACTTGGATTCATTCTACCTCCTTCATTGTCCGTGGTCCAACTGAACAATGGCGTCGCGCAATATCAAAGGGGCGGCGCAGGCCCAGTGGCTGTTACCTGCCTTCTGTCAATCCTTCATGTAAAGCGCGCCCTCATGCGTATACACCCTCGGCCAGCTGGCCGTACGACGTACGTATGGACTACCGTACTGACGTGTCCATACGTACGTACGTCGTACGGCCAGCTGGCCGAGGGTGTATACGCTTGAGGGCGCGCCCTACATGAAGGATTGACAGAAGGCAGGTAACAGCCACCGGGCCTGCGCCGCCCCTTTGATATTGCGCGACGCCATTGTTCAGTTGGACCACGGACAATGAAGGAGGTAGAATGAATCCAAGTTGCCAAAAAGGCTCCAGAAAAGGACGTAAATTAGGCAGCAGCTGGACAACTGACACTGGCCGGAGGTTCTCATTTTGTTATTAAGAGGGTAAGTGTACTTTAAAAGCTTAAATAAACTGGGTCTGAAGTCGCAATGTGGACAAATGGTGGAAATCACTTTCAACATTTTTTTCAACATGTTCAACATTTCGCCGAGTACGTTTTCCATAGGTCGGTGTGTGGCCTATGTTTACGGAGGCAGTCCAGTAAACTGGCCACATTTATGGGGCTACCTAACTGTGTGGAAACAAATAATTATATACCTGCGTGCGTATCAAAAAAGTATCGTAGAGGGCGCTAAACAACGACTGCCGTAACGATAGCCACTTCGTTTATTAATTGCTGAACCTCTCCTTCATGTCCTTAACTGTTTAACTTAAGCGTTTCATTTTACATATACATGTATGGCCGGGGCGGCTAGGCTTAGTCACCCAACAGCCGACGGGTCAGTGGACTGTTTTGTGTATGATGTGCTACTGACCCGACAGCTGTTTTTTCATGTCCTAGTCCAACTCAGCATGAATAAGCAAGGCGCCCTGTGATTGGCTGTCCTGATCCCCAAAATAGGCGATCCCCCCCCCCCTCCACCGCATTGACTATGATGTGGCCGGCAATAACAACTGTTAGTTAGTAGTCTCGTTCTAAAATAATTATTACACAGGCACGGTGCCCTCACACGTGTACGTAAAAGAAAGGGGATTCTGTTGGTTATGGAATCAGACAAGTTTTACTGCACTTGTCCGCCCGCCGTGAACTTCCATTTTGGTTGGCAAATAATTAAGAGACAAATTTTTTTCAAAAAGGAAGCACGGGGAAGTCCTTATTTTGGTTAAAAATTTGGATGTACATGTACATGTATGGGTAAGTGAACCCACGTGCCCAGTACTATTAGCCCCATAAATGTGGCCAATTTACTGGACACGCTGGACTACCTCCGTAAAGAAAGGCCACACTTCTACCATGTACAAAAACATGTCGAACTTTGTCAAATTTTGATTTTCACATTTAGGCTTAGTTTGTAGCTTTTTTTTGCTTTAGAAGCATATATAGTCACCCTCTTTATAGGCTAATCAGAAAGTGCTGCCTTTTTCAGATGTCTAATTTTCGGGAATTTCATGTTGAAAATATGATATGCAAACGTGGGCAAATGAATCTGGCTTATTTTTTGCTTGGCCTAATATTTAAACCATGAGCTAACTTTTTTAATTGTTACACAGATAATATAAGTAATCTAGACTAGGTACATGTTATGTTTTAATACAAACAAGAAGGACATTTGAAGGCAAGATTACCATATGCGAAGTTCACTAATTTTTCTCTGTATTGACTAACAAGCCCCCAGATAGCAATTTCATGTCATCAAAGTCAATTTCAGCAGTGAGAAAATACAAGCATTTTCTTAGAAAACACTTAGAATTTTTTAGTCCACTCTCATAGGGTTTGTACACAGAGTGTTGAGTGAACTTTGTTATACAATATATGGAAATCTTTCCCAAAATCAAAACGATTGCTCCCATTCATGCAGGAATCTGAAATGGCCGTTGAAAATGTGGCAGACGATTCACAGAAACACCCCCTCGCTGGGACCGGCGAGGACATCACCCCTGACAAGGATGGAGGAGTCTTAAAGGCCATTGTGAAAGAGGGTGATACCACTGAGGAAGAACGGCCCATGAAGGGGGATACTGTCTACGTGCATTATGTTGGGACTCTCATGAACGGCGAAGAGTTTGACTCGAGTCGGAGGAGGAATGAAAAGTTTTCTTTCAAATTGGGAGAAGGTAATTATTTACATGTATTCTAACAACAGTAGACTCCATGAAACCCAAACCACCCTGAATCCTTCAAAATCCTCTTTGCCAAAGTGGAGAAATTTGGAGGATTGAGGTTACATGGCGAAAGTGCATGACCGATTTCGTAGGGCCTGGATTATGCTTGAAATCCTCCATACTGCTCCAGGATGTCACTGGCCAAGCCTCAACATATTGACAGGCACTGCTGCAGGATTTTGCAGGATTCAGGCAGTGGTCACCCCTCCACAGACCATATTCATGAAATAATGGAGGAATTTGCAGGATTGAGGCTATATGCTATTTTATCCATGAGGCCAATTGGAGGAGTTTGCAGGATTGAGGCTACATCCTAGCAATCCTAGCAAAAAGGCCTAGGGAGTTATGGTTAATAACACTACAATTTAACATAATATACAACATTTGCTTTTGCTGTAATTTTCAGAAATGGATGGATTTGGGGGTTAGTATTTTATAGCAAATATTGTAACAGTGACCTGTTTAAAGCTTTGTGTTCATAAATGCTGAAAAGTGACATTCTTGTAGTCTGGTTCCTTGAGCTTACTTCAGACGGAAAAAAGAGCAATTTATAGACGTCAGGGAATTGTCCGGTCAGGGAACCAGTCCAGCTGTCTGGCACCTGTTTACGGATGTGTGACCAATTGCAAACACAATGTGGACTTACTAAGTTTGGTACATTGGGGGCAGTAGGCCTATTTGAAAAAAAGTCTGTTATTTCATAATTTTCCAACGATGGTCGGCCTACATGTACCATTGTTGGAAATTGATACAGAAATACCACTTTTCTTGAAAATGACAGCACAACAGGTGCCATGATTTCACAGGATGCTTGAGACTATTATTCACTTACAGTCCAGTAAGTTATTTCATAATTGCACATGGTGTATATATTTCCTTCAATTTCATAACGTTTTTAGGAACGAAGATAAAGTGTAGCACAGTTAAAGATATATTTTTGAAAATAAGTTTGGCTTGCTGAAATACTTTCACTGAACTTTTTGCCTTGCAGGACGAGTGATCAAGGGCTGGGACATAGGCGTGGCTACAATGAGAAGGGGGGAGGTGTGCGTTCTCACCTGTAGTGCAGACTACGCATACGGCAAAAATGGTGAGTTGTTTCAATTTACAATTCCTGTTCCCTCCCCTACCAATTTTAACCAGTTCGCGCCGGGATTATTTTGACAAGAATGGAACGAGGCGCGGGATTACTTTTCACTCGACCTCAAGCCAGGCGGGTTGAAGCCATCACCCTCGGGCAGCACACTCATATTTCCGGCCTCGCTCGCTGCGAGCGGGTCACTGACATATATTTCCGGCCTCGCTCCTTGCGTGTTTACCCATCATCCGTTCCGAATACCGCAAAACCTTTGCGTGTGTACTCGTCATCTGGCGAGAACTGGTTTACAAGACTAGGCTTGGACCAAATACAGGCTTTCAAATATTCCTACTTTCTCCACCTCGCTCCTACCTTTCCTACTTTTTTCTTGAAATTCCTACTTTTTCCTACTTTTCTGTCCCATATCTGTCTCCAAAAAAATAAATCTCATTGAATAATTTTCATAACAGTGGTATAAACTGTCATATGTATTAAAATCACACAATGAAGGGCTTGGGCGCAGGAGTACTGCAACTGTACTTCCAAGAGCTTAGTTGAGGATGGAGCACAAGTATTGTGAGTACAGAAAATGCCAAATGAGGCTTGTGGACATTGGCTAGTATCAACGAAAACTGCTCCTGAATGTTCGCACAAGTCCCATTTTTATGGTGAAGGTTTTTTTAAAATTTATTTATCTATTTTGACAACATCCGACAGCACAAGCACCAGAACAGGATAGATAAGGCTTGGTAGAAGATGTGGAAGGAAATAACAAGTTTTAGTGGTGGGAGGAAAACCCCAGAATGATATTCTGGGTAAAACCCACAGAATCAGGTAGGGACTGAAAACCCAATCCACATATTGGCCCAGGCGGGATTCGAACCCGGGTCACAGCGATGGAAGGCGAGGAAAGTGCCGCTACCAACTTGATCCCAAGTTGCTTATGACGACTTTGCTTTGTTTCCTGACAGGTCAAGGCAAGATTCCAGCCGATGCTACGTTAGTCTTTGAGGTGGAGCTCTTTGATTGGTCAGGAGAGGACCTGAGTGACAACAAAGATGGCGGCATCATGCGACGAGTGATTAAGGAAGGGACGGGATTGGACAAAGCGACGGATGACTCTAGCGTTGATGGTAAATTCTGTCCTGTTGCTATATCTGTTTCAACTCCAGATCCGAATCTCAGCTTTAACCCTAACTCCCTAGGCCTTTTTGCTAGGATGCAGCCTCAATCCTGCAAAATCCTCCAATTGGCCCCATGGAGAAAAAAAAAGCATTTAGCTTCAATCCTGCAAATATCTCCATTATTTCTTGAACATGGTCCGTGGAGGGGTGACCACTGCCTGAATCCTGCAAATTCCTGCAGCAGTGACTGTCAATATGTTGAGGCTTGGCCAGTGACATCCTGGAGCAGTACAGAGGATTCCAAGCATAATCCAGGCCTATATTTGTGCATGGCTGAGCAAAAACAACACAAGGTCCGGCCCAAGACTTTGACACAGTGCATCCTACATTAGCAACGCACTTTTGCCATGCAACCTCAATCCTCAATATTTCTCCATTTTGGCAAAGAGGATTTGAAAGATTCAGGGCGGTTAGGGTTAAACCACCAGCCCTTGCATTACTCCCTGTTATAAATAAAACCTTACAGCGGTCTAATATCTTGAGGCTAATGGTTTTCCACTAACCAAACCAGTAGATGTTTTAGAAAAATGGCAGAGTTGTTGGCAGGGACGTAAATCCCAGGAACTGGCACAGATTTACACCGCTGGCTGTTGAGACATTTTAACAATCTTTTAAACCAGCATCTAAACCTTCCAGCGAAACCACGCCTGTGTCGATCTCAGAAGTTGTGATTGTGGTAGAGTGTCCTGCTTAAGAACACAACATTCGCAACTTAGGGGTCAGAATCTTGCAAGAAATGCCATCAGAAATCAATGAACAAGTAACAATCTTATTGTTTGTATATTTTAAATTTATTTGTAACATTTCTTTCAGTTCATATTGTCGGCAAGCATGGCGATACCGTCTTTGATGAACGTGACGTCAGTTTTCTGATGGGAGAAGGTACCGTAAACCAGACTTGTATGACTCATGACTCAGGCTCGGACTTGAGTCCAACTCAAGTCACATTTTTAATGACTCGGACTCGAGTCACTTTGACTTACGACTCGGACTCCGACTCGGACTCGGGGCTACGGACTCGGACTTGGATTCGAACTTGGACTCGAACTGACTTGTGACTCGACGGAAATTACCGTACAGCACACGCGCACATACGTATGTCGATCGTTTTCTTTACTGTGCAATACATGTACAGGGTGCTTGATGCGTGCGTGGCCGTGGCCGGTTACCGATATATTGATTAAAGAAATCAATGTATCAGTGAAAAGCTGTGGGGAAAATGGAAATTTACAGCACCTGAAATGTACGTATTTTCAATACTATATCAAAGGTGACTCTGAATCTCTGAATTCCCTAAAATGTACGTTTTTCCAATACAGTCGTAGAGGTGACTCGTAACTCGGACTCGGACTCGACCTGGAGGACTCGGGACTCGGACTTGGACTTGAGAAATGTGACTTGGACTCGGACTTGGGACTCGAAGTTTCGTGACTCAAATATAAGATTACCGACTCAAATACAAGTGCCGTAAACACAAGATTTATCATCGCATCATTCATAAAAAGAAAAAAAAATGTAAAATCTAACAAGATTGCTCTTTTTCACTTTTTAAAAAAACAATGTCAAAGAACAAAGTTGGGTTCTTGTTTGCAATCAGGTTGTGAACACAACATTCCAGAGGGTTTAGAGAAAGGCCTGTCTGAGATGCTGGACGGAGAGACGTCCCAATTCACGATTCAGCCCAAGTATGGATTCGGAAGCCAAGGTTGTCCCGAGTTGAATGTTCCTCCCAACGCCACTCTCAAGTACACCGTCACTCTCAGCAAATTAGTCAAGGTATGTTCAGTTTTATAATGAATATGATCATGACTTTTCAACCAGGCAGTTTTGAGGATAAAAGGATAATTGTCAAAAAATGTTGGTTGATTAACCCTAACTTGGGTATATTTACTAGAAAGTATCCTGAATCTGCCAAAATCCATCAATTTTGCCATTCACAAAAATGTTAGTGGCAAGTGAGTCTATCAGAATCCACTTTGCTCTATATGCAATATGATTCAGGGTCAATTTTAATGAAAAAAAAATAAGCAACGATTATTTCTTTAAAAAAAATGTAGCCTGGTTGATTATATGGTGAGTTTTATTGGAAACTTAATTTGAGTATATTGGCAGGGTATAACTTTGGGAAAACTCATATACACCTGTAATAGTATAAACTCATATAATTTGGATATTTTATGCCACCATAGCGCCAGCATATGTTGGTACAATGTCACCAACATGCGGAGACCAGTGGATGTCTCACACTGCGCATGTGCAGCAAGTATAGCCTGTAAGTGAATTAAAGGGAATATACATGTACAACATTTGCAAACATCGAAAAATAAAACTGCCAAGTTTTTACGAAATACCTTACTAGGATGTTAGTAAATGACAGTCTAAAGGATGCTGTAAAATTATGGCACCTGGTGTGAAGTCATTTACAAGAAAATGGTGTTTTTGTATACATTTCCAGCGATGGTCGGCCGACCACTGTTGGAAAAACCTAACTATTTTGCAACTACTGCTCCAAATTTACCATTTTTTATTCAGTTCAAATTTTGTTTGCTATTGGTTACATATTCATGAACGGGTGCAGGCCAGCTAGACTTGTTCCTTTTTTCCGGCATCTGGAAATGGATCCGTTTTATCTTTAGTGCAGTCAGGGCGAACCAGACTACTTCAACATTTTTGTTTTTCTTTTTTTTCCCAGCATTTTCGAACAAAAAACTTCAAACATGTCAGTGTAACAAAATGTGATCTATTATCCTATTACCCCTCAAATAGTTCATTTCTGAAAATTACAGCAAAAGCCAATGATGTACATTCCCTTTAAGTGACTGCACAGGCAATAGGCTATGAACATACATGTGTAGGATCCGAACCCCAGACACACACTGTGCTGTTTGCATTTTGTAGGCCAAGGAATCCTGGGAGATGAACGCTGCAGAGAAACTGAGTGCAGCTGAGAGGTCCAAGGCAAAAGGAACGGAGTATTTCAAGGTAAGGGTCTGGAGAATTTGAGTAATGATTCTTGAAAAAACTAAATTTCTCACCCCCAGAAATGCTCAGTTTTGATTCATTTCTTGAGCTCTCTTGGAAGCTCCTATGGAAGGGACACATGCAGAGTGAGTAAAAGAGATAGTGACCACATTAGAAAAAAAACAACTTTTAAATGTGTAGCTTGCACCATTGCATATGACGTATTGTATTGTATTGTATTGTTTTATTTCCATTTGTCACAAATTAATATAATGCAAATGCAACAGATTATTTACTACAACAATAACTAAACTTAATAGAATAATAATACATGTACAACACTTTGATCAATTAAATATAAATGGTGACAGATGGGGGAACCAGGAAAAAAGCCTAAGCTTATACAGAGCCTGGTCCCGTTTGAGAATAACTTATGAAATAAACAACAATTATAGCTATAATTTAAAACAGTGGTCAATAAATTAATTAATCAATTATGAACTTGGCATAATAGTAGAAAACTGAAGGAAATTGAAATATATATGTACTAATTTACAATATAACATTTAATTATGATGGAATGTAACTTATACAAATGCGAATTATGGTAGAACGTCTTATATAATACCGGAAATTAGTAGGTTATTTAGATATCTTTTGAATTTATGCACAGTCCGAAAGAAGGGTATAGGGGTAAGCTGATTCCAAAGAAGAGGGCCTTGGTGTCACTTAATGCTAAACAGAGATTTACAGGTAGCCGATGTTGTGGTAACGAGAGTTTACAGTACATTGTTCACACCAACAGGCGGGTAACTTCAAGAAAGCCGTCAAACAATACAAGAAGGTTGTAGATTTCTTGGACTCAGACTCGGACTTCTCAGATGAACAGAAGACGACATCCAAGGAGATCCTTTTAGCCGGACATCTGAATCTAGCTATGGCTTATATCAAGAGTAAAGACAATGCCGAAGCTATCAATTCGTGCGACAAGGTAGGGAATAGGTGGGGGGAATAGTAACTATACGTGTGTCCCATTTCACTTTATTTCATTTTTGTAAAGTTTTGCCATTTTCAAGGGTATTTCGTTGAAGAGCACGAGTTAGAATTATGCAGCTCGATCAGCTCATGTACTACATTGAATTTTATTCCATGATTAACGCATATCTCTATGGGTTTCTGCAGCAAATTTCACAAAAATTTTGCCACAATTTATTGGGTAGGTTGCGCAACATTATACAATTATAACATGGTTTGAGGGCGGACGGTCGTTATTTGCTCCCCGAGGTATTGGAAGTTGACGAAGCCGAGGGAACTAGTTTGTCAACTTCCAATACTGAGGGGAACTAATATCCACTGTCCCCCCGAAATAAAAGGTAAATAAAGTTTATGAGAAATATGAGACCCATTATGTAGTACCTTAGAATAGTTTACAAGGTACTGTGGCACATACTGCAGCCACTGCCAGAAAACACCGGGGCAAACCCCTTCTCTTAGCGATAAGTGTTACTGGGTTCTTTAATGTGCATTACACAGCACACGGGACCTACGGCTTTACGTCCCATCCGAAGGACGAAGCAATAATGGTAAAGTGCCTTGCTCAAGAGCGCAAGCACCATGTTCCCACGGTCAGGATTCGAACCCATGTACCACGGCACACGAGTCGAACACCATAACCATTGGACCACAGCACCCCTATGAGGAACGTGCCGTGTTCCCAGGACGTTCCCAGCGTATTCCTAATGGAACAGGTCGTTCCCGAGTAAGCGTGCACGCGCATAGACCAACATTCCCACGCGAAACACCTGGCGTTCCCGGGCTGCTCCCAGTGGGAATAACATATGTTCCCAAATGGGCAGGTGATGTTCCCCGGTGGAACTCTCCAAGCCTGCCAACTTTTAAGACGTTCCTACATTCACAATGTTTTTGTATTTTGTCCAGGCTTTGGAGCTGGATGCCAATAACGTCAAGGGGCTGTTCCGTCGAGGTCAAGCCCACCTGGCCCTGTCGGATCCCGTCTTAGCCAGGAACGATTTCCGTCGGGCAGTTGAGCTGGACCCCGAGAACAAGGCCGCTAAGAACCAACTGACGATATGCCAGCACAAGATTAAACAGGCCGTGCAAAAGGAGAAGAAAATCTACGGTAACATGTTTGAGAAGTTTGCTGAACAGGATCGCAAGGTTTGTTGAAAATTGTATCCTCCACAATTTAACATACTGTTTGTAATGATGGGGGTACCAAAATATTGAAAGTATCACCCTAAACCCTTACCGCCCTGAATCCTTCAAAATTCTCTTTGCCTGTCTGCCAAAGTGGAGGAATTTGGAGGATTGAGGTTACATGGCAAAAGTGCGTAACTGATTTCGTAGGATGCACTTTGTCAAGGTCTTGGGCCGGACCTTGTGTTGTTTTTGCTCAGCCATACATACATATAGGCCTGGATTATGCTTGAAATCCTCCGTACTGCTCCAGGATGTCACTGGCCAAGCCTCAACATATTGACAGTCACTGCCGCAGGATTTTGCAGGATTTAGGTAGTGGTCACCCCTCCACGGACTATATTCAAGAAATAATGGAGGAATTTGCAGGATTGAGACTACATCCTAGCAAAAAGGCCTAGGGAGTTAGGGTTAAGTCTTTTTGTTGTGTGGATTGTCAACTGGAACTGCAGATGCTTTCAAAACGGTCCCTCAGTAACTTACAACACCCCTAATACCCCTTGGTTAACCCAATTCAACCCAATGCCCTTTTTATTGAGGTGGATTGTTCCATTACATAAACAGGTACCTCATCTTCCATTTGCAGGCTGAAGCATTGAAAATGACCAGTAAGCCCCCTCCAGACTTTGGCGGCGTTTTCAGCAAGGAAGAGGTACAAGCTGCAAGCGAGGTAGAAAATGAGACATCAAACAGCGGTGATGCAGCCAACGATGCACCCAGCGATGCACCCAGCGATGCACCCAACGATGCACCCAGCGATGCACCCAGCGATGCACCCAGCGATGCACCCAGCGATGCACCCAGTGAAACAAAAGCAGAAGGCACGGTAGAGGTAGAGGTATAGGGATAGCCCTACAACTGTTTCATGTGTTATATTGACCATTGTGAAATTTTATATGGATGACTGTGGAGCAAATCTTAGAAATCTTAGAAAACCTGTGCAAAAATAAAACCAACACAAAAAGCATGTAAAGTAGAAACATACATGTAGTGATAGACAAATTTCTGAATTGAGCTTAAAGGTAGGATATATTATTTGTCATTTGTGCATTTTTTTTTTTTTTGAAGCAACAAATTGCTCAAAATGTCAAGACGGGTGCACTGATAACAACTCAATAACCTGATGAAGTTTTAGCTCTGTGAATGCTGTGTTTCCAAGAAAACAATATTTTAGGATCTTGGTTTCAATTTAAAAGTCGTCGAGTCATATTTTGAATTGCGCCCGAAATCAGCGTCTGGGACACGTTATCGCAGCTACGCGATGTCACGCACTGAGCCAACGAAGAGTGCGCCATGTCAAAGCTTGTGGCACCCATTCACGGATTTGCCGAATTACAAACCAACTACTAACGGAAATTTCCAAAAATGCGTCACTTGACTCATCTTTGGAAATGACCTTCTGTTATTGTTTTCTTTAAAATGACAGCATGCCAGAAAGAATAGTTTCACAGGGAGTTTATGGCCATTACGAGCTTTAAAAGGAATGTACAACATTTGCTTTTGCTCCCATTTTCAGAAATAAATGGATTTGGAGGATTAGTATAAAAGCAAATATTGTTAAAATGACTTTTTTTCACGTTTTGGGCTTGTAGATGCTGGAAAAATGAAGAAGACCATTCATGTTCATGTAGTCTGGTTCCCTGACCCCACTTAAGATGAAACAGAGAATTTATCGACTTTGGGGAATTGTAAGGTCAGAGAATCAGTCTAGCAGGCTTGTACCCCTTCACAGGTGTGTAATCAATTGCAAATAGTTTTTGCAGCAAGGAGTTTGCAAGCAGTTTTTGAAAAAAAGCCAGTTTTCTCCAACGCTGGTCGGCTGACCATCGTTGGAAAAATACAATTTTTCTTGAAAATGTCAGCACACCAGGAGCCACGATTTTACAGGATGCTTTAGACTGTCATTCCCTAACAATCCAGTAAGGTATTTCGTGATAATTTTATCATCTCATTTTGAGATGTTTGCAAATGTTGTATCTTCCCTTTAAACCAAGTAAGCATTTCGACAATAATTTCATCAGTTACGGTTTGGATAGCTGCAAATGATCTCCAGTATACTCTACCTTTAATTTGATTGCAAAGCTTTATTGTCTTGAAAATTTAAAATACTTTGTCAGGAGTAACTGTGTAACAATTACCCATTTGTAAATTTTGAAGGATTTGTAATTACATCTCTGGGATTTGTGATTTGAAACTTCCAAAGTTGGGCGTCGGCTTTATATTCATGCTAAGCATTCCTCAAGTCGACTTGTTGGAAATAATGGAATTGGTTTCGAGAAATCGACCTTTCAAGAAATTGTGTTTCTCTATTAAGTAAAGAATTTGTTTTGTATTTTATTTTTTATGTTTTCTAAGGAATTTGTTTGCCAATGTTTTGAGGATGAGATAGAGTTAAAGCTACAGTCCATCATTTGTCATTTGTGCATTTTGTTCGTTTGAAGCAACAAAAGAGTTCAAAATCTAATGAAGGATACTGAGCAACTAACCTGATGAAGTTTCAGCTAAGCTTCAGCTGTACATTCCGAGAAAAACAGCATTCTAAGATCTCAATTTCCAATCAAAAGTTACTGAATCATGTTTTAAATTGCAGCTATACGCGACGTCGCGCACTGATCCGACGAATTATAACAACAGCGCGCGCGTGTGCGTCGTTCCAATACTTGTGCGCGCTGCGCTGAATAACAAAACGAACTACTAATTTAAATTTTCCCACGGTGCTTCTTCAGAATCACCGTTGGAAATGCCTTCTTTCCTTGATTACTTCCAAATGACAGCTTCCCAGGAAGAATAATTTCACAGGGAGTTTAGTTCCCTTACTATCTTTCAACCAAGTATGTTTTTCAACAATAATTACGCCAGTTACTTTTCGAATGGCTGCAAATGATGGACTCTAGCTTTAAGTCCTAATGACATAATGGCTTTGTTTACATATATGCGCTTTCCTATGGGAGCGAAGTCGGGACGCCAGACGAAGTAGGGACTGTCTGCCACATAGGAACACGCACATGTAAACATAGCATGACGTCATTAGGTCTCAGGCCGGTTAAGTTTAAAAAAAAAACACATTTAAATTTGACAGAGAAGTAAAAGCCCTCGAGTCTTACAAAGTTTCTGTTGATAACTTATAAGATTAACTTAAGATTTCCAAAGTATTTGATCCGAATCATTATATAAAATACACAAAGCTGTAATGTTGACTACGCATTACCCCCCCCCCAAAAAAAAATTATGTAAACAGAAATAAAACTGACTTGATGTCTCGTGATCTCACAATATCCTCTTGACAAATCAAATTGTCCTTGCAGTCGAATTCAATCAAGTGACTGTTTTCAACAGTTAAGAGCTCCCAGCCTACATGAAGCAGGATTGACTGGCTGTGACTGTTTATGTAACTTCACACAGCTATGCTTTGAGTGTAGGTAATTGATAAGCCAGCTGTGCCAACCACTTGCCTGCTTTTGTCGGTTGACTGAACTTGACTGGTCAAAGTGCTGGCTTGAAATATCCAACTGTAAAAGGCATGGCAGGGGAAGAGGATTGATTTTTTGATTGTCTTAGGAAGTTCATATTGCAAGGTTAACTAAGAAAGAATATTGTTTCCACCGTCAAAATGTAATAGTTTTTCTTTTGTAAGTGTTTAAATTTTAAATGACCAATTTGAATGGAACAGGTCCACCAAGTTATAATCAGGATGCAAATAATGTCAATGTGCATTATACAAGAACGAAAGTTTACGTCGATAATATTATTCAAGAATAAAAACCAATGTCTTGGATGCATAAATACATGTAGTGTGAATTGTCTTACTTTGTTCAAATATAAAACAAGTCTTGTATGAATCCCCTCTGTAGCCTGCCCCCCCCCCCCAACTTTGCCAATTTCCTGAAATGACCATTATTTGGCCCCGCCCACATTTGGTTCAGTACAGAGGTACCGTGGTCACCTATTGCATAAGGCCCCAAAAAAGTCTCCGGTTTCTGGTATGGAGCTTGCCCAAAAAGTGGTGCGGTGACACGGCTTTTTTTTTTTTTTTACCTGATTTTTTTGCTTCAAATGTGTGCTGATGACTGCAAATGGTGCCCGACTAAACTTAGTGCAAATATATGGGAGTCCAGAGAGGCCACATAAAGCTTATTCTCGACCATAACCCAATCTATAAAAACACGTTAAAATTGTGCAGCAGCAGGATTCCAGTCAAACCAGTGAGTTTGGCGGTTTTGAGACATCATCTTTCATTGAAAAAAAAAACGTTTTCATTTTGCCGACGCGGATGGGCTACGGCGACGTGCACGCATACCAGAAACCGGAGACTTTTTTTTTGGCCTAAGCGTAGTGATTTTATTGGGCAAGGTTTGACAAAAATTAATGTCCTTAGTTTCCTACTCCCAAAGTACATAATATACAAATATTGAATGCTTCGAGTGGTGTAGTAAAACTAGCCTCCCAAGGTGATCCGTGGACATTCTATGGTCCATGGATCATCGAGGGGGGCTGGTTTTACTTCACCACGAGATAAAGCATTCAATATTTGTTTTATAACACTTCACCCACAGATTCTGCTTGATTTTAATATTTCAAATTATTTAAATCTGAACACAGTTGAAATAAACTTCAATTCCAATACAAAATTGGTGGAAAATGTATTTCTCTCTTCCAAACTACCCCTTCACGAAATGTTTGAACCCAAGTCTGCGGCGTGCTCTCTCTGGAACAATACGCGCTACGCGCAACGTGCACACAATTACAAGCATCCATTTGCACACAAATACCGCGCCGTGGAAATAGTACTTTGGTTGCTATGGGTATAGTACTTTTGGCCGTGCACAGAAAGATAGCAAAATTAGAAAGTAACATGTGACTCGCTCTCGGCCAATCAAGACACAGAATCTGTGGGTGAGGTGATATAAACATGTATGGTACAGAGTATTTCATATTGATGGATTTACATAACTACATGTATATTCAACCAACACCATTCAAGCAATCAGTTCCAATACTTGGATAAATGTTTTATTCAGTTTCAAGTGTTTTGGTAAGGTGTCTTACAGTGCATATATATTCAATGAAATGTACAACCAACTACACAGGTAAAACAATAAAGTTCACATACAGTCAAGTCCCTGCTGAAGACAAGTTTTTGTGCTTTCCCAAAATAATACTTTTTTTCCTTGCCAATGAAAAGTCTTCTAGAAACAATTTTCACAGCGCTTTTTGATATAAAGCAGGCAAGTAAATCCATTATTTATAGGACAACAAATAATATGGGGGCGATTGCTGCCTTCAGTTTGAATTTAAAGGTCATTTAAGGTCATTGGCCCCGCCCACATTTGGTTCAGTACAGAGGTAGTGATTTTATTGGGCAAGGTTTGACAAAAATTAACGTCCTTAGTTTCCTACTCCCAAAGTACATAATATTATACAAATATTGAATGCTTCGAGTGGTGAAGTAAAACTATGCTCGACAGGGACAGTTGGGCCCAACTCATCAAGTCATCATGAAAATGAATGAATGAAGAAGAAGAAGCCCCCAGAGCTACTACTGAGTAAACGGCATTTTGACGTAATCTTACACAATGAAAAACAATAAGCCAGCTCGGTGTTTCAACTGGGCATGCGCACAATGATACGGGTCACAGGTCATACAGGGTTAAATGTGCACGAATGTGTAGGGAGACTAGCGCACGACGCCCACAGATAAATACGAGCAGAATGCAATATTATCCAGAATGACCTTTGACCTGGACTACTTCATTGAGATACCAAACTGGCTAAGTTATAGGCCAAAAAAATAGTTCTGCTTCCGATTACATGACATTTGAAAATAGGATAGGTAGGTAGGGAACTACTGAAAAGTGCATGAGTGATTTGAATGATTCTTGTACTAAAACAAAGCTTAAAGGGAATATACATCATTTGCTTTTGCTGTAATTTTCAGAAATGGATGGAATTGGGGGTTGGAAATATATAGCAAATATAGTTGCACTGACTTTTTTGAGGTTTTGGGTTCAAAAGTGCTATAAAAACCAAGAAAAACAAGCATTTTCCTGTAGTCTGGTTCCCTGACTCCATTTAAGAAGAAACAGAGCAGTTTACATACATTGGGAATTGTAAGGTCAGGGAACCAGTCTAGCTGGCTTGTACCCGTTCATGGGTGTGTAATCGATTGCAAACAAGTGCGATGGTCAACTGGGGCCAGTATTTGAAAAAAAAACCCAGTTTTTTCCAACGCTGATCGGCCGATCAGCGTTGGAAATTGATACAAAAATACCACTTTTCTTGAAAATGACAGTATACCAGGTGCCATGATTTTACAGGATGCTTTACACTGTCATTCACTAACAGTCCAGCAAGGTATTTCAAAATGATTTGGTAGTTTTATTTTTTGATGTTTGCAAATGTTGTATTTTCCCTTTAAGAATTGGGATTTCATATCCTAGATTTTGAAATTGCTACATGCAGAACTTCACTAAAACAGTGGTCCCGACATTTGGGTTTCGTTTTTTTTTAATCACCAGTATAATAATATTGCATTCGTCTTTGACTCGTGAAATATTGTTATAGCTCGTGTAATATATTCTTGTATCCCCCTCAAAGCCTATATTTATCCATAACACTCAAAAACAAAAACAAAATCACATTTAATAGTAATCACAAATACTCCAACCCTTCACCAGTACAGCAAGCTAGGCCCCATCCAATACATATATCAACATTCATAAGAGTGTAAAACTGGTACAAAGATTATTCAGCTACGTCAGCACCACAGTCAAAATCAATCAACTGACTGTTTATAACAATTAAAGGTATAGTCCATCATTTGTAATTTGTGCATTTTGTTCGTTTGAAGCAACAAAAGTGCTCAAAATCTAAAGAAGGGTGCTGAACAACTAACCTGAAGTTTCAGCTCAGCTTCAGCTGTATATTTCGAGAAAAATAACATTCTAGGATCTTGATTTCAAATCAAAAGTTCCCCCAATCATGTTTTGAATTGGGCCTAAATTCAGCGCCCGAGACACGTTCTCATAGAGCCGACTGCAGCTACGCCATGTCGCACACTGATCCAATGAATTATAGCAACCACACGCGCGTGTGCGTCGTGCCAACGCTTGAGCGCGCTTCGCCGAATAAAAAAAGGCGAACCACTGACTGAAATGTCCAACGTTGCTTCTTAAGACGCACCGTTGGAAAGGCCTTCTTTCGCTGATTTCTTCAAAATGACAGCTTACCAGAAAGAATAATTTCACAGGGAGTTTAGTCCCCTTACTATCTTTCAACCAAGTATGTTTTTCAACAATAATGACGCCAGTTACTTTTTGGAGAGCTGCAAATGATGGACTCTGGCTTTAAGACTTCCCTTGTTAATTTGATATAGCCATGCTTTGACTGGAGGTGATTGACATGCCAGCTGTACCTACCAGTTACGTCTTTTGTCTGTTGATGGAATTTGACTGGTCTGATTACAAATGCATAGCAGGAGAAGTGTTAGAAATGTTTGACTGTCTGTGACTGATCAAACAATAGGAGGGTTAAATTAAAAAAAAAAAAAATTCAGAGTTGTCATATTGTCTATGTTAATTAATTATACATCTATTAACACGTTCATGTGCTTTAGTACTTGTATATTGCTGAAACTTAACTCCTTGTTCAGCTGCATGCTAAAATTACTTGCACATGGTAAATAATACCTTTTCCTCTTCAAAAATCCACCAAAACAATTCGTTACCATTTTCACCAACTGATAGGTACGCGCTGCGTACTGTCAGTTCGTGAAACCGCGTAATCAATATATAATTTCAGTTTCACGAACTGACACGAGGGTGTTTGAGCACACTTTTTTCACTGGTGCGTAGAATAATTTTGGTTTTCACAAACTGAATCGCAAACATGTGTCGAAAATACAATTCGGTGAAAAATGCTGGAATGAAAGGTTTGACACAAATTTACGAGATCGGTATACTTGTGGGTCATTTTGACAGATTTGGCGCTATACAAGAATTAGTTATTATCATTATTTATTATTTGTGGGCTACGACAAAAATATAATTAAAGTTTTTTGCTGGTGAAATTAAGACCGGTTTCAGCTTGTGAAAATGAAAATGTACGGAGTGCGCACATGTAGTACCAAGTGTCAGTTCGTGAAAACCAAAATAACGCACCAAAAGTACGCCCACGTGCCTGGCACTCACGTGAAACTGAGTATCCGTTCCTGATGTCGGTGACAAATTGCAGTAATCTACTCATTAAGGTAATGTGCATTATAAATAAACTGGCGAGTATAAAACATGTTTCCCTGCATTTTTGACAAACTAATCGTACCCTTAAATTAACATCTAATTCTTACCATAAAACAGACCAATATTACGTATTATAAAATGCCTGAATAAAGCCCTGTCATCTGACTGGTAGGTTGTTGTTCACATGTCATTGAATTATCCGGCCGCACCGAAAAAAGAAAAAAAATTCTATTTCCACGGTAAATAAAAGTTCCATTAGGCCAAAAAAAAAAAATATTCGGTCTCTGGTCAGACCAAAGGTCCGGAATTGACGCGGCCACGCGGCTTATTTTTTTTTTATTTCTTCAAGCTTGGATTGTACAGACAAGGTGGGTACTATTTTGCTTTTTTGGTGTCCTCATGTTTATTGGTGTCCTCCATAATTTGCCTTGGTGCTTTCGATCATTTGCCTTGGTGCAATTTCCCATTCCTTGGTGCTCTTTGGTAAAATAAATTGAGGAGGTGCAGAAATAGAGGGCGCTGTTGGAGCTACCGCGGAACATTTTTGAAAAAAAAAAAGATCGACGCACATGATTAAAATCGATGCGCGCGCTGACCAGAGACCGACTTATTATTTTTTTGGCCTTACATGAATACATAATACACTGTAGAGGTGGTTACATCATACATTGTGTACGCTTAGTGGTCACGCATTGCCTGGGGTGATGTTTCGACACAAACCTGGACTTAGCGATATTTAGGCCCACAAAAACGGGCCGGTTTCTGGTATGCGCGCACGTAGCCGTGGCCATGTGCGTCGGCAAAATGAAAAAGTTTGTTTTCAATGAAAGATGATGTCTCAAAACCGCCAAACTCACTGGTTTGACTGGAATCCTGCTGCTGTACAATTTTAACGTGTTTTTAGATGGGGTTACGATCGAGTATAAGCTTTATGTGGCTTCTCTGGACTCCCTTATATTTGCACTAAATTTCGTCGGGCACCATTTGCAGTCATCAGCCGACATTTAAAGAAAAAAAAACGAAAAAAAAAAAAAAAAAGCCGCGTCGCCGCACCACTTTTGGGGCACGCTCCATACCAGAAACTGGAGACTTTTTTTGTTGGCCTAAGCTAGTTTCAACTAGAAAATCACCTACGTTGCCTGTACAAATTGTATGGTAAAAATGGCGGACGAGACAATGTTTGGAACCATCACGATAGGAGACGACCCCGCATGATGACATCACGGCGTATTTGTGGTTCTGACCAATCAGATGACAAGGATTTATTCAGGTGTTGTATGAAACAAATACATGATTATGTCACACTCATGCAATGGAAAGAATAATTTCATTCGGTGACAGATGGAATGTTCCATTCCATTCGGCTTCACCCCGTGAAATGGAACACTCCATCTGTCACCTCATGAAATTATTCTTACCATTGCACTCATAAACACTTATTTTTTGTATACTATCAACCTCTCTTTCTCGTATTTATTCAAATTTCTTTCCCAAGCGATTCTTCAATATGACCGGTAGGATGGACACGACAGCCAGAACGGCCAAGACAATAACAGATGTCCAAGACACAGCGTCGCCATAGTGACTGAGCTGGTAGAGGGTGGTGCCCGCTTGGATTGCTACAAAAGACGGTGGTGCTACTCCTGTGAAAATCACAAAATATTAGAATTTTCTAAATTTTGGGTACCTTAAAGGTAACACACAACATTTGCACGCATAAAAACAACACTACCCAATTATTATGAAATGCCTTGATGAATAACAGTCTCAAGCATCCTGTAAAATCATGGCATCTGGTTTGCTGTCATTTATAAGAAAAACGGAATTTTTGTGTTAATTTCCAACAATGGTCAGCCGACCATCATTGGAAAAAAAACATTTTTATTTTCAAATAGTGCCCCCAATTTCCCAAATTCAATCCACATGTTGTTTGCAGTTGGTTACGCATTCATGAATGGGTGCAAGCCAGCTAGTCTGGTTCCCTGACCAGACAATTCCCTAACGTCTATAAATTAATTGCTTCGTTTCGTCAGAGGGTCAGAGAATTAGACTGTACAAACAACACTTTTTCTTGGTTTTTTTCATCATCTACGAACACAAAAATTTAAACAGATCCTGTATAATTTTGCTATACTAACCCCCAAATCCATCCATCTCTGCAAATTGCAGCAAAAGCAAATATTGTATATTACCCGAAATAAAACTGAATTCCATCACATTGCACACAACAGAATGTGGATGTGGAAAAAAGCCAAAATTTCCCCCCTGACTCCTATGGTCATGAATCTTGGCTGATTTTCCCTACAACCAAGTGGAATACACCAGACAAACACAAGTAAGAATACCAACCTAGGAATGTTCCAATAAAAAATGGGGTGATGGGTACTTTCAGAACAGGCGACGTGATGTTAATAAACCAGTTGGGTAGAAACGGGGTGATGCGTAGAAAAATGATGTAGTTGAGTAGGTGCTGTCTCTGTTTGGCGACCTGATTGATAAACAGAAGAAAAAAAATCAAGACATGATGAAGAAATAAGAAAGAAGACATAAGGTCGACGGACGTCCAAGATTGCACTGATCTTGTGCTGCAGCAGAAAATGGTCTTATAGTTATAGCCTGATAACCACTAGTCCGAGTATCCCCCGTTGCCCAACAGGGCCCTCTCTGTCTCTGGTCCAACGTCTAATATAGCCAAGCATGCAAGTTTATGCGACCCGCGCGCCAGCCAATCGGAGTCGACTGTACATAAACTGGTGCATCGTTTTGATCAGAAATGTGGACTAAGCTGTTGAACGGACAATTTTGGATGCCGTGCACGAACAACAACAGACATAGAGATCTAATAAAAACTAAACACGACATTGGCTCTCAAAACTGTTAGAAAAATGCTGCGCGTATAGAATACATTAACCCTCATCAAGGGCATGACATGAACGCGCAAGAGGGCCTTTGCATTAAGCATATTATATAACATATTATGTGATAATCATTTAAAGCCACAGGAAGTTCACGTACCATGTAAGTAGTAGGGGAGGTGGGGGTATGGGACCAAAATGGAAAATCTGCGGCCAGTCTGGACACGCCGCTCTCGATTCTAAAAATAGTTGGAGGAAAAAATATAGGGGAATCCCCCGCGGCAAATGTTTTAGAAATCTGACGTCAGGTTTGGGAGCAAAAAAGAAAAATGTGTGTCAAGTCAGGGCCTGTCGCTCTGGAGTTAAAAAAAACAAATCTGTCGTCGCTAAAATGAGGTGACTTTGAAAAATATGTGAGTCACCACCACGTGACCTTGAAACGTGTTGAGGCATGATAGGAATGTGGCGTAAACAACGTGACCTTGAAAAATGTGTGAGTCACCACCACGTGACCTTGAAACGTGTTGACGCATGATAGGAATTTGACGTAAACAACGTGACCTTGAAAAATGTGTGAGTCACCACCACGTGACCTTGAAACTCGGGGCCCATTATCTCTCGTCTTGAAGATCTATCACCAGCCGGTGAGTCTGATTGCTTATAAATCCAACGTCTGCCTTCCAAAAAAAATGAGAAAAAAATATTATATTTCCTATAGTAAAATGGAGAGTAATATGTTCAGACCGACCGTCAAAGGATATTCTCAATGGAACAAAGCCACGCTGCGTGATTACGTGCAGCGATATAATATACCGCACAATGAAAATGTTTCTCTTACTCGTAAAGTTTACATCGAGGGGATAAAAAATTATGAAAGTAAATTTAAAAACTTGAGGAAAAAGAAACTTGATGAGCTCAAACAGATTGTAGACGAACAAAATCTAGAATACGTACCGACGGGGTATAAAGGACGGTTTTTGAAAAAAGATTTAATCTCGGCGATTAAAACATACAGACAACCCGAATACTTTACAGAGTCAGCTTTTAGAGAAACGAGAAGGTTTAGAAATTACTACAGAAACTGGGAATTAAACCCCAGACTTTATAACCACGATTTAATCAAGTTTTTTGATTCGCACAAGGAACAAATAGTCAATAAAATCAAGTCAGAATTGAGAGAGCTGAGAGGTTTAAAACTGGAGCTCACAATCAAAATAAAATACGAAAAAACCAAACCGGATGGTACGATCGAAACGATCGAAGCTATTCATTATAGCAAGCCGAAAGCCGTTTTAAATCAAAGTCAAATAAAACAGGTTTTAAAAGAAGAGATCGAAGAGCTATTTAAAAAGGATGAAAGGTATACGAATCAAGGATCGGGTTGGGTTTTAAAAAAGATAATGGCGTTATACATCAACATCAACAGATATAATCCAGCGAGAGGTAGTTCTTATATAAACCTACCCGAACATCTTAAAATTAAACAGGCGATGATAAACATCAAAAACAAAGACGACGAGTGTTTGAGATGGTGTTTGAGAGCTGCTCTTGGGTTGTATACAGATAAAGTAAAAAATCAAATAAGAAATAATCCTAAATATAAAATTCATAAAGAAGAACCTGTTGTATACACCAAAGACGACGGACTCAGTTTTAAAGGCGTTGACTTTCCGACACCGGTCGATCAGATACCCAAGATAGAAAGACAAAATAATTTATCGATAAACGTATACGGCTATGAGGGTGAGATATATCCATTATACGTGTCTAAAAACTACGGGGCACGAGAGATCGATCTGCTTTTGATTTCTAAAGGTGACAAGCATCACTATTGTTGGATAAAATATTTTACGAGGTTGATGTACGACGTTACGAAACATAAATGTAAGAAATATTTTTGTCGAAGATGTCTATGTCATTTTACCAATCAAAACAAATTAGACAGACATATCGCCGATTGTAGGGGTATAGATGCACATCCATCAAAGATTGTATTTCCGACGGGTAAACCAAAATACATAGACGGGCAACCAGGCGAAAGAGACGTACCGATATTAGAATTTAAAAACTATAGGCACAAACAAAAAGCACCATATGTCATTTATGCTGACTTTGAATCCATACTACAAACAACAACAACACCCACACAGACACTAACATCTAAACCTACTCACTCAGACAAAGAGACAAACACAAAAAAGTTTAACGTTCACAAAGCAAGCGGTTATTCGCTAGTTGTCGTGCGATGCGACGGTAAAAATGTGTATCAAGAGACTTATAGAGGCAAAGACGCTTCAACTAGATTTATAACAACGCTGTTACAATTACAAAGCGATATTAATTGCATATTTGAAAAACCCCAACCCATGGCATTTAACGAGCGAGCTAAAGACCATCACGATACAACAAACGCGTGTTGGATTTGCGAGAAACCAATTTATCCCAATTACTCGAGCAACTGTCAGTGCCAGAAACCCAGAGAACCCAAGACGATAAAACAAAAGAAAGAACATCAGTACAAAAATAGTAAGGGATTTATCGAGTATAAATGTCTAGACTGCAAAAAGAGCATTAATAAATTTAGAAAGGTGAGAGATCACTGTCACGTCACTGGTAAATATAGGGGTGCCGCACACGCTTATTGTAACCTCAAACTACAAATTAAACCCGGTTGTACACCGATACCGGTCTTTTTTCACAATTTACAAAATTACGACGCGCATTTAATCATGCAGGGAATGACAGAATACGATAGCCAAACAGAAATACAAGTGATCGCTAAAAATTCAGAAAAGTATATTTCTTTTTCGATAGGAAATCTACGATTTTTAGACTCGTTTAGTTTTATGGCATCATCGTTGGATAAATTAGTGAAAGGTTGTCCAAAAGAGTCGTTTCATTTACTCAAAAAGCATTTTAAACATTCTGACTTGCTATTACAAAAAGGAATTTATCCCTACGAATACATGAACTCGTTTGATAAGTTTCAAGAGACCAGCCTACCACCCATCGGCAAGTTTTACAGCAGACTAAAAGACGAACATATATCGCAACAAGACTACGACAGAGCTCAACGCGTGTGGAACGAGTTTAATATACAAAATCTAGGAGAATATCATGACTTGTACGTGACTACCGATACGTTATTACTTGCAGGCGTATTTGAAAACTTTAGACGAACGTGTATTACAAACTACGGGCTAGATCCAGCCAATTATTTTACCGCACCCGGATTGTCCTGGGATGCTCTATTGAAACACTCGGAAGCTAAACTCGAACTGTTGCAAGACGTCGACAAACACTTATTTTTTGAAAAAGCAAAACGAGGAGGCATATCTAGCGTGGGTGGAATGAGACATCACAAAGCCAATAATCAATATCTCGATGACTACGATTCAAACAAACCCTCGAGTTATATCGCTTATCTGGATGCCAACAATCTGTACGGTTGGGC
Source organism: Patiria pectinifera (assembly GCA_029964075.1). NCBI lineage: Eukaryota > Metazoa > Echinodermata > Asteroidea > Valvatida > Asterinidae > Patiria > Patiria pectinifera. The sequence continues at coordinate 25,890,774 of CM057148.1, forward strand.
TATGAGTCAATATCTACCGTACAGCGATTTTAAATGGACACCCTCGAAACCGTTTACCGAAGAAAGAATATTAACGCTTAAGAAAACGTCCAACACCGGCTACTTTTTTGAAGTAGATTTAGACTATCCGTACGATCTACACACCAAGCATAACGATTATCCCCTAGCACCCGAAAATATCGTCGTACCCCAAGCGTGGATGTCTGATTATCAAAAAGAGTTATTGGATACCGAACCTAATAGCGACGTACAAAAATTAACGTGTACGCTTAATCCAAAACAAAAATACGTGTTGCACTACGTTACGTTGCAGTCATACCTCGATCTCGGTTTGAAACTAAAAAAGGTACATCGCGTGTTAAAATTTAAACAATCGCCTTGGATGAAATCTTACATCGACAAAAACACGCAACTCCGAACAAAAGCAACCTCTGATTTTGAGAAAGACTTTTTTAAACTCATGAATAACAGCGTGTTTGGTAAGACGATGGAAAACGTCAGAAATCGAATAGACGGTTACCTACTGAGAGACAATAACGAAAGCGATCAAAAAAAATACCAAAAATTGATTCAAAAACCGAGCTATAAAACAACAACGCCGTTTCCAGAATGTGACCTGTCGTTTGTCGAAACATATAAAACGACAACCGTGTTAAACAAGCCCATTTACTGCGGAGTGAGTATCTTGGATCTCTCAAAGACTCTGATGTACGATTTTTATTACAACCGATTGAAAGACATATACGGAGATAAAATCAGGTTGATGTATACGGATACGGACAGTCTGTTGATTGTCGTTTACACGGATGACATATACAAAGACATGCGATCTCACGGGCAACACTACGACTTTTCGAATTACAATCTGGATCACGAGTTATACGATCCAACCAATAAGAAAGTGATCGGTAAATTTAAAGACGAGTTTGGAGGTAAGGTCATTCAAGAAGCCGTTTGCGTAAGACCCAAGATGTACTCGATTTTAGCAGATGACAACAACATCACTCTTAAAAAGGCCAAGGGGGTCACAAAATCGGTCACTGACAAAAAATTAAAACACCGACACTACTACGACTGCATCTTTAAAAATAAATCTAAAACAGAAACGATGACACAAATTCGATCGGAAAAACACATCCTTTACACCATATCTCAAAATAAACTATCGTTGAGTCCGTTGGACACAAAGAGGTACATTTTACCGGATGGAATACACACGCTCGCTTATGGTCACCGTAATCTAGATATTAATTAGGCGGTAATTGCGTGTCCTCGGGTACGACTTGAAGCTCTTGTCTCACAAAACTCCTTTTTGGGCCGTCTTGCAGGTAATAAAGAGTAGGACCCGTCGTGACTTTTTTACCGTTAATCATTTTAAATTGACTCGTTCTTTTTTCCACGTTGAAGATGTCTACGCTCCAAATGGGATCTGTGGCTCTTCTCGCAGTTCCACCCTCTTGCTCACCCGGGTAATATAAATATCTAACCATAGCGTCTTGCGGTAATTGTTGCTCTTTTGTTTTAACGGGGTTAGCCGGCGATTGCCGGACCTGTTTTAGTTTAACCGCCTCTGACGGCGCTTTAGCTATTAATCTTGTCGTTTCATCGTTTATAGCTTTGATCACGCTGGGTAATCGCTCGACCCATTGCGTGTTTCTACTCTCGGGATTTAACATTTCTTGAGCGTACTGATGACCAAACAGTCTCTCGGCTAGCGTTCGATTAAATCTTTCTACGATACCCTGCGATCGGTGGTTTCCGGGTTCGCCTACGATAATCTCGACGTTTTTTGAGGCCATCCATTTTTTAAATGCGCCTTTAAATTCGGTACCGGCGTCTACTCTCAACGTTTTAGGGTAACTCAAAGGCGACCTCGCGTAAATCTTGACGATAGCATCTCGCGCGGAATCTGCCGTTTTAGAAACCAAAGGTTCTGCTTCGTGGTATCGACTCGCAACATCGACAACCGTCAAAGCGTATTTATAAGTCTTGCGTTTTACTTTATCCCAGGGTAGGTATAGCACATCCATTTGGTGAAAGTCGTTTGGTGTTTCAAACTCTCGCGATGTACTCGTAGGCCTGGGTACATACGCAGGACCCGGTAGATAAATTTGCCACATCGCTTGTTTTTTAAGCCAATCTCTGATTACCTTTTTATCGATTTTTGTTTTATCGTGTAAATGGTCGACGGCGCTTTCACCTCTCCAATAACCACTCGGGCTATAATACAGTTTAGATAATGTTTGCATTTTATTTAATATAAAAGACGTTTATAATAATATGGCTAGCGTTGCTATGATGTTAGGAGGCGCGATCGTCAACGCCTTAGCTTTTACTGGTTCAAACTTTTTATTTTCAAATCTGAAACAGAGTGACGAGGAGCGTAAGAGACACGATTTAGCGATAGAACAACTCTCAGCCGCCAAAGATAAGTGGCAACGAGAACGAACGAAATATCTAGATTTTCTAAACGACCGTATCAGAAAACAAAATGCTTCTAAAGAAACATTTTCTAACGTAGATCGAGCGTTGCGTTACTACAACGAGGTGAGTGGTCAATCTACCGAACTACCCGTAGGACTGCAACACGAACCCAAACTCGAAGATTTTTACGAGCCTAGCGACCAACAAATAGAAAAAGAACTGGCGTTTATCGCAGGAGGAACGCTATTGGTGGGCTTCTTGGCTTACAGATACCTTTAAATTTAAAACTCGTATAAATAAAATGAATGCGTATGGAAAAAAGCTCAATCCCAGCAGGCTATTAAAAATACCCAGATCTATCAAGGGTGAGAGAAAAGAGGTGGTCATTACCCACAATCCTAGTAGTATATCGGCGGGGCAAACGCTGAGGGTCAAGTTTCCTCAATTGGGTGTAGACGACGTGATCGTACCCGGCACTTGTAAACTAGCTTTCAATTTAGAACTCGACGGTGGAAGTGACAACAATAGAACCATTTTTGGTAATTTGGCCAGAAATTTAGTCAGCGAAATCAGCGTCAGGCTTCAAGGTCACGAAATTGTGAGTTATCGTCACGCCGACGTGTATCACAACTTTAAAGACAATTGGATCAACAGCTCGACGACTCGAAACATGGCGTACTCGGGCATAGAAAAAGAAAACGTGTCTAAACTAAGAACTGGGGCTGAAGATGCTAACGCGGGCGCCAACAACGGTAAGGATCAAGCTATCGCGGATGCCTATGGTAACAGATATTGTATTCCCTAGACATTGACATACTGACTTCGCATCACCCTTTTTACCCCAGCGGTTTAAAACAACCTCTGACGCACGAGATAAAGTTTAACGATCACGAAAAAGTAGTCAACAGTTCAGATACGGCGGCGATGTATTCTATCTCAGACTTGTCTCTCGAATACGAAGTGGTGACCAACAGAGACCTAGCTATCACCATCAGGAATAAACACAAGGGGTTAATGCAATATCTGTTTGATAAAATCCACTCGCTAGAAGTTAGATCCGTCAACAAATCGGACACGCTTTGGAACGTCAGCGTCAATCAACCCATCAGGAGTCTCAAGGGTATTTTGTTTTTGTTTAAAGATCCCGCGGTCAAAAATCCGCAGCGATTTTACAATCCAAAAATAACCAAAACATCGGTGACCGTAGAAGGTAAACCCAATCAACTCTACAGTCAAGGCATGTTTCAGTATCAACACTGGAATGAAATCAACAAGTTCTTTGGAGACAGCGATACCGAAAGCGGGCGCGGAGTAGCTAAAGACTTAAATTTGACGGGTTTTGACCTCGGAGACTACCTAAAAGACAAATACGGTCTGTGGCTCGATTTTAGAAGTAACGACGACAATTCCGCTCACGGATCCGGTAGGAAACTCGGAGACGGAGGAGGCATCAACATTCAATTTAACAGAGAAGCCGAAGGTCAAGGTGACCTCACGATGTACGTATTTTTAGTCATGGATGCTCAATTGAACTTGGAAGACGGAAATTTTAAATCTCTGTTAAGTTAAAATGACACAACCGCATTGCGCTTTAATCGTCGGCAAAACAAATTCGGGCAAAACCAAATGGATTTTGGATCTGTTAGAGTCAGACTATAAAAACACATTTGAAGCGATAGTCATCATTTGCCCTACCATATTTAAAAACAAAACGTACATCGAAAGAAAGTGGATTCAAGCAGATCCCGAGGTATACCTCTGCGATCCAGAATTGTACAAGATGACGCTCAACGAAGCGATCGATTTTTACAGGAAAATATTGGAAGGTGTTGCCACGTTGTTTATCGTGGACGATTGCTCTTCGGATCAAGAGATTAAATATCGTAAAAAGACGTGCGCGCTAAGCAAGATGGCATTTAGCGGAAGACACGTAAATCACAGCTGTTGGTTACTGACCCAAAAGTACAACAGCGTTTTAAAAGATTATAGAGAAAACACGGCTTGGTTGGCGTTATTTTACTGCAAAGATAAAACATCGTTTGATCAAGCGTTAGACGAAAATGACGTCGTACCCATTGAAGAACGAGATTATATAAAACGACGTTTGAGAGATGTGAAATATAGTAAATTGGTCGTATACACCGAACCTCCAGTTAGTTACGAGCTACTTGATAGCTAGGTGAGTAACAATTAATAGCTAGTTGAGTAACAATTAATAGCTAGGTGAGTAACAATTAATAGCTAGGTGAGTAACAATTAATAGCTAGTTGAGTAGCAACCTATTTAACAAGCTACACATGTATTACAATTTGTTAATCAACAAACGTCAACAAAATACATTTTGTTGTAAGTAAATGATAGCAATATTCGAGTATTTGCAGTTTTTAGCTATTATCATCATATCGCTTAATCTATCGTTTTACACCTACGAATACCTTTGCTTTTGTAACAAAGTTGCAACAGCTACAACAAAATTAAATTCCTTTCTAATTAAATGGAGGACCTAAAACTTACTTTAACGAACGAACAAGATCACAACGCAGAACATAAAGATCGTTTGTGCGGTGTCGTAGCAGCCGGAAACTCTAAAAAGTACTTGGGAAAGGAATACAATGTTAAACATATCGAAGCTCTTGACAGTAAAGAACTCGAAAAGCTGTATCATCTGTACGAAACTAAATTTGGAAATGAAATTGTTAAAACCGTTGGTAAATACACTTTAAGTCTATTTTCGAGAGTGTTAGCTGTGGTTACACCCGTACAAGTTTTAGGATATAACGTCACTATAGATTCTGAAGAAGAACTCACCAACGACTTGAGTTCTGATCCTATTATAAGTGCGAGTATGGCTGGTATGTTGAGCGACGTTTGTTACAAGTACGGAACTTTAATATCACCCCTAGTTGCTACGATTATCACAACAAAACATTTGAAATTTAATAAACCTAATATAATAAATGGAAGATCAGAAAGCAGCGACAGCAACGCCTGCAGCTCAACCAGCAGAGACAGAGACGCCCCCACCGATAAAAACAGCGTCATCACCGACGGTAACGAGAGTGACCAAGACTAAAAATCCTAAACGAATACAGCAGGGTAAAGCTTTAGCTGAGCACAATAGACAGATGAAATTAAAATTGGCAAAAATGAACGTAACATCGGACGAAGCTACGAGCTCACCAGACTACAACTCTTGGGTCATGTGGGGGGCTGTAGCGTCTATAATAGGGGTGGGGCTGCTGGTACTAAAAAGTAAGGCAACTGCGCCGGTGATACAGCCAGTGCCGGTAGTCACGCAACCCACTTCACCCAGCGCCCCCAAAACGCTAGACATGGAATAAACAGCAATTTAAAAATTGTTATATTAAAAACGATGAGTAACTTTGACACCAACGGAATAGCAAATACGATTTATCACGGAGCCGTCATATCGGGTCTTTCGATGGGATACGCTATGGTAGGAGCTAAACTATTCAAAATGAAAGCGCCAGATTTAAGCAAACTAAGCGTAGAAGATGCGGCTAAATTGACAGGCATTATAAGTGGAGCTCTGGCCACGCAAAATTGGTTGGTGACCCAGGGTATACTACCGGGCAGTATAATGAAAACGGCATAATTTAAATAGGTTCATTAAATAAATGGCTGAGGGAGGATTTGACTTTGACCCCGTTGATGATTACGATTACGATGACGACGATGATGTAGCAGAGACCAATCTGGACGACAACTTTGATACTCCTGCACCACCCATCCTCACTACCGACATAGATGACGTTTTAGATCAAGGAAGAAGCATGCTCACTAATGGTCGCGTTGATGAGTTTTACGATACTTATAACATATACAATAAACCAATATCTCCGAGATACGAAAAATTTATTCTCAAACCAGACGGTTTATTTTATGACACTGGTAAAGGCTTACTAAGGTTAACGGATCAAAGAAAACCAGACAGATTCTTGACTCTGAGGACTATAGAGTTAAATGTAAGAAAGATGGGTTTAAACGGTAGAGATTTTATTAGAAAGGAATTAGGCTTTACGCATTACGAACGTAAGACACTCAGTGACGATCAAAGTCAACAACTGCAATCAATACAACCCGAGAGTATCCCCATGACAGAACTACCCAGAGTCACCGATGAGGTTATCGAGATTATAGACGATTTAGAACAAGACACCGGCGCTCAAACAGAAGGATTGAATTACAGAGAACTCCAGGGTTTAGACAAAACTCTTCAGACGTTGAGAGGTAACCTAGAACTTAATTTAGCGCGTCTCACAGAACTGGACCGAGAGATTGCAGCCACGAGACAAGAACTCGACGAATCTCACAGCGAAGAGGGTCGACGAGAGTTAAACGATAAATTGAGCGACTTGAACGTTGAAAGATCTGCCAGATTAGAAGCCGCAAAAGCCAACGAACGAGGGCTCAAAAGTCAGATCGCTAGAATCAAAGAAACGATTAATAAAATATTAGGCGACGACACGACTCTGGCGGAAAAGATCAGAACTCTGTTTAGAGAACAAGGTGTGACCGTAGTGAGTATTTTAGCCGCTTTTAGTTTAGCCATCAGCACGATAGTGAGTAGCATCGTCGCTAGCGTGAGAGGTGCGGGTGCCCCACCCGCGCCATCGCCAACACCTGCACCAACACCAACACCAAAAGGTGGTATCAAAGAGTGGATTTCAAAACAACTCGCTAATTTTGCATCTGCTCTTCAAAAACTGGGAGTGAGCGCGTTGGGTGCTCTGCCGGGTATCATAGGCAGCGTACTCAGTTGGATATTTAACGCGCTGAGTAAGTCCGTATCGTGGTTGGCCGAACACGTGTGGGCTTTGTTTTTGGGTGTGGGAGCCTTAGTGTTTGCGTACCTGCAAAAACGATGGTAGTAATAGATGTAATCAAGTTTAAACAAAAAAATAAAAGCCTTACCAGCACAAAGTTGGTAAGGCTTTTTTTTTTTGTCTTGTGAGATTAGAGTGTGACTTATCGCGTTGCCTCGTAAGCTAAAATACCCATGCCAACGATAGCTAATATTCCTACCGTCAACGATATTTTTTCGTCTTGGTGAGTTTGTAGTTTCGTGGGCTCCTTTGTTAAAACTGTAGGTGTTGATGCTGGTATTGGCGCTGGTGTTGGTGAGGGTGTAGGTGCAGGTGTTGGTGCTACAACATCGTTCGTCATAGGCTCTGGGGGTGTTGGTGGCGCGACGTCATCGGTGTCATCAAAAGAGTCGTCCGGTTGAGGTTGTGAGTTTAAAACTGGCACCAAACCAGTGTTCATACTCTGGGTAGCGATTTGAAGATTGTTGTTATAGCCGTCGTGCGTTCCAACCCTCAAGTTCATATCCGATGGAATTAAATACAACCCCGGTTTCACGACAAAATTTAAAGGCGTTCTGGCATACTGCAAAGAGTCTTGAAATTGATCGATACTCGTTTCCATGTCGTCTGCTGCATTGATGATATCTTCAACGATGACGTTAAATTGTCTCTGAGCGTCTAATCCGGTTCCCGGTGATAATACGCTCGTTTTTGTTTGAGCCTGCGCACCGAGTAAAGCGTACACGTAAGATCTGATTGATTCGTTGATCTTTATGATTCCCACGGGGGTAAACGAACTCTTGGCGGGTATAAAATCTAACCAAGCCTTTTGTACCGATTCATTTTGTTCGATGTAAATAACCGTCCAAGGAACGTAAAGGCTTCCACTCTTTTTGGGACTGTCTAGACCGTGATAGCCGCCGTAAAGAACGTTGGGTTTGTTGGGTAATGCTTTATCGTATTCACCAACCGCCACAAACTTGCCTTTATTAAAGATATATGAGGTACCTAAACCGTTAGAGTTTGTGTCTCTCGTCTGTTTAAAAGACTTGTTTTGATCTATGCCAAACAACAAGCAGGTATCGGTAAATGCTTTGTGATTATAACTGTTGTCTAGAGCGTTAAATGCGTCATCTCCCGGTAAAGGAGCGGCAAAGTCGTACAGGATCTTTCTAACCGTAAAATATAAATGAAAGTTAAAGATGGCCCAAACGTAACGGTTGCTCGCGTTTAAAAGATCGAATCCAATACCGCAGCCCGTAGTAGCGCAGTAGATCGCAAAATTTAACTGATTTTGATAAAACGACATGGGGTGTGATTTCCAACGATCTACATCCTCGTCCGTCTCAACGTGAGGCAATTTGTAGTCCAAGGTTAAGTCGGGAAACATGGTTAAAAACCCGTTGGTATTATTAACTATGACCTCCAGTTCACTGGGTTTAGTGCTGTTTAAAAACTTTGCTTGGGGTGCAGCTTGATGTTTTAGCTCGTTTGCCTTGGCTACATTTTGATTTACTTGTCTCGTTACCTGATCGGCTATCGATTGTATCTGCTTTTTTAACGACTTAAAATCACTCATTATTTTAGTTTCAGTTTTAATATAAAAAGACTTTAAAATAAATGCATTCGTTTCACTTGTTTCAAAATGAGCAGACGTTTAAATTAGAAGACGTCGTAGATAATTTAAACGGTCAAAAATCTATACGCGTAAAAGGGTGTTGTTTAACGCCGGATATTTTAATATTTCCAGCGCCACGGAGATTGATTGGTTTACGCAAATAGATGGGAGACCCGCGTTTACCACAGATAAACCTCCCCTCATACCCGAGGAGTTTCTTTCAGATGTACACATAACAACGCCGGATAGAGATTTGATAGAGCGATTGTTACCCGATATACCATACCACTATTTAGTTAACGATGAAAATGTTTTACAAAAAACTATAAACGATCTTATAAAAGCGTACGAAGACGATAGAATAGAATCCGTTTTAGAATCAAACAAAAGAAAAAGAGCTATTATAGCTGAACGGCGAGGGTTGATTTTAGCCGCCATGAATTCAGAAACACCAAAAACTGAATTAGAACTTAATACGCTTCAATCTTTAGTAAGAATATTATTTGTTAGAGAAAGAAAAATCTTTGAAGGTGAGGAATTGGCTTTAAAGTTTATTGAAGGAGAAATGGGTGCGAGCGAGTTGAGCGAGTTGAGAGATAGTAGAGAAGCAGGAGTGATTATCAGAGGAAGTCTTATCGTGACGGGTGATGATTTCGATTTTATTTCTCCGAGTCATTTAGAGCCGTTGCCACTCGGAAGTATCGGTTCGGTCATCATACCGCCGGGGTGGTACGACGTCGATTGGTTCGATTTCATTTTAAATTCTATACCCGGGGTAAGTTTTCGAGTATTTAGAGAATCTAAAAAGGTGACGTTGGTGATAACCGACGTAAATCTCAAATTGCGCTTGAACAGAGAAGTATCTCGATTACTCAATTTACCCAAAGGAAGACTGGTACCCAAAGTGGTGTATACGGGGTATTACGACGTTAATCCGTTTAAATTTTTGTTTATTCGCTACCCGCAATTAAGTACGAGTGAAAACTTTTTTAATGGTCGACCGTCTGACATCTTAAAAATCGCACTGGCTACGCGAACCCCAGCCTGATAGAGTCGAGGATTTCAAAAAACTTAAAAACGGTATAATCGACAAACTGACATTTTCTATCAGCGGTGAAAAAGGACAGGTATTCAACAATAAGGGTGAGGGTATCATTATCGAGTTGGAGATCTTTTAATTTTAAAATCTTTTTATATTAAAAACATGAGTGTAGATGGTAAGGCGTTATACCCCGATATTTCTGGAGATGTACTCCGATTACGTAGTAACGAAGAAACAAAAGTGTACAGACTTAAAAAGATTGAAGAGATTCGATCTTTAATCTTGAAAGAGAGAGACCACCGAGAGCGCACTTATAAAAAAATAAAGAGAATGATCGACACTATTAATTACGTAGAGATAGGATTAGAAGGGTTGGGGGCTATAGCGGGGGCTGTCAGTATTCCCGCTCTATTGGGTGTTATATCAGCTCCCGTTGGATTGGTGCTAGAAGGAACGTTTATAGGCGCTTTTGGTGTAGATATTCTGCTTAGAATCACGTCTAAGCGATTATCCACCAAGCTGAAAAAGCACGACCAGATTAAAATATTAGCAGACTCCAAACTTAACACGATTGAAGAATACGTGTCTCAAGCCATCAACGACGGAGATATATCGCACGAAGAGTTCTTACTGATTACGAGAGAGCTTGCAAAATTTAACGAGCTTAAGCAAAAAATTAGAACAAAGACCAGCACAAAGCTTCAAAAAATTAAAAACGATACAGACTTTGAAAAAGAAGTTAAAAAACGGGTAGACGAACGGCTGGCAAAAGAAAAAAAATCTCTTATCGAAAAACTTACAAGTTCAAATTCTCGGTAAATAAACATTATGAAAGCGATCCGCCGAGTTATACCTCTATTTCACCTCTTAGGGCTACACCCTCGGCCCCGCCTTTATTGTAGTGGTCATCGTATCTTTTTAGTGCCTTATTAAATTGATTTTGAGTTACTTTAAATACATCTCTAACTCGTTCTTTGTTCCATCCAACGACGTGATGGTAACACGCCGCTATTAACGACCGTTTTACGCATCCGTTTCCCCTCAATGTTTTGTAATTAACGAGCTCGTTATATTTATTGATTGTTTCTTGGACATCTTCTGAGTCTTGCTCTGGACAAACAGAAAATATAAGTTTCTCCACAGTTTTTCTTTTGTTTCCTTTTAAAGTTGACCAATTGATACGATCTTCTTGCGCATTTTCTGCCGAAAAATCAAAGTAACGTGAGACTATTTCACCGCACGTTTCACAAACTAAAAAACCATTCTCGATGATTATATGATGATCGCACTGATCTGTTTTATCAGATGGCTCGAGGTTTTCACTCTGAAAAAAAGTCATGGATATATCTAATAAAAACCGATATTATTTTTTAATAATTTTTCAAGTACTCGTCGGTCTGAACATATTACTCTCCATTTTTAAAAAAAACACAGCTTCTCTACCTTTTCACAGATAGAGAAGCTAATTTTTTTTGGCCCGAGTTTCAAGGTCACGTGGTGGTGACTCACACATTTTTCAAGGTCACGTTGTTTACACCACATTCCTATCATGCCTCAACACGTTTCAAGGTCACGGGGTGGTGACTCACACATTTTTCAAAGTCACGTGGTGGTGACATCACCTCATTTTAGCGACGACAGATTTTTTTTTTAACTCCAGAGCGACAGGCCCTGACTTGACACACATTTTTCTTTTTTGCTCCCAAACCTGACGTCAGATTTCTAAAACATTTGCCGCGGGAGATTCCCCCTTTATTTTTTCTCCAACTATTTTTAGAATCGAGAGCGGCGTGTCCAGACTGGCCGCAGATTTTCCATTTTGGTCCCATACCCCCACCTCCCCTACTACTATGTAACATTTCGTTACAGGCCGTGTTACGCAATGTAAAATCACAAAAGATGTCGTGTCTAGGTTTTATTAGATGTCTATGACAACAGCTTACCGAAGACCCGATAATTATAGAAGGCGCTTGCTGAATGGTCAGAGTCTCTAGGTCAAGACCCAGTCTTGCTTTGCGTAATTATGATCTCATTGCAAAGGCATTGAAGTAAAAGCAAAACTCCATCAAGGAAATACATGCTCGGTGTCCTTAAGCAAGACACTTTGCTACAATTGCTTCTGCGTACAAGGAATAAGTGAATGTAACAGACTTACCGTAGCTGACCAGCTTTCCACTCTATCTGGAATGTACTTCATGACCAGCCGCACACCCACGAGGTAGGACAATAAATAACAGTTGGACGCACCAATGGCTGAACACTGCTCAAACAATAACAACAAAACAGTTTGGAGAGAGCAAATTTGAAAACTATATTCACTGTTGATGTAGTGGTCATGGGCGTCGCGAGGGGGGGGCAAGGGGGGCACTTGCCCCCCCCCCCCCTGGAAAAGCAAAAAAAAAAGAAAAGAAAAAAAGGGAAAAATAGAAAAAAAGAAAAAACAAAAAGAGGTGCGAAGACAAAGTGGTGTAAATTTAATGAGTTGGGGGGGAGGGGGGGGCAAAATGTCCCTGCCCCCCTCTAAAACTGATAAATCGAGAATGTGTTGACAAATACAAGCATTTCTTAGCAAAAAAATTGTTTGCCCCCCTCTAGAAAAAATCCTGGCGACGCCCATGGTAGTGGTTCTTTCCTGGCCTTCCACCGATGTGGCCCGGGTTTGAATCCTGCCTGGGCCAATATGTGGATTGGGTTTGCAGTCCCTGCCCGATTCAGTGGGTTTTTCCCTAGAATATCATTCTGGGGTTTTCCTCCCACCTCTAAAACTGTAATTTCCTCTCATTGTCTTCTCCATTCGGAGCTGAGGAAGTGACCTAGAGAGGCTGTGAAACTGTTCTCCACCTGTAACTTTAAGACCAGTTGTCTTGTTTCAACCTTAACAAATTCTCATTGACGTATCTCTACAGGTTTCTTTGGGCTTGCGAGCTACAGTGCCTGGGACACTTTTGAGGAATCGTTGATTGATTACCAGAAACGATTAATAAAATCTTGCTGCTGTGTTCGATGTAAACAAACAGGGTTTTTCAACATTTTATCCGTAAATACAATGTGTAACACATCATGCAAACTTTCTGTGGCTAAGACTTTTAGAAACATTTTTAGTAAACAAGCAAAAGGGAAACACTGTTGCAAGCGGACGCTGTAATTTTCTTCATATATCATCTCAATGAAGGTCAGTCATTGCAAAAATGATGATAAGACATGAATCTGGGACTGAGAAACCATTTCCAATTTTGTTAGGAAACACTTAGACAATTTTCTTGACTCTCCACAGACTTTGTACACAACCGCTGAAGTAGCGTCAGGTTGCAACATTCTTTCCAGCACAAGTACTAAATTTTGTCGATCTTCAGACTAACATGTACATGTACCTTAATAATATTTTTAGAAACAGATTTGAAGATTAATTCTACTTTCTTACTACATGCATTATCTATTTTTGTATGTAATGACCATGGATAACTTACCAGACAAACCAATAGCAATGCTAGAGGAAAAGGGAACAAAAAGCCTGACAGAATACTGAGGAATATAGACCCGGGAATTGCAAACGTCTGTAAGCTGAGAAAGAAAATATAGCTCAGGAAAACAGAAATACATAAGAAACAGGTTTCAGGCCTGTATTTCTTATTCAAATTGTATCGGCGTGCCGCAACCCGCTTCACTGCGCCACACAACGCTGCACTAACGGCCTCACCCAGCTCAACAATGTGTGATGCAGTGCACGCTGGTGGAAAACATGCCTAACAATAGGCGTCATCGCTGAACGCATTTGACACACACACACACAGCCCGTCATGGTGGGCGGGCTGTCACCATCCTATGGGGAAGTTCTTTATTGTCAGGCAAAAAGGACTAAGAATGCCAAGTGAAGTTATGGGGACTTTCTGCTGTCCCCACAACAAGAGAGCAAGTATGCATGCACCGGCGATGATTTCTCCGAGTTCAAAATTCTTGTGCACGTGTCACTCCAAATAATTTTATTTTTGGGCGACTCTGAAATGTCCATGTGACTTGTGACTCAAATGTCATAGTAATTCCATGCATAGCCCAAACGTACATCCCATAGACATAATCAAACCTAGACACTGCATTTGCTATTGCGCCTGACCCAAACATGTCACGTCGAGCAACACAGCGGTCTCACTGCGTGCGTTATTTGGAATCTTTTGGTCCCGTACGCATGCGGGAAACAACAAACTAAGTGGTGCACAAGTGCATTAGCGCTGGTATGAACATGTGTGGTATACGTATGAAGTACATGTATCTAAGGTTTTTAAGTTGATGTGTAAAAGGATACAATATATAGGTCATGAAGAATGCCACCATGACAGTGATGTAGTTGGTCTTGCTGTAGCGAGACAGGACCCTTCCCAGGGCTTTGGCGTCTTCTATATCTCTGGGTAGCTTTAGATATTGCACTTCATCCCTGCACAAAATACGAGGTTGAACAACATAAACATTATTTGTAACAAACCAAATTGAAAACGTGCAAGACTCAATAAAAGAATGGCAATGACAATTTTTCTTTCTTAGAGCGTTTTTCAATTCCATGCAGATTCACTATTATAACCCTCCCACTGTTTTAACAGTCACAGACAGTCAAAAATTCCATCCACTTTCCAACCATGCCCTTTATGCAGCTAGCTAGTCACCAACTGTCAGATCATATTTCAATCAAGCACATTGACTAGTCAAATTCAGTCAACTGACAAAAGCACGCTACCTACAGTCAAAGCACAGCTGTAACAAGTTACATAATCAGTCACAGCCAGTCAATCCTGCTTTATGTAGGCTGGGAACTCTTAAAAACAGTCACTTGATTGATTGGACAACTTCGCACAGAATATATGTTTGCATAGCAGGGTTAACGGATGAATTTGAATCTGGGGGATGTCAATTCAATATTTGGTCTTCCCCTTCACCGATAATTTTTTAAATACCACATGTACACTACAGCCTGTCTAAAAATAAAATGGTACAATCGAAAACGATTTTTTTTTTTTCAATAATAAATCTCAACATAAGTAAGTCATTTTGAGCATCACATTAAAGAAAAAAGACCAGGCTTTCCAATACTTTTTGTTTCATCTCATTTGCTTTTGTCAATCCAGAGATAACTCCAGTTTACTGCGGCACACAAAAAATCGAGTTTGTGCCACAGTACTCGAAACAACTCTGCCCATGCATAGAAGTGGCACAAAATCGATTTTGGTGTATCGCACTAAATTGATTATATCTCTGAATTGACAAAAGCAAATTAGATCAAACAAACACTATTGGAAAGCCCAGTCTTTGTTCTTTAATATTATGCCAAGTAAGAATGACTTATTTTGAAATTTCATATTTAACCATTTTTTTTTTCTGATTGTACCATTTTTTTTTGGAGACAGGCTGTATGTGTTGTCTAAGGCCTTTCTTCTCACAACACTGAGTATACAGTGTTTAAACATTTTGGTAAAATACACCTGTGAAAAGAAAAACCCAATATTGATCAACTTATTTTTGTGTCAGGATTTTGAAACACAAATTAATAGAGACTTTCACAAATGCTTTTGTTTTCTAGCAATACAATAGTGGTTTAGGAAAAATACACCTACAAATGGCAACCGAGAAATTAAAATGTTTGGCTATTGAGATAGTTGGGGAAGTAAATTTTAGGGAAAGTGAAACGAAAAGCAGGGAATGGTTATCACTCCAGTCACATTTCTGCATATCTGTAATGTTATCAATTTGGGCCAAATAAAAATATAAACCAGTTTCTTGTCCCCTGCGCTTCCCTTTCCAGCCCGCCTTCAATTTTTTTTTAAATCCATTAAAGGGCAAATACAACATTTGCAAACATCAAATAATAAAACTACCAAATCATTTTGAAATACCTTGCTGGACTGTTAGTGAATGACAGTGTAAAGCATCCTGTAAAACCATAGCACCTGGTATACTGTCGTTTTCAAGAAAAGTGGTATTTTTGTATCAATTTCCAACGCTGGTCGGCCGACCAGCGTTGGAAAAAACTGGCTTTTTTTTCTTCAAATACTGGCACCAATTGACCATCGCACTTGTTTGCAATCGATTACACCCCTATGAACGGGTACAAGCCAGCTAGACTGGTTCCCTGACCTTACAATTCCCCAGTGTATGTAAACTGCTCTGTTTCTTCTTATATGGAGTCAGGGAACCAGACTATAGGAAAATAACTGTTTTTCTTGGTTTTTATAGCATTTTCGAACCCAAAACCTCAAAAAAAGTCAGTGTAACTATATTTGCTATATATTTCCAACCCCCCAATTCCATCCATTTCTGAAAATTACAGCAAAAGCAAATGATGTATATTCCCTTAAAATACAATTGTAATAAATTTTGCAAATTTTGTCAATACATTGGTTTTTTTTTTTTAATTTGCTTTCAACAAAACTGTCTCCTTTGGACACAATTTTGTTTCAGCAAAAGAGTCCAGAAAATAGAAGAATCCATCCACCATCTTTGCCTCCTTCATTTTTTTAAAAAAGCTCAGACTAGAAACTCATTTTTTTTTTTACTCGGCCTAGCCATTCACTGGTTACATACGGTTCTAAGTGTGGAAAGCTGAAATACACGAAGGCCATGACACACAACGCTGATAGGAATATCAGCGCTAGTATGATGAACGATCTTGTGGTTTTGTTTCGATCAGCATCATCTTCAGGCATGTTCTTGGTTGCATCAGCTTCATCTGTGAAAGGTGAAGAGGAAATGAAACGAATATCAATGAATCTAAAAAAAAACTTGGGGAAATTGCGGTGTGGGCCCAGACATGGCTCGGACTCGTCCGACAATAGTGTGGTGTTGTCGAGCGCAAAGTGAGTCTCCCGCGCAAGTTTAAACCTGCGCGCACGCAAGTTTAACTCCGCGCATTCATTTCCTTGCTACAAATTGCGCACGCAAGTTTAAACTTGCGCACTGCATATATTTTCCCGGCCACGCATACAGAGCCGCTAAACTATTTTGCCCCTGGGTATACATGTACTCATGCAGATATGTAACATTATTTTTGAAGCAGATTTTTTCTCCTATTTAATAGCATCACTTACACGTAGCTTCGGGAGACAATGCCTTAAATGCCTTTTTTTGAAACATTTGATTAAATTCATTAATTAAATCATTTGCAAATTTATTTACTTTTTAAAATAATTACCATTTTATATGCATAGCGTTTTTAAGTTGTAAACATTTTTTAATATGAATTATTGAGCCTGCAATAAAAAATATTTGTTAAAGTAATACATTTAATTAATTAATTAAATTAGTAATGCATTCCTTATTTTTTTCTTCAAATTATGCATTTTTGAAGTGTACACAGCGCTCGAAATGTTATGCAAGTATTTCTAAAAACAATATGAATTATTGTACCGTACAATTTATTAATTGTTAAATTAATTAGTATTTTTTTAAGAGTAAGTACTTTTTTAATTGTAGAATACATAAGCATTTTAAAAATAATGTAAATGATTACTATAATGTCAAAACTTGAACAATTGAAGGGATCATAATCATTCTTTTTACGTTAACAGCGGGTTACACCTAGGAAATTATGATTTATACATTCAAGAATATAAATAAAATGCTAATTAGGTTTACAAAGCAAAAAACTTGAAGCTGATCTCCATTTTGAACAACTTCAGTACACTTTCCAAGCAATCGCCACTAGTGTGCTTAAGTTGATTGCTTGCCCGGTCCCCTCCCTGGCCCCGCCCCCACGTACCCTTAAACAACTTCTCTGATAAGCACTGCTAAATATCAATGTTTCTTTTCATTGACGCTAATTGAATTCCCCTTTTTATTTATTTCTTTATTCATTCATTTATTCCATTATTTCTCCATGTACTCGTGTTTTGAAAAAAAAATTCTTCATCAATGAAAATCCCGCCCGCAAAAGAAGGTTGCGATCGCCTTTGCGCAAGTTTAAACTTGCGCACACAAATTAAAATGGCGCGGTGTAATTTGCGTGCTTCAGGAGTCCCTCGCGCAAGTTTAAACTTGCGCGCGCAAGTTTAAACTTGCATGGGGGACTCAAATTGCGCTCGACAGTGTTAAAGAAACAAAATCATAACTTTTTTGTAATGAGAGATTAAAAGCTGATTTAAAAATCAAACTATTGTTTATTTTATAAAGATTCCTATAATATTTAACACTTTGATAAGTTTGGAATTTTGTGGGAAAATTTAAACTTTAAAGGTGTTAAATAATAATATTTTGACACTAAAAATCACAAAATGTTTGGCGATCGTGCATCTACGGGCCCGGTTCCTATTAAGGGAACAAAATCCACTTTTCAATTATTTGACCTACATTGTACCATGTAAGGAACGCTGAATCGCACAGCACCAACCGTAAACCGCGTAGGAAAATCGTTATTTCTACCCCAAGAAACTGTTCACAAAAAAAGGTGTCATTATATCGAGAGAAGTCTGCTTTATATCTGACTATGGTTTAAAATGTCATACTATCGAAACAAAACAGGGGCCATACACAACACCATCGCCATGATCGCAGAATGTTTTCATTGAACTTTGAAATGGAAAAATTTCCGTACTCGGACGTCACTTTTTTCAATTAATTTTCTAGCGCCAAAAGTTACATCTCTTATGGTTATTCCTCCACTTTCCCTCCTCTACTCTCACCCTCTCCTTTCCCTAATTTATATTTATTAATCAGTCAGTTACTTCATCGGGATTCGAACCTCTGACGCCTGCTTGATACACGAGACTCTTAACCACTAGGCCGCGCACGATCGCTGTTGCAATAATCAATCTCTGGACGTTTTTGAAGTATCCATTGAAATAAACTAAATATTCATGAGAAAATAAATATTCATAATGACGTATTGCACTATCATTGGCAGGCTCATGCGACGTCATGGTTGTTGATGTCACGTGTATAACGTACCGCTGTCTTTTCAGCCACTTCAATTAGTTTTGACCGGCTGCTTGAAGTTAGTTCTGCACGACGTATGCATCCAAAATGTGCTCTAAAAACACATTTTGAGTAAATTTTTTTCACCTGTACACAGCTTCCTGGATTTCTCTTGGTTCAAATGACAACGTGAGGTGACAATTAATATGTTTGGTAGCAGATAAATTGACATCCGAGTATGGAACTTTTTCCATGCTGGAGGCGTCAGTGGTGGCGCTATGTACGTGTTGCAATCACAAACACAAGTCACCTCTACCAAGTCACCTGGTCATGCTGGTCACACAAAAGTCACAATGACGTAAATAATCATCATTTTTTTCCGGAAATATACAGAGGCCAATTTTCACACCTGTCCATTCGATTATAGCCAAAGTTAGGTAAAACTTTAACATACATTTGATCTTCATGCTTACCAACTTTCACTGAATTATTTACATGGGATTCCCTCAAAGGGGGCCTTTTAAACCCTGACCGCAACGACGTCGACGACATCTTCGTGTGTGTAAACTGATCCTGTTGTGCCCATTCTTGAAAATCACGCATTCTCGAAAATGAGCGCGCATTCTTAAGAATGAGCGCCCATTCTTGAAAATGAGCGCTCATTCTTGAAAATGAGCGCTCATTCTTAAGATTGGGTGGGAATACCACGTGCACAATTTATTAATTTTGCCCAATCTTAACAAACATTGCACGACATAATTATGTTAAATGAATTGTATAGCGGTTAAAAGGGAAACAATTCATATAAAGAGGAAAGAAAATGTTCCATGCTTCTGTACTCGTATAACTACGATAATTTGAATCAAATTAAACCTGTTATTGTTGCTTTTTCCTGCCTACTTATGGGAAGTTTTGTAATAACGGAGGACTGGGAACTAGTCTGGGAAGTGCTTTGTTTAGGCTAGACAAGTACAAGTCCCTGTATGTATCATATGCGTGCCACGAAAAAAAAACCGATGTCCAGAAGCTGCCAAAATTGCTCTTTTGACTAAATAGAATCCAGCTCTGCGACGTTACCCAGCAGGCATTTTTGGTTGGTTTAACGTCCAAGCGACGTTTGATTCTGACCAATTCTGACGTTGGATTTTGGTCCTTTTATAATTGATTATGAAAGTCAGTTAGACGTCGAATTCTGACCAAACAATAACGTCTGTTTATGGTCGAGTTGTGACGTCAATCCTACTGGTTTGATTGACGTTAAACTGACGTCAGATTTCATAGTCAGATTTTGGTCATTTAATGATTGATTTTGTAAGTTATTTAGACGTTGAAATCTGACCAAATAATAACGTCTGTTTATGGTCGGGTTGTGACTTCAATCCTACTGGTTTGATTGACGTTAATCTGACGTCAGATTTCATGGTCAGATTTTGGTCATTTGATGATTGATTTTGTAAGTTATTTAGACGTTGAAATCTGACCAAATAATAACGTCTGTTTATGGTCGAGTTGTGACGTCAATCCTACTGGTTTGATTGACGTTAAACTGACGTCAGATTTCATAGTCAGATTTTGGTCATTTAATGATTGATTTTGTAAGTTATTTAGACGTTGAAATCTGACCAAATAATAACGTCTGTTTATGGTCGGGTTGTGACTTCAATCCTTCTGGTTTGATTGACGTTAATCTGACGTCAGATTTCATGGTCAGATTTTGGTCATTTTATAATTGATTTTGAAAGTTTTGTAGACGTTTAAAACATGACCAAAATCTAACATCCGTATATGGTCAACTGGTTAAATGGACGTCGACAGGACGTCAGATTCTTGGTTGAATTTAGGTCAGTTAATGGTTGAAAGTGTAATTTATTTAGACGTCTAAAACACAGACATGAGATCTAATCTCTTTTTTGAATATGTGTGGAGGTAGAAGACATCAGGCCGTCGATCTTGATGTTTTCTCTGATGATTGTTGCCACGTATGGTAGGGCTTGGGTAGTATGTTTCTTCTCCATCAATTGCAAAGAGCAGAGATGAGCTGGAATATTAAAAGGAGATGAATGAAATTGTGAATTTTTTTGAATACCAACACATTCAAAAATAATTTTTTTGTGACTCGTAAATAATTAAAACAAAATAGATTCTTTATGTAAGCCAATTTAAGTGCAGCGGCAATTTTATTTTTCAGAGATCCAAAGAAAACAATTATTCTTATGAAGAAGACATGCACATTTTAAGTATACTGGGCAGTTCCATGCGATTCCAAGAAAATAAACAAAACTTAAAAATTAGAAGAATATTAAATTTTAAAAACTGCAAGCATCACAAGGTCCTCATTTGAGTTAGTGCGGTAGTGAGATTTGGAATATTTAAGTTATCGATCAACATAGTGTAGGAAATTTGTCTCATGTTGAGATGTGCGTTAAATGACAGCAGTTTTAGGCTTAAATGCAGCTTGGACATGATGAATGATGGAAGGCGGGCAGAACATGCATGGCTGCTGATTAGCTTAGATTGTCTAGATTTCAATGTTTAAATAAAGGGCACCCGTAAGTGTAACTTTGAATTTGAAATAAGAACTGACAATAGAATCTAACATTAACAACTTTCAACAATGAGAAGTTGAAGTATTTTTCCATTGAATTTTTATGTTACACAAGTAAGTAGGCATACAGAAGGGAACCCATTGTACATACCACTGTCAGGATAACATTTCAAGACTACTCAATCCCGTCCTTAAAAAGAAATTTCAAATCCCTAACTCGGAAACAATCGCATTACAAACTTACCGTTTTTTCAGACCGGTACATTGCAAAAGCCGACCATGTAGGCCTGCATACTAATCTTGATAATTGCAGTTCAATCGAAATCTTTTGCTTGTCCCATACATCCTGATGTCGTATCTTGACTTGAAGTTAAGATTAGCAGGAACACAATATCTTGTCAACAAGTGGCATATACTGTAGGACAATATTCTGTTGCAATGTGCCCACAAAACTTTCACATTTTGACCCACCACGTCTTTTCCCGAAGCTGTTTCGAAGTTGCTAGACTCGTGTAGCATTGGAATGCAAGAGGCCGGTCACACACAGGGCGTAAATAATGCTTACGCACGCACGGTGCGCGCGCGATGTTTTGGTCATTTGGCGCGCGGGGCAGGAATTTTGGCTCGGAGCCAAGACGTACGTTTGGATGTTGTATTTTGGTTTAAACCATGACATAATGACAACGTTAAATATTTTAACCATCCATCGACCAGAACTTAGCGTCATTATTTGAATCGTCGAAAGGGCGTTAGAAAACGGACGTAACTATGGTTGAAAACATGACCTATAATAACGACTTCAAATATTATAACCAGCAGCCGACCATAATACAACGTCACTTTTCGAGTAGTTGAGAAAAAAAAATGTCAAAACCATGACATAATAACGACGTTAAATATGTTTACCATCCCCTGACCAGAACTCAACGTCGTTATTTGATTCATAGAAACGACGTCTGAAAACGGACGTAATATCATTGTTAAAACACAACCTATTAACGACGTCAAATATTATAACCAGCAGCTGACCACAATAAAACCTCGCTTTTGGAGTCGTTGAAAAAAAAACGTCAAAAACGGACGTTATATTTTGGGGAAAATCATGACATAATAACGACGTTAAATGTTTTAACCATCCCCTAACCAAAACTCAACGTTGTTATTTGAATCGTGGAAACGACGTTAGAAAATGGACGTAATATCTTAGATGCAAACATGACGTCATAACGACTTCAAATATTATAACCAGCAGCCGACCACAATTCAACTTCGCTTTTGGAGTCGTTGAAAAAACGTCAAAAACGGACGCTATATTTTGGTGAAAACCATGACATAATAACGACGTTAAATATTTTAACCATCTCCTGACCAGAACTCAACGTCGTTATTGAATCGTGGAAACGACGTTAGAAAACGGACGTAATATCATGGTTAACAACATAACCTAACAACGACGTCAAATATTATAACCAGCAACCGACCACAATTCAACTTCGCTTTTGGAGTCGTTGAAAAAACGTCAAAAACGGACGCTATATTTTGGTGAAAACCATGACATAATAACGACGTTAAATATTTTAACCATCTCCTGACCAGAACTCAACGTCGTTATTTGAATCGTGGAAACGACGTTAGAAAACGGACGTAATATCATGGTTAAAAACATAACCTAATAACGACGTCAAATATTATAACCAGCAGCCGACCACAATTCAACTTCGCTTTTGGACGGTCGTTGAAAAATGTCAAAAACGGACGTTATATTTTGGTGAAAACCATGACATAATAACGACGTTAAATATTTTAACCATCCCCTGACCAGAACTCAACGTCGTTATTTGAATCGTGGAAACGACGTTAGAAAACGGGCGTAATATCTTAGATGCAAACATGACCTCATAACGACTTCAAATATTGTAACCAGCAGCCGACCATAATTCAACGTCAATTTTTTAGTTGTTAAAAAAACGTCAAAAACGGACGTTGCATTTTGGTTGAAAGCATGACATATGTACGACGTCAGATATTATAACCAACGGCCAACCACAATTCAACGTCGTGTTTTGATTTGTTGAAACGACGTTAGAAAGCGAACGTCATATCTTGGTTGAAAACATGACATAATTGTGACGTCTTAGAGGGAACCATAATAATGACAATAATACAACGTTGTTTTTCAGGCCGTTGTAAAGACGTTGAGAAAACAACGTCATATCATGGTTGAAACTATGTTACGTATTATTTGTGACCAAATTCCTACTACATTGTGACGTTGTTGTTATGTCAAATTCTGACGTTAAATTTTCGACACTAAAGCAACGTCTTGCAGACGTTATAATGACAACGTTTTCTTTGGTCTACAAAAACAACGTTGTTTTTCGGTTAGGAATGGTTGATCCGACGTTGCGACCATAATACAACCGTTATACAACGTCAGTCTGACGTTTGGTGCCTGCTGGGTATGGTGGGGTGTGAACAATAAATTGGTGGCAATTTAAATGGGAAATAGCATTAGCACTATGGGATGTCGCAGCATTCATTCTCATTCTTCACATTCTTCACTCTTACGGCCCCCATGGGCGTCGCGAGGGGGCAGAAGGCACTTGCCCCCTGGAAAAGCAAAAAAAAAAAAAAAAAGGAAGAAAAAAAAAGAAAAAAGAAAAGAAAAGAAAAAGAGGCGCGGAGACAAAGTGGTGTAAATTTAATGAGTTGGGGGGGGGGGCAGAATGTCCCTGCCCCCCTCTAAAACTGATAAATCGAGAAAGTGTTGAGAAATACAAGCATTTTTTGGCAAATTTTTTTTTTTGCCCCCCTCTAGAAAAAATCCTGGCGACGCCCATGCCCCCCCCCTCTTTTATTATCCCAAAAATCTGAATTCTTTCTTCTTATTTTTTCCCCTGGTCCCCTCCCCCAATACGCGTATACTTTTCATATCCACTCTACTTTTCAGCGCCTTGCGTTGCAACAGTATAATTATTAAGAATCAGTGAACGAGGATGCAGCTAGACTTGCCAAGCGCAGCCGGTGCTCGGCATCGACAAGACCGTTATCTTGTCGCGCATTCTCAAGAATGTGCGCTCAATCTGGAAGAGTTATTTTTTGCCAAGATTGAGCAAGGATCCAGTTGCACATTCTCGAGAATGTGCCTGCCCATTTTCGAGAATGCGTGATTTTCAAGAATGGGCACAACAATCCTGCAAACTAACGTGCGGTAAATTCATGTACATTATAACACATAAACCAAAGGTATGGACAACAGAAGAAGTATCCCAGTATCTTTTGTCATCTGACTACAGAGTATGGCGTGTCAAACGTTGCAATATTCAATATTTTGCAATATAGTATGTTGGATGTTCAATATGTGTTTGTTATCTTTTACATTTATGTGCGATGTTCAATATAAGTGTGCGATGTTTTGCATTATTTGCGCGATGTTTAATATATTTGTGCGATGTTTTACAATATATGTGCGATGTTCAATATATGTGTGCGATGTTTTACATTTATATGCGATTTTCAATTTATATGTGCGATGTTTTTGACGATATACCTATATGTGCGATGTTTTCAATATTATGTTCGATTTTTTGCATTAAATGTGCGATGTTTTTCGATACAATTGTGTGTGTTGTTTTACAATATATTTGCGATATTCTCAAATATGTGAGCAATGTTTCACACATATGTTTGACATTTCGAGCTATTTGTATTCGATGTTTCATCGGTATGTTTGCATTCGATCTTTTGCAATATGCATTTGATACTTCCCTTTTCATTCGATGTTTCTTTAAGAGTCAAAGTCTGGTTACTAGACCGCGAAAGTCTGACTTTTTTGCCTAAAGTCAGTGTATGAGACGTCAGGGGATCGCGTAATTAGAGCCAGACCTAAACGGTAAAAACCGGAATTGTGGGTAATTCTTTAAGCATACGCAATGCGTTCATCATTGTTTGGGCAGTACCCCCAGCAATGCTTGTACTACCCATAGTAGTGTTATGTGCATCATCTATGCATTGAGGAGTGCATGACACATGGTCTGAGCTCCAAGGCCGATGTTCACCTGCATGTCCCGTTTAATGATCCAGTTACCTGATAATTTGTTAGCATAAGCTGATGTAAAATTGGGCAAAATTAGATGCTTATGAAAAAAAATCAAATTGTAAGGGGTTAACCTTGCATTTTTTTTAGCAAAATCGGGAAAAATCAGATGTTTCTGGAAAATTGCAGATTGTATGGGGTTAGATGTTTATGAAATATTTCAAATTGTAAGGGGTGAACATTGCATATTTTAGCGAAATTGGGCAAAATCAGATGTTTCCGAAGAAAATCAGATGTCGCCGTAGCCATGCGCGTCGGCAAAATGAAAAAGTTTTTTATTCAATGAACGATGATGTCTCAAAACCGCCAAACTCACTGGTTTGACTGGAATCCTGCTGCTGCAAAATTTTAACGTGTTTTTAGATGGGGTTATGATCGAGAATAAGCTTTATGTGGCCTCTCTGGTCTCCCATAATATTTGCACTAAGTTTAGTCGGGCACCATTTGCAGTCATCAGCCGACATTTGAAGCAAAAAAAACAGGTAAAAAAAAAAAAAGCCGCGTCGCCGCACCACTTTTTGGGCAAGCTAAAACAGAAACCGGAGACTTTTTTTTGGCCTAACCTTGCTTTTTTAGTGAAATTTTGCAAAGTTAGATGTTACGAAAAATTTCAAATTGAAAGGCGTTAACCTCACATTTTTTTTAAAGCGAAAATGGGAAAAAACCAAATGTTTCTGGAAAATTCAAATTGTAAGGGGTTAACCTTGCATTTTTTTTTTGCAAAATAGGACACAATCAGATGATTCTGGAAAATTGCAGATTGTTAGGGCTTAACCTTGTATTTCTAGCAAAATTGGGCAAAAAGAAATGTTTATGAAAAATGTTAAATTGTAAGAGGTGTACATTGTATATTTAGTAAAATTTGGCAAAATCAGATTTGTATGAAAAATCTAAAATGGTAAGGGGTTAACCTTGCTTTTTTAGCAAAATTTTGAGCATTTTAATTTTTACTAAAATTGGGCAAAATCAAATGCTTCTAAAAAATCCAGATGTAAAGTTTCCGCAAAACTGAACAGCTGTTGAAAAAGGGCCCAATGTTGAACTTTACTGAGTCTGAGGTCTATCGAGGGGACGATCCTTATTTCAACTCCCGGAGATTCGCTGACAGTCTCTATTTTTCTTTTTAAGAAAGTCGAAATAGCTGAAGAGGGAGGTGAGAATCTATATGTGCCTAGATACAAAGAGTAGAAATCTACGCGTCTGCCTTTTGAAAATACACAATTGCGGTGTTCATTGTTGCGTAATGATCTGCCTAGCACACGACTGTTTTGCACATTAGGCTGTGTTATGCAGCTTCCTAACAAACCAAACATACTGGGCTCATTATATCGACTTGTTTTTACCCATTAAGGTAAAGCAAATGGACCCAGTAATCTTCCTGGCGCGTTTGCTCACCTATAAAGACAACTTTTCTCAGTTTAAGGAAAATTCTAAGGTAACGAAATGGCCGAGTGGTTACGATTCGTCGTCCACGGTTAGCGGGGTCCCGGGTTCGAATCCCGCTGGTGTCTTTTTGGTTTTTAACGTATGAGTTCAATTATTCACTATAAGAGATTTAATTTCCCGTCGTAAAGTACCAACAGTACCTTAGCTTAATCGGTAAGCACTGCTGCTGGTACTGTCCGCGAGTTCCAGGTTGGCGCCTTCGTACAGGTTCAGGGCATGTGGTCCACTCGGAGGATCAGGGCTTAGGGGCCGCCCTGTTCCTCCCTTAGCTCTTTGCTTTTACATGGTGCCTGGCCCTCCGGGGTTATATGGATGGATAGGGAAGGAAGTGTGTATTGGTCGGGGACGCCGAGACCCCGGAAGAGAACTAAGGGATCGGCTGGGGCATTGTTATGGCTCAGACCGATCCCTGAAAGCTTGACTAGCACATAACTTTTTGATTTTTTTTACCCTCTATCTTTTATACTTTGGTTTAGTTTGATATCGAAAGCTGCTCGGCAGGTCTACGGGTAGTATCAAAATTGAAACAAAGGTGTATGTCATAAATCAATGAATATTTCATAATTGACTATAATCAAAACGGAGTTTCGTTTGATCAATTTGACTATCATTATATAATGACGCGATTGCCAATTGACGTAAGAAACGCCATAAATTATACCGGGAAAGAATAAAGATGTACATTGTAATATAAATATTATTCATACATCTTTCAAATAACGTGTCTTTAATTGTGAGCATTCCAAACAATACAGTAATTCGCAATGGTATTAGAATGGTATGTGATAGCACGATCAATGCGTCTCTATTAAATTTAAAAATATATAATTTAGGCCCCTATGTGTGAAATTTTCTTTGATTGACTATGAGCATTCCATACGAATGAGTTAATTCGCAAAATATAGCAACAACAAAAGAGAAAGGAAAAAGAGAAAATTCCTTAACCCTAAAAACTGAGAAAATAATTTGTTTTAAAAAAGTCAAATGGGACACTTCATGTATTGATTTAACAGTTTGCAAGGAGTTAGCCTTACATTTTAGCAAAATTGGGAAAAATCAGATGTTTCTGGAAAATTGCAGCTTGTAAGGGGTTAATTAACCTTGCATTTTTAGTAAAATTTAGATGTTTATGAAACATTTCAAATAGTAAGGGGTGAACCTTGCATTTTTTTAGCGAAATTGGGCAAAATCAGATCTTTCTGGAAAATTTCAGATTGTAAGGGGTTAACCTTGCTTTTGTAGTAACATTTGGCACAATAAGATGTGTATGAAAAATTTCAAACTGTAAGGGGTTAACCTTTCTTTTTTAGTAAAATTGGGAAAATTTAAATGTTTATGAAACATTTCAAATTGTCAGTGGTTAACCTTGCATTTTTTAGCTAAATTGGGCAAAATCAGATTTGTATGAAAAATAAAAAATTGTAAGAGGTTAACCTTGCCAAATTAGGGCAACATCAGATGTTTCTGGAAAATTGCAGATTGAAAGGGGTTAACCTCGCTTTTTTAAGCGAAATTGGGAAAAATCAGATGTTTCTTGAAAATTGAAGATTGTAAGGGGTTAACTTGGCATTTTTAGCATAACTGGGCAATATCAGATTTATATGGAAAATCTCAAATTGTAAGGGGTAAACCTTGTATTTTTAGCGAAATTGGGCAAAATCAGATCTTTCTGGACAATTTCAGATTGTAAGGGGTTAACCTTGCTTTTTTAGTGATATTTGGCAAAATAAGATGTGAATGAAACATTTCAAATTGTAAGAGGTTAACCTTGCTTTTTGTAGTAAAATTGGGCAAATTTAAATGTTTATGAAAAATCTCAAATTGTAAGGGGTGAACCTTGCATTTTTTTTAGCAAAATAGGGCAAAATCAGGTGTTTATGCAAAATGTTAGATTGTAAGGGGTTAACCTTGCATTTTTAGCAAAATTGGGAAAAATCAGATTTGTTTGGAAAATCAAAAATTGTAAGAGGTTAACCTTTGCCCAATTAGGGCAAAATCAGACGTTTCTGGAAAATTGCAGATTGAAAGGGGTTAACCTTGCATTTTTAGCAAAACTGGGCAATATCAGATTTTTATGAAAAATCTCAAATTGTAAGGGGTGAACCTTGCATTTTTAGCAAAATTGGGCAAAATCAGATGTTTCTAAAAAATTTCAGATGTAAGGGGGTTAGGCCAAAAAAAAAAAGTCTCCGGTTTCTGGTATGCGCGCGCGTCGCCGTAGCCATGCGCGTCGGCCAATGAAAAAGTTTTTTTTTCAATACAAGATGATGTTTCAAAACCGCCAAACTCACTGGTTTGACTGGAATTCTGCTGCTGCACAATTTTAACGTGTTTTTAGATGGGGTTATGATCGAGAATAAGATTTATGTGGCCTCTCTGGACTCCCATATATTTGCACTAAGTTTAGTCGGGCACCATTTGCAGTCATCAGCCGAGATTTGAAGCCAAAAAAAAAAAACAAAAAAAAAAAAAACAAAAATGCCGCGTCGCCGCACCACTTTTGGGGCAAGCTCCATACCAGAAACCGTAGACTTTTTTTTTGGCCTTAACCTTCCTTTTTTTAGTAAAATTGGGCAAATCTTAATGTGCATGAAAAATTTCAAATTGTTAGCGGTTAACCTTGCATTTTTTAGCAAAATACGGCAAAACCAGGTGTTCATGAAAAATTTCAGATTGTAAAGGGTTCACCCTGCATTTTTAGCCACATTGGGAATAATCAGATTTTTTATGAAAAATCAAAAATTGTAAGGGGTTAACCTTTGCCAAGTTAGGGCAAAATCAGATGTTTCTGGAAAATTGCAGATTGAAAGGGGTTAACCTTGCATTTTAAGGAAAATTGGGCAAAATGAGATTTTTATGAAAAATCTCAAATTGTAAGGGGTGAACCTTGCATATATTAGCAAAATTGGGCAAAATCAGATGTTTTTGAAAAAAATTCCGATGTTAGGAATTAACCTTACTTTTTTCTTTAGTAAAATTTGGTACAAATTTGGTGTTTATGAAAAATTTCAAATTGTAAGGGGTTAAGATTGCATTTTCTTTAGCAAAACAGGGCAAAATCAGATGTTTATGGAAAATTTCAAATTGTAAGGGGTTAACCTTAACAGACGTAATCAAATATCATTATCCTTTTTCAACAAAACCCTTAAACACACTGACCTTTTTCGTGAATTCTTTCCGCCTCAACATACTAGAATGCTGCGGAATAAACCATCCATCCCTAAAATCCGTTGCCGAACAAAACGTTATTATACCAGTGCGCTTCCTACCTTAATCAGATTGCATAACTTATAATAATAATTTTAATTTTTCGATATGTAAATTGCAATTGACATGTTTTTAACAGTATGCTTTGTACACGTGAACTGTAAAAGTCATTGTTCGTGTTTTAATGTTTTTTTGTTTGTGTGTGTAAATTGTAATGGTGATTGTTGCCAAATAATTTGTTGATTTGGTGTTAAATAATTTATTATTTTGTTAAATCCATTGCAATTCAGTTGTTAACAGCGATAATGGATTGAAATAAACCAATATGAATGAATGAATGAATGAATTAACCTTGCATTTTAGCAACATTGGGTAAAATCAGATGTTTCTGGAAAATTTCAATTTGTAAGGGGTTAACCTTGCATTTTAGCAAAATTGGGCAAAATCAGATGTTTCTGGAAAATTTCAGCTGTAAGGGATTATCCTTGCTTTTTTAGTGAAATTTGGCAAAGTTAGATGTTTATGAAAAATCTGAAATTGTAAGGGGTGAACCTTGTATTCTTAGCGAAATTGGGAAAATCAGATCTTTCTGGACAATTTCAGATTTTAAGGGGTTAACCTTGCTTTTTTAATGATATTTGGCAAAATAAGATGTGAATGAACAATTTCAAATTGTAAGGGTCAACCATGCTTTTTTAGTAAAATTGTGCAAATTTAAATGTTTGTGAAAAATCTCAAATTGTAAGGGGTGAACCTTGCACTTTTTTTTAGCAAAATAGGGCAAAATCAGGTTTTTATGAAAAATGTCAGATTGTAAGGGGTTAACCTTGCATTTTAAGCAAAATTGGGCAAAATGAGATTTTTATGAAAAATCTCAAATTGTAAGGGGTGAACCTTGCATATATTAGCAAAATTGGGCAAAATCAGATGTTTTTGAAAACAATTCCGATGTAAGGAATTAACCTTACATTTTTCTTTAGTAAAATTTGGTACAAATTTGGTGTTTATGAAAAATTTCAAATTGTAAGGGGTTAAGATTGCATTTTCTTTAGCAAAAGAGGGCAAAATCAGATGTTTATGGAAAATTTCAAATTGTAAGGGGTTAACCTTAACAGACGTAATCAAATATCATTATCCTTTTTCAACAAAACCCTTAAACACACTGACCTTTTTCGTGAATTCTTTCCGCCTCAACATACTAGAATGCTGCGGAATAAACCATCCATCCCTAAAATCCGTTGCCGAACAAAACGTTATTATACCAGTGCGCTTCCTACCTTAATCAGATTGCATAACTTATAATAATATTTTTAATTTTTCGATATGTAAATTGCAA
Organism: Patiria pectinifera; assembly: GCA_029964075.1. Lineage (NCBI taxonomy): Eukaryota > Metazoa > Echinodermata > Asteroidea > Valvatida > Asterinidae > Patiria > Patiria pectinifera. The sequence continues at coordinate 25,922,206 of CM057148.1, forward strand.
TTGACATGTTTTTAACAGTATGCTTTGTACACGTGAACTATAAAAGTCATTGTTCGTGTTTTAATGTTTTTTTTGTTTGTGTGTGTAAATTGTAATGGTGATTGTTGCCAAATAATTTGTTGATTTGGTGTTAAATAATTTATTATTTTGTTAAATCCATTGCAATTCAGTTGTTAACAGCGATAATGGATTGAAATAAACCAATATGAATGAATGAATGAATGAATTAACCTTGCATTTTAGCAACATTGGGTAAAATCAGATGTTTCTGGAAAATTCCAATTTGTAAGGGGTTAACCTTGCATTTTAGCAAAATTGGGCAAAATCAGATGTTTCTGGAAAATTTCAGCTGTAAGGGATTATCCTTGCTTTTTTAGTGAAATTTGGCAAAGTTAGATGTTTATGAAAAATCTCAAATTGTAAGGGGTGAACCTTGTATTTTTAGCGAAATTGGGCAAAATCAGATCTTTCTGGACAATTTCAGATTTTAAGGGGTTAACCTTGCTTTTTTAGTGATATTTGGCAAAATAAGATGTGAATGAAAAATTTCAAATTGTAAGGGTTAACCATGCTTTTTTAGTAAAATTGTGCAAATTTAAATGTTTATGAAAAATCTCAAATTGTAAGGGGTGAACCTTGCACTTTTTTTTAGCAAAATAGGGCAAAATCAGGTTTTTATGAAAAATGTCAGATTGTAAGGGGTTAACCTTGCATTTTAAGCAAAATTGGGCAAAATGAGATTTTTATGAAAAATCTCAAATTGTAAGGGGTGAACCTTGCATATATTAGCAAAATTGGGCAAAATCAGATGTTTTTGAAAACAATTCCGATGTAAGGAATTAACCTTACTTTTTTCTTTAGTAAAATTTGGTACAAATTTGGTGTTTATGAAAAATTTCAAATTGTAAGGGGTTAAGATTGCATTTTCTTTAGCAAAACAGGGCAAAATCAGATGTTTATGGAAAATTTCAAATTGTAAGGGGTTAACCTTAACAGACGTAATCAAATATCATTATCCTTTTTCAACAAAACCCTTAAACACACTGACCTTTTTCGTGAATTCTTTCCGCCTCAACATACTAGAATGCTGCGGAATAAACCATCCATCCCTAAAATCCGTTGCCGAACAAAACGTTATTATACCAGTGCGCTTCCTACCTTAATCAGATTGCATAACTTATAATAATAATTTTAATTTTTCGATATGTAAATTGCAATTGACATGTTTTTAACAGTATGCTTTGTACACGTGAACTGTAAAAGTCATTGTTCGTGTTTTAATGTTTTTTTGTTTGTGTGTGTAAATTGTAATGGTGATTGTTGCCAAATAATTTGTTGATTTGGTGTTAAATAATTTATTATTTTGTTAAATCTATTGCAATTCAGTTTTTAACAGCGATAATGGATTGAAATAAACCAATATGAATGAATGAATGAATGAATGAATGAACCTTGCATTTTAGCAACATTGGGTAAAATCAGATGTTTCTGGAAAATTTCAATTTGTAAGGGGTTAACCTTGCATTTTAGCAAAATTGGGCAAAATCAGATGTTTCTGGAAAATTTCAGCTGTAAGGGATTATCCTTGCTTTTTTAGTGAAATTTGGCAAAGTTAGATGTTTATGAAAAATCTCAAATTGTAAGGGGTGAACCTTGTATTTTTAGCGAAATTGGGCAAAATCAGATCTTTCTGGACAATTTCAGATTTTAAGGGGTTAACCTTTCTTTTTTAGTGATATTTGGCAAAATAAGATGTGAATGAAAAATTTCAAATTGTAAGGGTTAACCATGCTTTTTTAGTAAAATTGTGCAAATTTAAATGTTTATGAAAAATCTCAAATTGTAAGGGGTGAACCTTGCACTTTTTTTTAGCAAAATAGGGCAAAATCAGGTTTTTATGAAAAATGTCAGATTGTAAGGGGTTAACCTTGCATTTTAAGCAAAATTGGGCAAAATGAGATTTTTATGAAAAATCTCAAATTGTAAGGGGTGAACCTTGCATATATTAGCAAAATTGGGCAAAATCAGATGTTTTTGAAAACAATTCCGATGTAAGGAATTAACCTTACTTTTTTCTTTAGTAAATTTTGGTACAAATTTGGTGTTTATGAAAAATTTCAAATTGTAAGGGGTTAAGATTGCATTTTCTTTAGCAAAACAGGGCAAAATCAGATGTTTATGGAAAATTTCAAATTGTAAGGGGTTAACCTTAACAGACGTAATCAAATATCATTATCCTTTTTCAACAAAACCCTTAAACACACTGATCTTTTTTGTGAATTCTTTCCGCCTCAACATACTAGAATGCTGCGGAATAAACCATCCATCCCTAAAATCCGTTGCCGAACAAAACGTTATTATGCCAGTGCGCTTCCTACCTTAATCAGATTGCATAACTTATAATAATAATTTTAATTTTTCGATATGTAAATTGCAATTGACATGTTTTTAACAGTATGCTTTGTACACGTGAACTGTAAAAGTCATTGTTCGTGTTTTAATGTTTTTTTGTTTGTGTGTGTAAACTGTAATGGTGATTGTTGCCAAATAATTTGTTGATTTGGTGTTAAATAATTTATTATTTTGTTAAATCCATTGCAATTCAGTTTTTAACAGCGATAATGGATTGAAATAAACCAATATGAATGAATGAATGAATGAATGAACCTTGCATTTTAGCAAAATTGGGTAAAATCAGATGTTTCTGGAAAATTTCAAATTGTAAGGGGATAACCTTGCATTTTAGCAAAATTGGGCAAAATCAGATGTTTCTGGAAAATTTCAGCTGTAAGGGATTATCCTTGCTTTTTTAGTGAAATTTGGCAAAGTTAGATGTTTATGAAAAATCTCAAATTGTAAGGGGTGAACCTTGTATTTTTAGCGAAATTGGGCAAAATCAGATCTTTCTGGACAATTTCAGATTTTAAGGGGTTAACCTTTCTTTTTTAGTGATATTTGGCAAAATAAGATGTGAATGAAAAATTTCAAATTGTAAGGGTTAACCATGCTTTTTTAGTAAAATTGTGCAAATTTAAATGTTTATGAAAAATCTCAAATTGTAAGGGGTGAACCTTGCACTTTTTTTAGCAAAATAGGGCAAAATCAGGTTTTTATGAAAAATGTCAGATTGTAAGGGGTTCACCTTGCATTTTTAGCAAAATTGGGAAAAATCAGATTTGTATGAAAGATCAAAAATTGTAAGAGGTTAACCTTTGCCCAATTAGGGCAAAATCAGATGTTTCTGGAAAGTTGCAGATTGAAAGGGGTTAACCTTGCATTTTTAGCAAAACTGGGCAATATAAGATTTTTATGAAAAATCTCAAATTGCATTTTTAGCAAAATTTGGCAAAATCAGATGTTTCTGAAAAAAATTCAGATGTAAGGGGGTTAACCTTGCTTTTTTAGTGCCCTAATTTGGCAAAGGTTAATGTGCATGAAAAATTTCAAATTGTTAGGGGTTAACCGTGCATTTTTTTAGCAAAATACGGCAAAACCAGGTGTTCATGAAAAATTTCAGATTGTAAAGGGTTCACTTTGCATTTTTAGCAAAATTGGGAAAAATCAGATTTGTATGAAAAATCAAAAATTGTAAGGGGTTAACCTTTGCCCAATTAGGGCAAAATCAGATGTTTCTGGAAAATTGCAGATTGAAAGGGGTTAACCTTGCATTTTAAGCAAAATTTGGAGCATATTGTACTAAAATTGGGCAGAATCAGATCTATCAATCCAGATGTAAAGTTTCCGCTAAAAATACAAGGTTCACCCCTTACAATTTGAGATTTTTCATCTAAATCTGATATTGCCCAGTTATGCTAAAAATGCCAAGTTAAACCCTTACAATCTTCAATTTTTAAGAAACTTCTGATTTTTCCCAATTTCGCTTAAAAAAGCAAGTTAACCTTTTTCAATCTGCAAATTTCCAGAAACATCTGATTTTGCCCTAATTGGGCAAAGGTTAACCTCTTATAATTTTTGATTTTTCATACAAATCTGATTTTTCCCAATTTTGCTAAAAATGAAAGGTTCACCCCTTACAATTTAAGATTTTTCATAAACATTTAAATTTGCCAAATTTTACTAAAAAAGCAAGGTTAACCCCTTACAATCTGAAATTTTCCAGAAAGATCTGATTCTGCCCAATTTCGCTAAGAAAACAAGGTTCACCCCTTACAATTTGAGATTTTTCATATAAATCTGATATTGCCCAGTTATGCTAAAAATGCCAAGTTAACCCCTTACAATCTTCAATTTTCAAGAAACATCTGATTTTTCCCAATTTCGCTTAAAAAAGCAAGGTTAACACCTTCCAATCTGCAATTTTCCAGAAACATCTGATTTTGCCCTAATTTGGCAAGGTTAACCCCTTACAATTTTTTATTTTTCATACAAATCTGATTTTGCCGAATTTTGCTAAAACTGCAAAGTTAACCCCTTACAATTTTTGATTTTTCATACAAATCTGATTTTGCCCTATTTTGCTAAAAAATGCAAGGTTAACCACTGACAATTTGAAATTTTTGATAAACATTTAAATGTTCCCAATTTTACTAAAAAAGCAAGGTTAACACCTTACAATTTGAAATTTTTCATACACATCTTATTTTGCCAAATTTTACTACAAAAGCAAGGTTAACCCCTTACAATCTAAAATTTTCCAGAAAGATCTGATTTTGCCCAATTTCGCTAAAAAAATGCAAGGTTCACCCCTTACAATTTGAAATGTTTCATAAACATCTAAATTTTACTAAAAATGCAAGGTTAACCCCTTACAAGCTGCAATTTTCCAGAAACATCTGATTTTTCCCAATTTTGCTAAAATGTAAGGTTAACCCCTTGCAAACTGTTAAATCAATACATGAAGTGTCCCATTTGACTTTTTTAAAACAAATTATTTTCCCAGTTTTTAGGGTTAAGGAATTTTCTCTTTTTCCTTTCCGGCTCTTTTGTTGTTGCTTTATTTTGCGAATTAACTCATTCGTATGGAATGCTCATAGTCAATCAAAGAATATTTCACACATAGGGGCCTAAATTATATATTTTTAAATTTAATAGAGACGCATTGATCGTGCTATCATATACCATTCTATTACTATTGCGAATTACTGTATTGTTTGGAATGCTCACAATTAAAGACACATTATTTGAAAGATGTATAAATAATATTTATATTACAATGTACATCTTTATTCTTTCCCGGTATAATTTATGGCGTTTCTTACGTCAATTGGCAATCGCGTCATTATATAATGATAGTCAAATTGATCAAACGAAACTCCGTTTTGATTATAGTCAATTATAAAATATTCATTGATTTATGACATACACCTTTGTTTCAATTTTGATACTACCCGTAGACCTGCCGAGCAGCTGTAGATATCAAACTAAACCAAAGTATAAAAGATAGAGGGTAAAAAAAATCAAAAAGTTATGTGCTAGTCAAGCTTTCAGGGATCGGTCTGAGCCATAACAATGCCCCAGCCGATCCCTTAGTTCTCTTCCGGGGTCTCGGCGTCCCCGACCAATACACACTTCCTTCCCTATCCATCCATATAACCCCGGAGGGCCAGGCACCATGTAAAAGCAAAGAGCTAAGGGAGGAACAGGGCGGCCCCTAAGCCCTGATCCTCCGAGTGGACCACATGCCCTGAACCTGTACGAAGGCGCCAACCTGGAACTCGCGGACAGTACCAGCAGCAGTGCTTACCGATTAAGCTAAGGTACTGTTGGTACTTTACGACGGGAAATTAAATCTCTTATAGTGAATAATTGAACTCATTCGTTAAAAACCAAAAAGACACCAGCGGGATTCGAACCCGGGACCCCGCTAACCGTGGACGACGAATCGTAACCACTCGGCCATTTCGTTACCTTAGAATTTTCCTTAAACTGATAAAAGTTGTCTTTATAGGTGAGCAAACCGCCAGGAAGATTACTGGGTCCATTTGCTTTACCTTAATGGGTAAAAACAAGTCGATATAATGAGCCCAGTGTGTTTGGTTAGTTAGGAAGCTGCATAACACAGCCTAATGTGCAAAACAGTCGTGTGCTAGGCGGATCATTACGCAACAATGAACACCGCAATTGTGTATTTTCAAAAGGCAGACGCATAGATTTCTACTCTTTGTATCTGGGCACATACAGATTCTCACCTCCCTCTTCAGCTATTTCGACTTTCTTAAAAAGAAAAATAGAGACTGTCAGCGAATCTCCGGGAGTGGAAATAAGGTTAACTCCTTAAAATTTGAATTTTTTTCATGAACATCTAATTTTTCCCAATCGCATTTAAAAAGCAAGGTTAACCCCTTACAATCTGCAATTTTCCAGAAACATCAGATTTTTCCCCCCAATTTCGCTTAAAAATGCAAGGTTAACCCCTTATCATTTGAAATTTCATAAACATTTCAAAAATTTCATAAAAACTCATAAACATCTAACTTTGCCAAATTTAAATAAAAAAGCAAGGATAATCCCTTATATTTGAAATTTTTCGGAAACATCTGATGATTTTGCCCAATTTCGCTAAAATATGCAATGTTCACACCCTTCCAATTTGAAATGTTTCATAAACATCTAACCCCATACAATCTGCAATTTTCCAGAAACATCTGATTTTTCCCGATTTTGCTAAAAAAATGCAAGGTTCACCCCTTATAATCTGACATTTTTCATAAACACCTGATTTTGCCCTATTTTGCTAAAAAATGCAAGGTTCACCCCTTACAATTTGAGATTTTTCATAAAAATCTCATTTTGCCCAATTTTGCTTAAAATGCAAGGTTAACCCCTTTCAATCTGCAATTTTCCCGAAACATCTGATTTTGCCCTAATTTGGCAAAGGTTAACCCCTTACAATTTTAGATTTTTCATACAAATCTGATTTTTTTTCATAAGCATCTAATTTTGCCCAATTTTACATCTGGAATTTTTCAAACAAATTATCAGGTAACTGGATCATTAAACGGGACAGGTGCACATCGGCCTTGGAGCTCAGACCATGTGTCATGCACTCTTCAATGCATAGATGATGCACATAACACTATGGGTAGTACAGGCATTGCTGGGGGTACTGCCCAAACAATGATGAACGCATTGCGTATGCTTAAAGAATTACCCACAATTCCGGTTTTTACCGTTTAGGTCTGGCTCTAATCACTTTACGCGATCCCCTGACGTCTCATACACTGACTTTAGGCAAAATAGTCAGACTTTTGCGGTCTAGTAACCAGACTTTGACTCTTAAGAAACATAGAATGAAAAGGGAAATATCAAATGCATACATGCAAAAGATCGAATGCAAACATACCGATGAAACATCGAATACAAATAGCTCGAAATGTCAAACATATGTGTAAAACATTGCTCACATATTTGAGAATATCGCAAATATATTGTAAAACAACACACACAATTGTATCGAAAAACATCGCACATTTAATGCAAAAAATCGAACATAATATTGAAAACATCGCACATATATATATCGTCAAAAACATCGCACATAAATTGAAAATTGCATATAAATGTAGAACATCGCACACATATATTGAACATCGCACATATATTGTAAAACATCGCACCGATATATTAAACATCGCGCAAATAATGAAAAACATCGCACACTAATATTGAACATCGCACATAAATGTAAACGATAACAAACACATATTGAACATCCAACATATATATTGCAAAATATTGAATATTGCAACGTTTGACACGCCATAACAGAGGGCGCTTTCAACGCTTTTTAAAGGAAACCGTGTCGATGAACAAATTTTCGGATACTGTTGCTGTCATATGCTCCTTAAAGTCGATGGATTTAAAATTAGCATAACAAATTTTAAATAAAACAAGTTTTATTATGAAGAAAAACCAAACGTTGTTTTTAATTTCTTAAAATATAACTTTTTAGCAATAAAGAAATATTTTAAAAGCATTTTATTTATTACTTTAATTTATACAATCTAAAAAAATTAGTGAAAAATACTATCAAATTTGTTAACAAATAAATTATGAACTATAACAATTATTGTTACAGAATTTGACCGGGCGGCGAGTCTTTTGCTAAGCAACGATGTAGATTTTCGGGGGCATTTTCAGACATTTTGTTCAAACTTTTGCAAAATGTCGGGGAGAGTAGTAAAATTCGCGACTGACCAGGACAAAACTGTCCTAATGGGAAACTTTGAAAAGCGAGGATGGGTACAAGTTTCACCCGAAGAAGATTGGAATTTTTATTGGTGAGCTGAGCAAGTTGGCTTTGGTTTGGAAACCTTGTGCCTAGTCTTGGCCCGAGACACGGATCGTGCGCAGTGCGCCCTCTAGTAGCCCCAAATGTGGCCAGTTTACTGGACTGCCTCCGTAAACATACATGTATAGTCGTGTTCCCTAACGTGGCGCACTTCGAAGCTTACCCAAATTTCCTCGTGTAGTGTTGCCAAACCTCTTTGTTGACAAACCTCAAATTCATGCAGTGAAATACTGGTACTTTTACCTTATTAATGCTTGCTGTTTAACCTCTGTGAACAATTTCAGTTTCATAAAATTTAAGCCGAAATTAAAAAACGGTGGCGTCCGGAAATTGGGCACAATTTGGCGGAGTGTTCCCTAACGTGGCGCACTTAAATAAATCTCGGAAAATTCCAAATTAACATTCAAGAATTTCTGAAAACTTGATAAATTCTGATAAATCATTATTATCTCTACTTACATACCCAGCCAGATGTTTGTCACAAAATTATGTTCTTATTTTTCGGGGCATTTTCAAAGGGTTCACTTTGCACTTGAAAATAAAATCGGAAAATCACGCCAAAATAATTTTTTCTTTTAACTTTGTAGCGGGTAAATAAACTCGCGATTTATGAACGTGAGTGTTTATAACTTGATGAAAGTTCACTTTCTGTGAAATTTCAGTTAAAACTTTTGCTCTAGCTAGGCGCTACAGGCGAGAAATCAAAGTGCGCCACGTTAGGGGCCGCGCCACGTTAGGGTACATCAACAATAGGCCACACGTCCGCCATCACTGAACCTACTCGGCGAAGTTTTCAAAGTGATTTCCACATTGCGACTTCAGACCCAGTTCATTTATGCTTTAAAAATACACTCACCTTCTTATTAAAAATATCAGTCTTAATAACAAAGTTTGAACCTGCTTCCAGTGTCAGTTGCCCAGCTGCTGCGTAATTTACGATTATTTCTGGAGCCTTCTTGGCAACTTTTTGGTCCAACTGAACAATAACCTCGCGCAATACCTGACGGGATACGAACCAATAATATGCAGGGATCGTTCACCTGTCAATCACACATGCACGAGGCACGCCGCAAGCCCGGTGGTAGTCCGGTTCCCAGACCAAAAGATTCTGACTTTTCCTGATGAGGCCGTGTCCGAAACGGGCTTCAGAGCTACGGCTAGATCTATTGTCAGCGCGTTCTCACGTATTTTCCATTGGCGTGGACCTAGACCTAGCTCTAGACAGTTGATTTGGATGCAGCCTTATTTAGACGTGAGCGTCGGGAATAATTGTCAGGCGTGGGAACCAGACTACCACCGGGCCTGCGGCGTGCCTCGTGCACGCATGATTGACAGGTGAACGATCCCTGCATATTGGTTCGTATCCCGTCAGGTATTGCGCGAGGTCATTGTTCAGTTGGACCGAAAAGTTGCCAAGAAGGCTCCAAAAAATATCGTAAATTACGCAGCAGCTGGGCAACTGACACTGGAAGCAGGTTCAAACGTTGTTATTAAGAGGCTGAGTGTATTTTTAAAGCATAAATGAACTGGGTCTGAAGTGGCAATGTGGAAATCACTTTGAAAACTTCGCCGAGAAGGTTCAGTGATGGCGGATGTGTGGCCTACCTACTCCTAGAACTATGTAGTCTTGGGTCCAATACCTTCCTGTTGTTTATTCCTCGATCACGTCACTCACACAAACGATCGCTGATAGAGGGCGCGCTATCTCGAGACGAACCGCTATCACAGGAAGCCTCGATCACGTCACTCACACAAACGATCGCTGATAGAGGGCGCGCTATCTCGAGACGAACCGCTATCACAGGAAGCCACAGGAAGCCTCGATCACGTCACTCACATAGCGGTTCGTGGATGATAGCGGTTCGTCTCGAGATAGCGCCCTCTATCAGAGATCGTTTGTGAGAGTGATGCGAGGAATAAACAACAAGAAGGTCTTGGACCCAAGACTAAGGCTCCGCGTGAGCGGAGCCTCATAGAGTCAGAAGCCCGCAAAATTGCTGTCAACACAAAACACTAATTAAGTACAAAAACGTCCATTCCAAATAACCCATTTCCCACAGAACCGCTGCACAGTTTGCCCCTAAACTCCGTACAGTACCTCATGACATACTCACGTTATGTGCACCCAACAAACATCGGTGGATTCTGTCTGTTTTCGGCAAAAATGATGAAAAATATGCCCTTTCCGCAGTGAGCCGACCTAACACTTGAAACGAGCATGCGCGCAGAATGATCGCAGTCATTTTCGGTTTGATCGCTCGGAGCGGGCCGCGGGGGGTATGGTGTAGGAGCGGATTGATAGTATGCGCATGCGTACAAGTGCAAGTACGTACCCCCCGCGGCGCGAAAATGACTGCGATATCAGTGCTCGTTTCAAGTGTTAGGTTGGCTCAGCATCATTTTGGCCTAAAAACAGACAGAATCCACCGATGTTTGCTGAGTATGTCATGAGGTATTGTACGGAGTTTAGGGGCAAACTGTGCAGTGGTTCTGTGGGAAATGGCTTATTTGGAATGGACGTTTTTGTACTTAATTAGTGTTTTGTGTTGACAGCAATTGTGCGGGCTTCTGACTCTATGAGGCTCCGCTCACGCGGAGTATGGCCTACCCTGTATGTTTACGGAGGCAGTCCAGTAAACTGGCCACATTTGGGGCTAGCCCTCTAGTAGTATTGGCACAAATTAGACCAGCGCTCCTACTCGCACTTACCACTCTTAGTTGTTAGTGTTACACGTAATGCCCATAGGTAAAGGCATATCAACCATGTCAACGCGAACATGCTGTATACTCCACGAATAATCAACGACCAAAAAAAGTAGAGTTGAGTTTTGGAGCTGCCGCTGTATATTTGTACCCCAAGACTACGCCCAGCAGTACTTCTTGACATACTCAAGCTTAAAATATAAGGGTTGAATTGATCCCGATGGTGCAAAAAAAAGTGAGGAAAACATTGCCATTTCCATACCGAAGTTGCAGTCTGCGTTTTAACGTGCACACATACACAAAGCGTTGTTGGCATGACATCAGAGAGAGTCTTTTGGTCTGCATAGTCTGGGAACTGACCAAAGACACCGTCTTTATAGTGCATATCGCGGGTGGCGTCAGACGGGCCAATTAGGAGGCTCCAAACTAACCAGGCGTAGAGGAGACTGCGACAACATTCTTGACTTGGTATTCACCAATGACACGAACATTGTCAAAAATGTAATTGTTACAGATGGTATTTCCGATCATGATGCAGTTTTAGTGGAACTGGATCGGAGTCCCTCGAGTTGTTCAAGGCGGCTATCCAACCTGGACAGAACTGAACACACTCTGCACCCCATGGCGTCATGGGCCAAGTTTGGCCTGTTGCCATGTACAAATGTACATAGATGAAGATGAAGAAAAGACCCAGCAGAAAGCGCTCAGTTAAGCAGAAGAAGTTCCTAGTGAATAAGGCGGACGCGACGGTGATAAGTGATCACTACATCCAGCAATTTTCCTCCCTGTACTTTGACAAGCTTACTACTTCCAGCACCAAGCAGAAGTGGGATGCCATTAAAAGTTGTATCTTGGAAGCCATGGGAAAATTTGTTCCCAGCCATATGACGAGCTCAAGGGCCATCCAACCTTCCTTGGTTTAGCAGAGCCCTGCATGTACATGTAGCTAGTGCAGACAAAAGCAGCTGGCTTTACAACCGTGCCAAGAAGATTAAGTCTGGCCAGGACTGGAGTATCTACTGTTCAGCCAGAAGGGAGCTTATCTCTAAGAACAGCCAAAGCCGAGTTTGTAAATGAATTTCTTGAGTCTACCGTCAGAGAGAGCCCAAAGCATTCTGGTCTTACAAGTTACATAAAGAACCTAAGACATTCAGAAGACATTGGCGTTGGTGACCTCACTGACCTGAAAAAGGACAAGACTGTTAGTGGCACAATTAGGAGAAGGCGGAAATTCTCCAACATTTCCAAAGTGTATTCACCAAAGAAGACGACAGCCCCACTTCCACACCTGCCCGGTGCCTAGCCCCACTAGTGTGGCCGCGGTATGCTGCGCTGAACCTCTAGCCACACACCGTGGTCCACGCACTACTGAGGACGTTTTTATAAATTTTGCAGGGAGTTTCTTGCATATGGTTGTATTCTATGATGTCCCATCTATCACTTCTGGGATGCTTGGGTGTAATGATGTTCAATTTTCCGAGATATTCTTGAATCTTTCTGGAGCCCATATGCACTCGTGAAACGTCTGGTGATGGCAGCCATTTTGAATGTGACAAGAGATGACCTCAAGCTGTGACGTCGCGTTTATGCAAATTGCTTGTCGAGCAAGGGCGCGAGTTGCAAATGCGACGGCTGTTTCCTGTACCATGCATTTATCATCTGGGGGCCACGTGTACTGATCTCTATTCAGGATCCACGGCACAGGAAACAGCCGTCGCATTTGCAACTTGTGCCCTCTCTCGACAAGTAATTTGCATAAACGCGACGTCACAGCTTGAGGTCATCTCTTGTCACATTCAAAATGGCTGCCATCACCGGACGTTTCACGAGTGCATATGGGCTCCAGAAAGATTCAAGAATATCTCGGAAAATTGAACATCATTACACCCAAGCATCCCGGCACCCGATTTCACGAAGCGCTGCGACGCGTCGCAACTCGAGTTGCGACGTGTTACACGTCGCAACTCGCGACGCGTCGTATCTTCCATTTCACGAAAGTTGCGATGTGTTGAACGCGTCGTAAGTTCCTTGACAACAGCTTAAAACACGTCGCAAGTTAAGACGTGTCTATTGGTCGTCGCATAATAAGAAGAGTTATTTCTAAGCCAGTTTTATGCCACAAACATTACATTAACGAGATTATAATACCGAGGCAATGTGTGTTAAGTTGTAAATAGAAAATTCATTGAATAATTATGAATTAGACCGGAATATTAGAGTTGAAATTTCAAAGAAGCTATACAGTCCAATGAGAGCTTGTTTTCCTTCAAAATTGCATCGCACGGCCGCCATTTTGTTTTACGTTTTAACAAATTTCGAGCTGAGATCCGACGACTCTTTGTTGAATATTAGACGACTATTTACTGTACACTGACTAAAGACATAAAACAGTCACCGAGTTGTGCTATAAATATACCTACGACGCGTCGCACTTACGACGTGTTTAGTGAAATGGATCGCAGGACGCGTCGCAGCTGCGACGCATCGTAGAGATACGACGCGTCGCAGCGCTGCGATGCATCGTAAGTTACGAAGAGTTTGATGAAATCGGGTGCAGAAGTGATAGATGGGACATCATAGAATACAACCATATGTATGAAACTCCCTGCAAAATTTATGAAAACGTCCTCAGTAGTGCGTGGACCACGGTGTGTGGCTAGAGGTTCAGCGCAGCATACCGCGGCCACACTAGTGGGGCTACCCGGTGCCCTGCCTTATGGAATACCACACCTGAATATCACTACTGGAGTTGAAAAGCTGCTGATTGACAGCGATGCATCTAAAGCCACAGGTCCAGATGGGATTCCACCCTGGTTCTTGAAAATGGCTGCAAAAGACCTCGCTCCAATACCTGGTGACATGTTCCAGACTTCTGCTGACAACGGCGAAGTGCCTGATAGTGCCGAGATATTTGAAGTGGTCGATTACCTTGATAAGATCTTCTTTGCCAAGAGGGGCCACTGGGTTAGGGTTACAAGCTCTCCCAATATGCATGATTTCGGTCTTTTTGTAGCTCATCTTGAGGCCGAGTTTCCCTGCAGTAACTTGAACGGCTTCAGTTGTCTTTGCCATCTCCACATTGGATTCCTTGAGGAGAGCTACAGGTATGTCATCAGCAGCATAGTCCAAGTCAGCTAGCTTAACTGCAGGATACCTGGAGCTTCTAGGCACTAGGGTTAGACCTCTATTGTCCTTGTCAACAGCTGTTTTCATAACAAAGTAATGGCTAACCCAAAAAAGTAGTGGAGACAGTATATCGCCCTGCCTTACACCTGAAAAAAAAATCAGGAAATAGTGCAAAAATAGCACAATCAGTTAGCTAACATTTTAGTCTTGTTGTTGGTATTATGGACAGCTTGACCCTGTATAAGCCACTCACAATTTCAATTGATGATTTTGTATTTTTACACAGGAGCAACGTGCAGACAACCCGGAATATTTTCAATGTTGACACTGGCTACAGGCTGCAAGATGATCAGTAAGTAAAGTTCACATACAACAACTTCCTGCACAGTCCCACCAAAGGAAAGTTTGCACAATAGAGCATGCAACTCAAAATCTCATCAGTCCACATTCACGTGTACCTATAGCCCCATAAATGTGGCTGAAACACTGGACTAATCTCTGTACATTGTATGTTCAGCCACACTGCTACATTTTTTGTACATGTACCCTATGCATGGACACCCCCGTTGCTAAGAAAGCAAAGAAAATCAAACCAAGATCGAAATTATTTTATCACTTTATACTCACCCCAAATATTCTATAACTGCTTAATAACAGAAAGCCGTGGAATTCATTACCTTCAGAGGTCTAGTTATCTTATCATTTCGGGTTGAATTAAGACAATTTCTGCTGCCATTTTTTACGAAAGCGTCATGCTGCATGACGTCATGGGTTGTGATAATCGCGCCCTCACACTGAGCTTGCGTCAAACTTTGGCAAAGTCTGTCTGCATGGCTAGTTGCCTGTCCTACAGTGTTGTAGGACTCGGACTCGGGACTCGGACTCGGTCGGACTGGTCTCCCTCAGGACTGGACTTGGACTCGAGTCCTTTGCTCAAACTCGGACTCGGACCCCAAGGACTCGAGGACTGGGCAATCCGGCAGATCCGTGAAATCGAATCTTTTTAGGTGTTTATTTAATTATTTTATGTCTTTCACATGATTTGGTTTTTGCTGTGGGGCAATTCCGCCAGTTCTGCCGCCCATAAAAATAACTTGCGATTGATCAATTGTCGTTGATTCATTCCAACCTAACCTAGCAATTGCCCGCAAAATAAATTGATTCATCAGTTATTCAGTTGCTTGCCGATGTGTTGGACTTTTGTTCAATGTACCTAACATGGTTGACTTTAATGACAAGGCTATCTCAGCATATGGAATCAGCACAACCATACAATTGGGCTGGAAATTCACTTATTGCGCGCCTTGCGTGGGTGCTTTACCGTAATATGGTGAATATACATCCCAATGTACGCGTGTGCATATCGATACAACTTCCGGGTTTGGGGTGTTTTGGTGGCGCATGCCCACAATCTCTCAATGATCGTCGCTCAACTGCTACACACGATCAATAATATTAATCACGTTGATGTTGTTTCACATAAACATAATGAATTATTGCATAGTGCCACAGCCAAAACCATTACCCCTTCTCTATCACCTGACATTTTGATAGTGACATTTTGGCATTAATATAGTATTGGTGAACCCGCTGACTTAATTTGATACATGGGGACTCGGACTGAGGCTCGAGTCCTTTTTCAGGACACTGGTTCGGACTCGGACATCAAAATTTGACAAGGACTCGGACTCGGACTCAAGTCCTTTGCTCAAGGACTCGGACTCGGATGAGGAGGACTCGACTACAACACTGTTCAGTATATTGGGCTGAAGTGCGCCAATTATATTTAACAAATGCATGACCTTTCTCCCCCCCCCCCCTCAAAAAAAAAAAATTAAAAGAGGTGACAGTTTTTAATTTTATGCAAATAAATGATTTCTCCTGATATTTTTTTCTCGTTTTAGGGTCATCAATCACTTTCCGAACCACTATGAGTTGACAAGGAAAGATTTAATGGTCAAGAACATCAAGAGATATCGCAAGGAGTTGGATAAAGAGGGCAGCCCGCTAGCAGAAAAGGACGAAAACGGCAAATACATTCATCTTGGTAATATTACAACAGTTCTTTGAAGATATTTCAAAGGCCTATAGGATCATTTGCAAACACTCCACAATGAAACTGCCTGAATATTATGATACAGACCACTTTATTGTTAGTAAATAGTAGTGTCAAACATTCTGTGAAATCATTGAGCCTGGTATGCTGTCATTCTCAAGAAAAGAGGAATTATGTATCAGTACTTACAATGGTTAGGACCAGTTTTCTCAAATTGTACATCCGTCAAATAAATTAAAAAAGCGAGCCAGCCACGACACGGCCAGTACTCGGTTACATACATGTACTGTGACCTATGGGTTCTATGCATGACAGATTCTGTAAGCTGCACTTTTGACAGTTGAAAATGAACAACGTTTTTACATGTTTTTCCAGCATAAATTGACACAAAACACTGAACAGCTCAGCACAGTGGAACGATGTCTGCTATAAATTTATAGTCCCTAAATCGGTCTATTTCATAAAATAGGTCTCTCTCAAAGACGGCCATCTCTGTAGGAGAACTGCAACTGCGTATTTTACGTAATCAAGCAGCATTGCGCAGTGTTGAAAATGTTCCAAACACACCTCTTGTTCCTCGAAATGTGTTATAAATGGGACGCAGCCGATGCGCAATATGCAAGTTGACGCTCAAAATGCTGATGCACGTGGCTGGTTTGTAGGAAATGACGTCATTTGAAAGAGACCTATTACAACAATTGCAAATGATCCTACATGTATATGACAAGTATGACTGTAATGGATTGTATGTTAAACTAAAAAAAGAAAAAAATATTTAGTGTGAACAAACAAATTGACTTTGTTTGCATTCCATTTGAGAAACAGCAGGATTGCGAGCAGAACAAAGTTTTTAGCATCAACTGCCAACAGGCTTGCTGTTGGGCAGGAGATGAACTCACAGTGGTCAGTAATATTCCTAATTGCTATACTTTGCGCTACTTGCATAGGTTATGGACCCCTGCACAAGTACCCCCTCAACGGTAAGGAAGGGAGAGTTTTGATTTATTGTCAAAGATCAGATCGTTGTAACTTTATTCAGTACTTTCATCCTTCTTTTTTTTCTTCTTCAGATTTCATACCAGTCACATTCCTGCTGCCAGCTGATTACAATCTCTTTGTTGAGGAGTTTCGGAAAAACCCCTCCAGCACGTGGATCATGAAACCCACTGGAAAAGGTGAGACACGGGCAATATGTCTGGGATCTCTTGATGGTTGAAATGTATCAGGGAGTGAAAATGATGGGATGAAATATTTATTTATCTATCCTTACTATAATTCAAGGAATCTCTGTCTGTCTGTCTGTCTGTCTGTCCGTCGATTATCTCCAGAACCGGGCACCGTATGAAGTTGAAAATCAGCGGGTGTATTGCTCGGGACAACAGAATGTGCAGTGTCAAGTTTGAAGTGGTTTGGACGAGCGGATCTCGAAAAAGCTGCAAAAAAGCAACATTTTTTGAGCTTCAACGTGGCAGAGTATAGCCTAGAACACGCGCAGTCCTTTTCAATTGTTTACGTCATGTTTGAGCTAAAGCGCGCGTCCTTGGCCTCGCATAGAATAATAAGCCGCGTGTAGAATAATATGCCGCGTCAATCATAGATAATAGTTCTATATCTGTGGCGTCAATATGCCGCGTCCGCGCATAGAATAGAGGGTAAATAAACAATGGTACACTTTCTTCCTCATAATCGTGTGCGTTGTTTGCACGAACAGTTCTCAAAAACGCAGTGGTCAAGCAATTTGCTTGCACCCAGACTCTAAGTGGTCTTAAACAGAGTGATAAAAACCTCCAGAGCGCACATTTATTCCCTTAGTGTTAATCATGATGATGGCAATAATGGTGATGATGATGATTTTTAATGACGATAGTGATTATGACAAGAACGACAGTGATACTGATTGAATTGAATATGATGATAACATTACATGTATCATTACTTGATTTCAGCTCGTGGTATAGGAATCTTCCTGATCAACAAGTTATCGCAGCTGAAGAAATGGTCACGAGACAGCCGCACATCCTCGTAAGTCTACCATCATTACCCTGACGAAGAACATGGTGCTTATGGTCTTGGGCAAGACACTTTACTACAATTGCCTCGCTCCACCCAGGAGTATGATTGGGTACCTGGGAAGGTAGAGACCAGAATGCGCTGATCTCGAGCTGCTGCAGAAACTGGTCTCATGGCCTGATGAACAGGGGTAATAATTGTGAAGCGTTTTGAGACCTTTGGACTATAAAGCACTATATAAGCACCACATAATTTTTAATTTTAGATTCCAAGCTCCTTCAGCGAAGGATGCGTACGTCATCTCCAAATACATCGACAACCCTCTGCTGATTGGAGGCAAGAAATTTGATCTTCGCATCTACGTGTTGGTGACATCGTACCGGCCTCTCAAGTCTTATATGTGAGTATTTGTGGTCGTCTCTAGTGACCCCGAATCCTTCAAAATCCTTTCTTAGTTTTTGTAAGGTTTTGATAGATCCAGAACTGTATAGGCTAGCCACTATAACTTTACATGTGTACACCCAACAGTGTGCCAATGGGTTAATAAGGGAATAATAGTGTGATGATGCAGTTAGAAACGAGTCGTTTAAATTTGGTCAGGGGCCTGACCGCCGATGTTTGCCGAAGAAAAAGGCAAGGGCTATTATTGGTGACTAGTCAGCGGCCCGACCACATTGTAGCCGCGTCCTTCGCAATTCAGCATAGGCCTACCAGCTGCGAGTAAGGATGATTAGCCTCCCAAATTATTATTAGTCCTTTACACGGTTTAAACATAACATTTATAGCTGCTGCTTGAGATCACACTGTTCTCCCCATTCATGAATATCGTTTTGATTAAAAACCATAAAAAGTTCACAAGTTGACATATACTTCCAACGAGTTTCAGGACTTTTTTACGGCACACCTCTCCTTGTATGGAGATCATATCGGTGGCTATCAAGCCGGCGGAGCACGCAGGGCGTACCACGCGCATGTGGCGCAGAGCGCGGGTGCTCGTGACCTTTTTATCATTGCTGTCCCCTGTTTTACCGGTGGTTGAAGGCCGTCCACGTAACGGGCTCTCAACCAATAGGAATTGTTAAACTATCTCAGGTATTTACGAATGCAGATTGTTTGATTTTTGTGGATTGAGGTGGCTTTCATGGCTTGGCTCTTGGTTCTTGGCTGGTTCTCCTAAATACTCCACGTGGGAGTTTATACAGGAGGCCATAAACACCGGGGCAAACCCCTTCTCTTAGCGATAAGTGTTTACTGGGTTCTTTTACGTGCATTTATACAACACACGGGACCTACGACTTAACGTCCCATCCGAAGGGCGAAGCAATAATGGTTAAGTGCCTTGCTTAAGAGCACAAGTGTCCGCCGGCGGGCTTGAACCCATGTCACTGTTGCCTCTTAAACACCAGAACGTGAGTCCGGTGCTCTTAACCGCTAGGCCATCACACTCCATTTTCTAACACTGTTTAGGCAGTAAGAATACAGAAATTTATTATATTGGGAGTAAAATTTATTTGGAAATGTATTTGTTTGTTTTTTGTATTTTCAGCTATAAGCTTGGTTTTTGTCGGTTCTGCACAGTCAAATACAGCGCCAATGTTAACGAGCTGGATAACATGTTCATTCATCTCACCAACGTCTCCATTCAGAAGCACGGGGTGAGTTTGGAACCATTTTAAAAGTGTACATTTGGCTAGATTTTGCATAAATTTCAGGTTCAGAATTAAACACATAGCAATCCTAGAAACATGTGACTGGAATGATGACTATTGATTCAGTTTCCTCAGAATGATTTTGTTCCTTAGAAAAAAAATTCTTTGACTGCCCTTTGGAGACACCCTGTATTATCATTTTATGATAAACAAATGATAAACGCGTTGTTCAAGCCCAAATGAGCACTTTCTCTTAAAAGTGATCTTCGAATGAACAACTGTCTTGTTTGTAAGGCCAAAAAAAAAAACGTACTAAGCATAATCCGAGGAGGTGCAGAACAAACCGTGCTTAGGCCAAAACAAAAAGTCTCCGGTTTCTGGTATGCGCGCGCGTCGCCGTAGCCATGCGCGTTGGTCAAAATGAAAAAGTTTTTTTTTCAATGAAAGATGTCTCAAAACCGCCAAACTCACTGGTTTGACTGGAATCCTGCTGCTGCACAATTTTAACATGTTTTTAGATTGGGTTATGGTCGAGAATAAGCTTTATGTGGCTTCTCTGGACTCCCATATATTTGCACTAAGTTTAGTCGGGCACCATTTGCAGTCATCAGCCGACATTTGAAGCAAAAAAATCAGGTAAAAAAACCAAAAAAACTAACATCCTATGCATTGTTTTTGGCCATCATGAGATCAATCACACAACATGTGCACAGCCCAGCCACTAAACAAGACAATTGACAAAAAAACAAAGTTGGCAACTCCACTTGCAATGTATGCTGCTTCATTACGTCTGACAGTTGTATGCTATACACAACCTTGACTTGATTCACGTTTGTTTCCTTGTACAGGAGGAGTATAATTCTCAGCACGGTGGGAAGTGGACGGTGCATAATCTCAGGGTGTACTTGGAAGGAACGCGGGGCAAGGAGGTAACAAGTGTGATCAGAACATATTGGTGGCCGTGAAACCAAGGATTTCTCAATTGTGGGAAAAGGCACTTAAAGCTATAGTCCATCATTTGTAATTTGTGCATTTTGTTCGTTTGAAGCAATACAAGTGTTCAAAATCTAATGAAGGATACTGAGCAGCTAACCTGATGAAGTTTCAGCTCAGCTTCAGCTGTGTATTCCAAGAAAAACAGCATTCTAGGATCTCAATTTCAAATCAAAAGTTGCCAAATCATGTTTTGAATTGGGCCTGAATTCAGCGTCCGAGACACGTTCTTATAGAGCCGACTGCAGCTACGCGATGTCGCGCACTGATCGGACGAATTATAGCAACTGCGTGTGCGTCGTGCCAACGCTTCCTGGCGCTGTGCCGAATAACAAAACGAACTACTAATTTAAATTTTCCTACGGTGCGTCTTAAGACACACCGTTGGAAAGGCCTTCTTTCATTGATTACTTCAGAATGACAGCTTGCCAGGAAGAATAATTTCACAGGGAGTTTAGTCCCCTTACTATCTTTCAACCAAGTATGTTTTTGAACAATAATTTCGCCACTTACTTTTCGGATGGCTGCAAATGATGGACTATAGCTTTAAGGCCGCATAGGATCATTTGTTTTCTTCAAAATGACAGCATGCCAGAAGGAATAATTTCACAGGGAGTCATACCCAAGTGCAAACATATAGGACTATGATTGGACATTAGCGATGCAATCACTTGAGCTACATGAGTCGTTAATAGGAAATTTCATTTGGAGATACAGGCCGAAATAGGGCCACTTCATCACATCACTTCATCACATCTCTTGGTGTTCCGTCTTCCATAATTTTTGAACTAAAGATGGTACCAGCATGCAGTTTTCACAGCTGTAATGCTGAAATTGTGCCCGTTTCCATAGCTGCCAACTGTTACGAATTTTTCGTAATTATTACGAATTGTTTGTTAAATTACGAAAATACGATTTGCCACTAAAACATTACGAATTTCCCATTTTCTAACGAAAAAAAAAAACTTGGATGGACTGGTGACAAGTCTAATAAGAATGCAGTCAAGCACCTGATAGACATCAATGCAGTGTGCGCAGTGGAGTACTTGAGGACCAGACTAAACTATTTTTCAATGGTGTGTCATTTGTGTGCATCTCGTGGATGTGTGTACTGTATGTGAGTACTTTTCAGTGACGATCGTGAGCACATTTGGTCGCTTATTGCCGGGATGAGACCCATCAGTGCGAGATTTTAATCATGAAATTTAATAAGAGTATGGTTGGAATAATTGGTAATAGAGTTTGAGTTTGTCACAACGTCCAGAAAAGATAAATCAGCATGCGTTTGCAAGGTATGTTGGCGGGATATTTCTATTGCATACGGTAGCCCTAAATCATTGTGTGTAAAAACATTGATACAAACTCGGAAACTCCACATCGATAGCATGCATCTCAAAAAAAATATGCGCACATGTTATTATTGTTATTATTTATTTGACTTCAACAAACAAATACAGACATTAAAACAAAATTAATTTAAAAAAAATAAAAATATATTTTTTTTTTTTATTTTTTTATTATTTTTTTTTATAATTATCTTTTGGCCTACAGTACATTATTATTCACAACAAGAAGGGTATGCACATGTATGTGTACATGTAAACCATGTACCTGTACTCGATGTTGGTAAAGCTTTTGAGAAAACGAGCAGTTGAAAATGACCGCGCGGGTTGATTACTAATTGGGATTTTGAAAAGTTGGCAGCTATGCTTTTCAAATCTGCAAAAAAAAATTACCAGGGTCGACAAACGACTCATTTAGCTTGATTGCATCACATTTGTTTTTGTTTTTAAATGACAGCATGCCAGAAGGAATAATTTCACATGGAGTCCTACCCAAGTGCAAGCATGTAGGATTATGATTGGACAATTGGTCATTGTAGATTGGTCGATTGTCGTACCGGCCGAAAAACACCCGAGGATAGAACTCGGCCAAGGAATGCTTCAAATCTAATGGGAGACTTTTGAGACTTTGGTGGTAGCAAACACACCGATCCTTTTCCATTGTTTACGTCATGTTTAAGCTAAAGCGCGCATGCTCATGACGCAAACACAATAGGAAAAAGACCGATATGTTTGCTGCCACCAACGTCTCAAAAGTCTCCCATTGACCAGAGCCTTTTGCTTGTAACATTTTTGAATCCTGATCCTCCAACCGTACAATGCAAGTACTAAATGTTTATGAGTGCAATGGTAAGAGTTAATGTAATTTCATGAGGTGACAGACGGAATGTTCCATTTCATGCAGCGAATGCAACATTCCATCTGTCACCAAATAAAATTATTCTTTCCATTGCATGAATGTTAAACATTCATTCCTTGTTTTATACAACACCTGAATAAATCCTCGTCATCTGATTGGTGAGAGCCACCAATCGTGTGACCGTGCAATGGAACTTCTATTTACCGTGTAATAGAACTTCTGTTTTTGCGGTGCGGCCACGCCTGCGCCTTGCGTTGGAACGAATAATTCAATGACATGTGACCAACAACCCACCAATCAGATGACGGAGATTTATTTAGACACTGTATAAAATGACATATTGAATTCCACATTTCCACCTGTGGTTTTAAGCTATAGTCCATCATTTGCAGTTATCCAAAAAGTATCTGTCGTAATTCTTGTTGAAAAACATACTTGGTTGAAAGATAGTAAAGGGACTAAACTCCCTGTGAAATTATTCTTTCTGGAAAGGTGTCATTTTGAAGAAATCAACAAAAAAGGCCTTTCCAACGGTGCTTCTTAAGACGCACCGTAGGAAATTTAAATTAGTAGTTCGTTTTGTTTTGCAGCAAAGCGCCCGCAAGCATTGGCACGACGCACAACGCACGCGCGGTTGCTAGAATTCGTCGGATCAGTGCGCGACATCGCGTAGCTGCATTCGGCTCAGTAAGAACGTGTCTCGGACGCTGAATTCAGGCCCAATTCAAAACAGGATTCAGCAACTTTTGATTTGAAATCAAGATCCTAGAATGCTGTTTTTCTCAGAATATACAGCTGAAGCTCAGCTGAAACTTCATCAGGTTAGTTGTTCAGCACCCTTCTTTAGATTTTGAGCACTTTTGTTGCTTCAAACGAACAAAATGCACAAATTACAAATGATGGACTGCACCTTTGAACTGTCTTCTGGTTGCAGGTGACAGACAAGCTTTTTGATGAGATGAACTGGGTCATCGTACACTCACTCAAGGCAATGGCAGTAAGTTCCATTTGTTTGCTTTTAAAATTGTGTAATTGTGTGTAACCAGTGCAGGGCTCGTCGAAAATGCGCCTGCTCGGAAGAGGCAATTTAGAACTGCTCATGCAAACAGCGCACACGATTCAGTGGTGCTGTTTTCACAGATTGAGCACACTCACAGGTTGAACGCACACTTTGTACATGTTGCCATCCTCCGGCACTGATATTTGTGACATGTTCTGTCAAAATCAGACTTTTCTGGGCATAAGGTCGGAAATGAGATTTTAACATATTGTTAACAAATGTTCTTTTTCCTTTTAATACGTGGTTTAATTTTTGAAACCGGTCATTCCTGGGCAGAGTTATGCTATTTTGAAGTTCATTGTGTTGAAAAGTAGAAAATGGAGAAAAATGGACACGAACGTCACAAAACAGTTACTTCTTTAACTGATATACCTTATCAAAATCATCAAAAATAGTGTATGTAGAGTTCAAATTAGGGTTTCAAACTTTTATAATATATTTTAGACATGTTCAGGATTACAAATATGCACAAATTTGAAAATCGATAAAATTCACCCCCACAAGGTTTTGACAGAACAGGTCACATTTACCCCTGATGGACAATGGTATCGCCCTTCAGTAAGGGTTGCTTAATCGACCGCCTACGGTGAAGGTTGCTCAGTCCACTGCAAAATGCATGTGCCTGTGCAGCCGCTCACGTACGTGTACATACGGAAACATTGTATGCAGTGCTATTCACCCATACTAGACAATGGTATCGCCCTTCAATACATGTGCCCGTCCTTAATCCATTGTTTGCGTCATATTGTGCACGCGCTTTAGCTCGAACATGACGTAAACAATTGAAAAGGACGGCAGTGCGTGGTGGTCTAGGCTATCATACTGCCACGTTTGCCTCAGAAAATGCTGCTTTTTTGCAGCTTTTTCGAGAACCGCTCATCCAAACCACTTCAAACTTGGCACTGCACATTCTGTGGTCCTGAGCAATACACCCGCCGATTTTCGACGTCATTTAGTGCCCAGTTCTGGAGATAATGGACATACAGACAGACAGACAGACAGACAGCCCGACACACAGAGATTCCCATAATTATAGTTAGATAAATGAGTTCCATTTTTTTGGGGGGGGGGGAGGGTGTAATTGCGTTGGTCTTAACAAAAAATGGATATTCATGTTTTCTCTTTTTTTAGAATGTGATGGCCAATGATAGACATTGTTTTGAGTGTTATGGTTATGACATCATCATCGATGACAACTTGAAGCCTTGGCTGATCGAGGTAAGTTATTAACCAGTTCGCGTCGGAGGACGTGATAACACGCACTGGCTGTTTATATACACAGGCACGGCTGACGGGTTACGACGTCAAGATTGCTTGGCCGCCTCTGGGTGACGTCTAAACATGCTAATCCCAATAATAATTTCCTACTCTATTCCAGTAGTTACTGGCTTAAAGGGAACAGCCCAATTGGGCTGCAAAATGCGCTTTGAACAAGATCATGTTAATCGGAAATAACATTTAAAAGTAGGACATAAACATCCACACAACTACCCTTTCAAAACTGGGCGTTTTCGTGTTATTGCTATATTATGCGTGCGAGAACGAATTTCGGGGTCCACTTTTGCGACCCCATAAATTCGAGCTGTTTGGATGCTAGTTGTGATTTCATTCGTAAAGTGTTCGCCCATTTTTTTTTTGCATTGGTGATTGGTCACCGCGCACTGTTCCCGAGACACACAACGTGTATATCGTACACTGAGAACGACACGAAAAACGTATTCGTACTCCGTCATGTCCGATGTAAACAAGCGGGCTTTTTTCGTATTTTCTCGGGAACGGTAAGACATTAGGTTGGTTTCCTTTCAACCAGATGTTTGAAATAGGCTCAGTAAACAATCCAAAAAATACAATTTTCAGAGATTTGAGGACCTAGTGCCCCTTTAAATTCTATTTCAGTCAATTTTAAATTACAGGTAGCAGGTTGGTAGAGCACTGCTGCTCAATTCCAGTAGTTAAAGGTTCGAATCAAGCTCCAGTCGTTTGTGTTATATTTTGTTGTTAGGTCAATGCCTCACCCTCGCTGACCTCAACAACGGCCAACGATCGCATCATGAAGTACAACCTCATTAATGACTCCCTCAACATCGTCGTGCCGAACGGCGAACCACCTGAGTAAGTACTGTAGGATTGTGAGTTCTCAGTCCGATTGTTAAGTAGCAGAAATAAGAATGGATCATGATGCTTGTGTCCTCAAGCAAGACAGTTTTCTATCATCGCATCTCCTGACCCAGAGTTAGTTATTGTGTGTGGTTGGTACAGAGAAATGCTACACAGTACACTGGTTGCTTACAGGCGCATGAACCCAAGTGAGGCAAAGATTCAAGAGTTGATGGTTCATGTTGGCCAAGGGAAAATAATACTTTTGAAGTGCTTTGATATTCAGATATTTTTACCCCTGTTTGACAGGCTTATAATTATTTCTGGGTTTATCTCAGCTAGTGTAAACTAGAGTAAACTTTTGTGGGGTGCTGTCGTCGAATGGTTACGGTGTTCGACTCGTGTGCCGTGGTTCATGGGTTCGAATCCTGACCGTGGGAACATGTGCTTGTGCTCTTAAGCAAGGCACTTTACCATTATTGCTTCGTCCTTCGGATGGGACGTAAAGCCGTAGGTCCCGTGTGTTGTGTAATGCACGTAAAATAACCCAGTAACACTTATCGCTAAGAGAAGGGGTTTGCCCCGGTGTTTCTGGCAGTGGCTGCAATATGCGCTGCAGCATCTTGTCAACCCTTATTAGGTGCTACATAATGGGTCTCATATTTCTCATATACTTTATTTACCTTTCGTTAATAATAGACATAATAACCAGCGCCTTGAGTACCTAATTGTTGGTAGATACAGCGCTATATGAGACTCCGTTATTATTATTATTATTAAACTATCATAAACAGAAGAATGAAGCTGAACCCGAAAGACTGGTACACCGCGCCACGTGGCGTTCAGCCAATAAGAACATTTGTTACGGGGCACCCCGATTATTTGAGTACGTCTGTTGCAAAATGGAACACGCATTGGGATTTCAATCTTCCTATTAGTTTTTTTGTCAATAAATAGAAGAAAAAAATTAAAAAGGGATCACGCTGCACTTTAATAATACTAGCTGATGTGTGGTCACTAAATGAGAAGTGTATACTTGAACACATGATGGCGTCTTTGTGATGGGCGTCACTTTCACTTACACTGGCATTGATTGGTTTAGATGGGTACATCTATAGTAAAAATTATATGTGCATGCTATAGTAAAGGGGAACTAGGCCGTTTTCCCGACATCGGAATACGATCGATAAAATACATCTTAGTTCTTACTTGATTGTTGCTTCTTTAATGCAAATAGGCCTACACAGTTAGTTTTTTAGTTTCGTAAAAGTAAGTTCATCACTATCTATCATAAATTCAATTAAATTAAAATTATTAAAAGGGATTTTAGTGGTACGTGTTTTGTCCGTCCGTGTCCGTCGTCATACAATGAATTCGCGCGATGCCCGTCATGACTTGAAGTGGACTTGAAGGTTCATTCCTTCATTCATTCTTCGCCCTGACCCCCTGCTCTGCAAACAGGGCGCTGCAGAGGGCTGAAGGGCTGCTGGAGAGCTGAAGAAAGTCTGCCAGGAAAACCAGGCGCATGCAGCGAGCGCGCTAGCGGATGGGCACCTTGATGGGCACGGAGTGTGTTTGTGTCACAGGTCACGCAAATCTATCCAATGAGAGCTCAAATGACGTCAGCCCTTACCAGCGTCCTGTTTGCAGGGCGGGGGATACAAGCGAAACACGGCCCCGGTTCCACTCTTTGCACGGTGCCGGTTCCGGTGACTTAACCCTAACCCTGCCAGTTGTATCCTGCTGCGTTGGGGGACCACAGACTCTGAGGCAGTTTGGCCTCGAGACTTTTGACCTGATGGATCTTGCTACACTGGGCAGGCTTGTCACTTAGACAAGTGTTGCATGTTGCTGCGTTTGGCAGGGTTTGTAGCCAAAATACCCTGGAGGGTTAGGGTTATGGTACATGAACGCGTTCATGTACCCACAATTTTTTAACACCGTTTGAGCAATGTTAAAAAAAATTGCTTAAACACTAAATTAGTTATTATTTTTTGGGACTGGTTCAGTAATATTGACTTCTGGTTTTGTTTTGTTTCTTTTCTTTGAATCTGCTTTGGGGGTTTGGAATTGTGAAGTAACGTTAGTCTTAGTCCAGTCATGGAGGGAGAATTCTACCTCCATGGTCCAGTGCAATCGCTGCTCATTTTACGCACTAATCATCTCGGATCAGGATTTTTTGCAGCATGGATCATGATACGTATCATATTGTGACCCATGTGTATCGTTTCAGCCCTATTTAAACTGCGTTTTGTAGCCGAACGGGCACATTCCAGTCCGTAATGTCCTTTAAAATGGCATTGATGTCAATCCTATGTCTTGTTATTTGCGGTCCTACTTTTAGCGCGTCAACAAGCGTCAACAAGTGTCAACAAGCCTCAACGGTCGTCAACGAGCATCAACAAATTTTGTACATACATGTAGGCTTTTGAACATTAAAAACAGCTTTATATGGTAGAAAAAGCAATAAAGAACATCTTCTGCATAGACAATGAAAGTTAAAATTATTTTAAAACTTGTTTTTTTTTACGCGAAATGTACGACGAATTTGTCGATAACAGTTGGCCGCCATCTTGTTTGGATGGCGCTGTAGACTTCGCGCATGCGTAGTATGGCGCTGTACACTTCACGCATGCGTAGTACGGCTAGCTACACATAAACAAGATGGCGGCCAACTTTTATCGACAAATTCGTCGTACATTTCGCATTCAAAAAAACAAGTTTTAGAATAATTCTAACTTTAATTGATATGCAGAAGATGTTCTTTATTGCTTTTTCTACCATATAAAGCTGTTTTTAATGTTCAAAAGCCTATACAAAATTTGTTGATGCTCGTTGACGACCGTTGAGGCTTGTTGACGCTTGTTGACGCTTGTTGACGCGCTTTAGTAGGACCCGTTATTTGTGGCGCTGTGGGCAGCTTGAGTATGGCTTGAGTATGGGGGCACAATGGCCAATGATACAAATGTCTTCCCCCATTACCCCCCCCCCCCCCAACGCCATCACCTCACAGCTAAGGGATTTCTTTGTATCAAGTCCAAATCCAATGCTGGCTTCCTGCAACAAGTAGTCCAGCGGATATGTGACAAAATATCGATGAATTGTGCATTTTTGTATAAAAGCGTGAAACTTGGCACAGATGTTTATATTCATGCGAGAAAATGTTTTAGATGTGGAGCCATCGCAAATTTACCCTTTTAGGGGCGTGGCATCCATTTAAAAAAAGGGGGTGTGGGACTTGTCGTGCCCGCAGTGAAAATGGTTTTTCCCACTTGTTACAAAAGCAGGAAACTTCACAAAGACATACGTAATTATATAGATTATTAGTGTTTTCCAGATTCGGAGCCACCACAAAAGTACCTTTTTGGGGGCGTGGCAGCCATTAAAAGAAAAGGGAGGGGGTTTAATTATTATGCCCACTTTGGAAAACATTGTGCCCATATTTCATGAACGAATAAAACATCCCACAGACGTTTATATTCATGAGAAAAAAAGTTCCAGGGCTGTTGGTATTTACAAAAGTTATGTCATGGTCCAATTTATGTCAGATTGCAATAGAACTGTTACATGTAAGTGTATATAGCATTGTAAGATGTTTGACTTGTACACGTACAGGTACATGTACAAGTATACCCTTTAAAAAAAATCAAAAAAACATGCAACTGGTATTTGTTGTTGTTAAAGTTGGGTGACTTCATAGTATATTTCCATCATAAATTCCCAGAACAAAGTTCTCCAGAAATTGTGTGCAAATCAAACACAAAAGCCTTAAAGTCAACCCGCAGTAAGTGTTTGTTCTTGCATAGGACTATTTGGCAAACTTTTGACTAAAAATAGTGTTTTATAGAACACCCTTTTGACATTGAATAAAAGTGACGTCAATTGATGACGCCCGGTAGATCTGTAAACATACCATATCAAACAAACAAAACAAATGGAGTAGACTAGTTCATTGTGTATATTTATAGGAGATCCGAACTTTACAGTTTGTTTTTAATCAATCACTTGAAAACTCTCGAGAATTGCCGAGCATTGCTGGTGATAACACGCCCTAGAGGTTGCTTTGGGGGTAGAAGGTTGTTTTGACTTGAACGTTGTGATGAGTCATAAAATTTGATGCATTTTTTTTAAATTTCTGTTGCTAGTGTTGATGCTTGCTGGACGTTGCTAGTCATATTTTTGCACAGTTATCGTTACCTGTGAAAACTGTTTACAGTACTGCGTTGCTTGCTTGTACCAATTGACGTCATGTCCTTAGCAATGATGGCATGTACTTAGCCAAACCCTAAACATCCAATTCTTGGAATGATCTATTTCCAAATAAGTTACATCACAGTTTTTTAAGTGAGCCCACAAGACCAGCGATTTGCTT
Organism: Patiria pectinifera; assembly: GCA_029964075.1. Taxonomy (NCBI): domain Eukaryota; kingdom Metazoa; phylum Echinodermata; class Asteroidea; order Valvatida; family Asterinidae; genus Patiria; species Patiria pectinifera. Next base: position 25,952,725 of record CM057148.1, read on the forward strand.
GCACCACGGAACCGTTGGCATCAAGCAGAGTCATGCTCTGGTCACGAAACTGAGAAATTGTGTAAATATCGTGGAACAAGGGCCATCTTGACACACAATAATCGCAACCATGCTCATGTCACCCACAACGCGATGACGATTCCGCGGCACAGACATGATCATCTGACTTCTTCAAAATGGCACTAGTGCGAGTGTTGATAACAATCAAACCATCTTCCAAGGTCACATTTGTTCATTCTGCCGCCATGGCAGAGTTGTAATGACTCGAGTCAATGACTCGACTCGAGTCCGACTCGAGTCACAATTTTTGGCGACTCAACTCGACTCGAGTCCCTAAGGGCAAATGACTCGACTCGACTTGAGTCACTGCAAGCAAATGACTCGACTCAACTCGAGTCCCTCATCAGAATGACTCGACTCGACTCGAGGAAGGCTAATAAGACTCGAGTCCCAAAAATAAAAGCAAAACTTTGCGAAAAATATTTGCAATGACTTACACCGGTGCCGGTTTTTGTTCACGTCACGTTAGAATGTTCACGAATAATGTACATCATACGTGATTTGATCAGTGTCCCCATTAGTTGAATGGCGATCAGCTGGCACCCCCGTTTTATCTTCATTAAGAGTCAATGTGGTGTCGCCACATGCAGTAGCCCGAATGTAAAATTTAAAAAGCCCCAAAATGACTTTCTTGTGTTTATTTATTGTATAGTGTTCAAATATGTGTGACTCGAATTGACTCGAGCTAAATACTTGACTCAACTCGACTCGACTCGACCACACACTGTGACTCGACTCGACCTTCTTGACCTAATGACTCGACTCGACTCGAGTTACTTCATTAAAATGACTCGACTCGACTCGAGTCACAAAAATCAGTGACTCGTTACAACTCTGCGCCATGGTTGTTATAAAGCTATGCATTTTACGCACGCTGATTGGCTGCGCAATGAAATTACAAAATGTAGATGACCCTGCTGGATGCATGCAGGACGTCGTAACTTCACACACGTCAAACTACGATCGATTTCCGTCTGTCGGGATTACTTTCTGTCGCATCATATGCGTACAGTGTAGTGCAGATCTCGCCAAATTGTTACGGGATTTTTTTTTGTAAGTGCTTTTGCATTCCTTTTGCTTCGCAGTCAAGCGCCCGCAACTCTTGAACACACACACACAAACGTGTGTTCACCGTCGATCGTGGACGTCCTATTGTCCCTTTTTTGTTTGTACCCTAACTTTTTAGGAAGACTCCCAAAGGTTTTGTACACGACCCCAATCGCGGACATATGCTGGGAATCGTGGACGATATTGTTAATTCTCTTTTGTTCTCTGGTATTTTTCGTCCATGGTTTGAAAAGATGAACACGCACACACATACATTTACTTGTTCCGTAGTTGTGGGGACTACACACGAGTTGCCCCATGATACTATGGGGACTGTAGACACTGTTGTGAACAGCAGAAAGTCCCCATAACTCGGTCCTAAGTTGCCTAACAATAAAAAAAAACCTTTCCCGTAACGCGGTGACGGCCGCTTACACACCCACACCCTTTCTTCTTTATAGTACATTATTTATATCAGGTTTCCACGTAGTAAAAATAAATATAGCGTATATGCTTTTGGAAAAAGTACCCGGATGTCTATACAATATTGTTTTTGATATTGAATCCAGACATCCCAGCATTTATGGCATCGATGCACAGTGTGCTGTTTCTTGCTCAATCAAGAGCATAGAAAATCACAGTTGTCAAACAGTCGTGGGTACTTGGAACTTGGTTGGTTCTTCCACAAGGGAGTATAACTAGGAGGCCAGAAACACTGGGGCAAACCCCTTCTCTTAGCGATAAGTGTTACTGGGTTCTTTTACGTGTGTTAGGCCTTATGCAACACACAGGACCTCCGGCTTAACGTCCCATCCGAAGGACGAAGCAATAATGGTTAAGTGCCTTGCTTAAGGGCACAAGCATGAGTTCGGTGCTCTTAACCGCTAGGCCATGACACTCCAGGTGCACGCAGGCTACATGTACATGTGATCACTAATTTGTCAACAACAAAAATGGTAGCTTTGAGCGGCGCGAGATTCGCTTCCATAAGCGAAGAATACTTCAACAGATTTGAGAACTACCTGTAAAGATGCTGAAAATACCTTGAAAGTAACCAATATGACAGCGAACGTTGCTGGCCGAGAAGAATCTGACAAATTTTGTAACGCCAGAAAAAAATTACGCTAGCGGGTATTTTGCCGAAGTTCAAAGTTAAAGTTAATGTGGAAATGAGGAAAGCAGTCAGCGATTATTACACCACAGCGTCATGACATTTCTTTTGAATCAAGTCAGCCTGATAATAATAATAATATTCGATGGCTTTTTCAGGGTATACAAGAATATATTGCACTCGCTATAACAATACATTCTTGTATCTCCTCAAAGCCATCCAATATTATATAATTATTAGGTATCAAAACAATATTGTCACTATACGGTTGTTATTAAATACAAGCCCACATGTAGCTCACTTCAGCCCTACAAAATAAAGCAGAGATTTTTTTCGCAGCGCGGCCCTATTTTGGTAAAATGATGTAAGTCGATTTTCGGGCGATTTTGAGTTAGAGTCGAATCCCGGTAAAGTGAGGGCGCTGTTTCCGATTCAGAAAATATTAGAGTCAAGAAATCAAGCGCTTAAAATATATTATATGTATCTCACCGTGGAAAACTTAACTAGTGCAGCTTTATTTAGAAAAATAATGCAAGTCTGACATACGTGACATATCTGTGTTTGCAAATCTCACAAACAAGGTAAAATGGTGTATCTTTTACTTACAGCATTTTTGGTAATTAATGTCTCGTTAATTGTTTGTTAATTTTTAGTAAAATGATGTATCTTCCTAAAACATTCTATATCTCTAGAAATATCCACGAAATTTAGTGAATTATGTAAGTAAACAAAAATAATGGTTGCCAAGACATCAGAAAATGACTGCTTCACAGTCTTGAAGACCTAAAGACCAAAACGGCAACATTTCAATCTTTAAATCACTTTTTCTCAAAATGGCCCTCAAGTGAGATTTTACCAAAATAGGGCCGCGCTGTTGGATTGGTTCCATTCTGCCATTGTACAGTATTTGTACATTGTATGACAAATCAAAGTCACAAACCTGTTAGTGTTCTATTGTTCATTTCATTTGTCAGCTGCTAGCACAAGTTTGAGTCAAACAATCTCATGAATGCATTCCAGACGAACACACACACAAAGAAAAATCAGTCCGCCCAATTTAGCACAGAGGGAGGTGTTTTTGAACTTTCTGGCATTTCCAGGAAACCCTTTGGTCATTTTTGCTGACGGCCGTGCTTCATGATACCATGCCATTCAATGTTATCACAAAAGCAGGTCTATCTGAATTTGTGCCCTAAAGGAATGGCAAGAACACTGCCCCATATACCATTGGCACCTGAAAGCAAGAACTGGATCAAACTGGATTTTTCATCTTTTGTGTTGTAAAAAAAAAAACAAGTTGGTGTTTTTTCCTTAGTCGGTTACTATCGAACTAAATCTTTTGTAAATATAATGAAGTCCTCTAACAGCTTTGCAAGATCTACCTGTCCCATTTTCCTGATAAATAACTTATGATTTACAAAGATCTCTGCTTAAAGCCTAACGTGCCTAAATCCATCAAAATCCACACCCTTGTTTTGGAGGATTTCGGCGGATTCAGGATGCCTCCATATTGGGGGATTTTGATGGATTCAGGACATTAAGCCTGGAGGTACTGCGGGATTTTGATGGATTCAGGATACCTCCATATTGAGCAGTTGGGAGACTTTGATGGATTCAGGATCTCAACAGTTTAACAGCTTGGCTATATGTTTGGTGTGTGTGAGGTATAGATGTACTACACTGGTGGATTCTGATGGACTTACTGGTGGATTCTGATGGACTCACTGGTGGATTCTGATGGACTCACTGGTGGATTCTGATGGACTCAGGACGCCAACATTTTGTTGCATGTCAAAAATGGTGGATTTGGGCGGATTCAGGATACTTTCTAGTAAAAGTCTGCAAGGGGTTAGGGTTTTTGAAAGAAAGATAAAATAGGTACAGAAAAGGGCAAAACAATGTGTGTTGATGACCTAAAATTATCCAGGTGGGTAGGTAGAAAAATAAGTAATGTTATAGCTTTTTATGCACCGGTATGTCTATCGGTCTTTTATACAGGGCATCTATAAACAAATCTCAACGCCCCCTCTTTTTCACAGCTTTAAAACAACATACCTCCAAATATCGAAACATAGGTGGAGAGTATAGTTCATTAGCTTTTCAACACCGAAAAAATCTTGCCAATCGGGTAAATATTTATTGAGTTATGGCCAATTCAAAATAAGTGCCGATTTTTCAATCTGTCCACGGTCTCAATTGTCATTGTTAGGAATGTAATGGATTTGGGGTGAGGGTAGTTTTGCTTTCTTTAATGTTTTAATCTTTCTCTCTTTATTTGGTTCTTTTTTTCTTTTTCCTTTTACAGTGGTCTTTATCATTTTTAAGGAATGGCAGGGGCGGATCCAGTAATTTTTGCAGGGGGGGTTTCATCAGCAAAAAATTCTGAAAATGTACACAGGTTTTTTTTCGATGATTATTAACACTAGCTTACAGAATCATGTACCGTATTTTGAACAGGCAAACATTATACCAGTATAACTTTTTTTTGGTGAAAAACATCGTAAAATATAACAATATTTTTTGTTGGGTGTCACAGCAGGAGGGGGGGGGGGGGTTCGCCTTTTTTTTTGACAGAGCTGGGGGGGGGGGTGACCCCCAAAACCCCCCTCTGGATCCGCGCCTGAATGGTAGTCCTGAAAGGGACTGTTTGGTTAACTTATATGATCACTGTGCTGCTCTGTCTCTGCCCTCTACTTGGTAGCCTTTTTCACATGCATGTTTCGGACCATATGTTCTTATTGCGGCAGCCAAAATATCAGTCGCTGTGAACAAAATGAAAAGCGGTATTTGCTTTCAGTTGGCCATAACTCAATAAATATTTACCGGATCGGAAAGATTTTTTTCGGCGTTGAAAAGCTAATGAAATACACTCTCTACATGTGTATCGATATTTGCAATGTATGTCTTCAGGTCTTTAAAAGCTGTGAAAAAGAGGGGGCTTTGAGGGATCGGGATTTTTAGACACCCTGTACATGTGTTTTAAATATTTTGTTTACTTCAGTACCTTTTAAGAGTATTCCATTCAGATGCCTTTAACAGTATTCTGTTTAATTGTTAAATTAACAACACATAAAAAACTAGCAAAAAGAACATTTTTTTTTACTTTCAAAATCTACTTTATTTTAAATTGATTGCAAAAAATATCAATACAAAGTTTGATGTCGGCAATTTGGCCTTTAAAAAATGCAGGTGGGTCAGGTTAATTACCGCTAACACAAAGTTTATATTTTTGGCCTAAACATTACTCAACTCTGTTTTGAAATTCCATTCCAACAAACTTTTAGGGAATGTTATTTCTCACAATGCACAAATTTTCTTCCTGATCAGTTTCCAAATTGATTATAAGATTTTTTTTTTTTTCGAAGATTTTTTTTTTAGCACGCTGTCGAGCGTGTGCAAATATGTACTGCAGATCTGTGATTGATTGTTATCTTTCCCAGGGAAGTATTTCCATGAATATTACACAACAAAGGGTGTTGAGGTATATTTAGGTCACCTGTTGACGTTGTGTAACCATGACAGCTCATTTGCATATGAGAGATTCTGACACTAATCTTGCAATTCAAAATATTGCGACATCAGCAAAGGGGAATTTTCTAGGTGACATTGCCCAATCATTTTTGGAGGTCATAAATTCCAATGGCATAGTGATTTTTTGGAAAAGCCATCTGAGGGCCCCCTTTAGATCGGGGTCCGCTCATAAGTCCGACGCCTCATAGGTCCAACGCCTCATAAATCCGACAAAATCGTATCCCCTAACCAAATAAAGGCCCATAAGTCCGACGCCTCATAGGTCCTACGCCTCATAGCTCCGACGCCTCGTAAGTCCAACAAATTAACCGTCTCGTTTTTCCGTTGTCGGACTTACATGTATGAGGCGTCGGACCTATGAGGCGGAATAAATAAATGTTATGCCTCATAAGTCCGACGCCTCATTAGTCCGAAATTTCGGACTTACGAGGCGTCGGACCTATGAGGCGTCGGACTTATAATACGGCCCCTTAGATCAACCTCGGTCCCATGGTGTCGAGAAGTACCCTCCCACCACTACCTGCTCTCTCACCCTAGTATTGGATCATTTGCATATTCAAATTGTGTGGATACGTATGCAAATTAGAAATAGTCTGGTTCCTGCCTGCACTTGACATCAGCATTTGTTTTTGGATGTGCGTGTCTGGAGTAAAATCAGAATCAATTCATATTGGCGTGAGTTCCGAAAAACTTTTTCGAAGTTAAAATGTTACAATCTTATCTGGCCAATATGCAGTATCACATTTCATATTAATACGAGCAAATTGGAAAAGAAAGGATTATTTTTGAGGTGTGGACGTCATAACAACAACGAATATGAAAACACAATGCACGTTGGAAATAACAACACCCAACTACACGATATAATTCCATTTCTTGCTAATTGCAGGATCCAATCAGGATACAGGAAGCAACTTTCCATTCCAGGGCTTACTATTTTTCGGGGGAAATAAGGTTGAAAATAAAGTACGCCCTGGGGACAAGGTTGCCTTAGATCATTAAAGGGTACACCCCAGTCAATAAGCCAAAAATCCATCCGCCGAGCTTATTAATAAAAGTTATACATGTACACTCAAATTATTCTATATTGGAGAGTTCTGAGAGCCATTGAATTGGGGAATTGAAGACATAGGGCACTGCACCTCTGGCCTGGAATTGGGTCTTCAAATTCTGAGCATTTTGGATGCACTTGGGTCCGAAAGTGGCGCTATTTAGCCTTGTTGTGGAGGGATCCTTTTTCAAAATGGCTACTTTTCCAGTTTGGGAATCATTGCTTGTTTTGGGGGTGGTCTTCTTTGGGTGAGAATTTCTCCAAAAAGTCATCGGTCAACCCACCGAAAATTGAAAAGAAACGAAAGACGACATGTGTATCATCATTTTTCTGTGCAGCCTGCACACCTGCGAGAGTTCTGAGTAAGAAGAATTTTGAAGTATGGAGACATGATCACTGGTGTTTATGGGGTGCACCCTACAGTTTACCTGGCAAAAGCTACCTGACCTGTACTGTGTCTTATTTCTTGAGCTTTAGATTCAAAGAACTTTTTAAAGGGAATATACATCATTTGCTTTTGCTGTAATTTTCAGAAATGGATGGAATTGGGGGGTTGGAAGTATATAGCAAATAAAGTTACACTGACTTTTTTGAGGTTTTGGGTTCGAAAATGCTATAAAAACCAAGAAAAACAATCATTTTCCTGTAGTCTGATTCCCTGACTCCATTTAAGAAGAAACAGAGCAGTTTACATACATGTACATTGGGGAATTGTAAGGTCAGGGAACCAGTCTAGCTGGCTTGTACCCGTTCATAGGTGTGTAATCGATTGCAAACAAGTGTGATATCCAATTGGGGCCAGTATTTGAAAAAAGCCATTTTTTTCCAACGCTGGTCGGCCGATCAGCGTTGGAAATTGATACAAAAATAGCACTTTTCTTGAAAATGACAGTATACCAGGTGCCATGATTTTACAGGATGCTTTACAAATTACATTGTCATTCACTAACAGTCCAGCAAGGTATTTCAAAATGATTTGGTAATTTTATTTTTTGATGTTTGCAAATGTTGTATTTTCCCTTTAAGGTTCAGATGATTAAAGATCTAAGAGGATGTATAACTAAATAATCTCTTTTATATACAAAATAAAAACGCTTGCTAACAGTTAGGCCTATATATATTGTGAACCTTTATGCTCAATGCACATGGTCATCAAACAGGTTGAGGTATTCTAGATCACCTGTTGATATTGTGTAACCATGGTTACTCATTTGCATATTATAAGGGATCTACATGTAGTTTAAGCGTGGCAAAATATTGCGACACCAGCAAAGGGGAATTTGTAGGGTGACATTGCCCAATAACTTTTGGAAGTCATAGTTTAAGTTGACCCCCTCCCTCCCCCTTTGATCCGCTACTGCACGTATGCTTGTCACCCTTTCTGCTTATTATTGTACACAGTGTACATGTATATAGTTTTTCTTTAGTTAAGTTGATGATGTACATATATCCATGTTAAAAATTACATTTAAGAAATTAAAAATAAATGCTTAAACAGGGGTATCCTTTTGCACATGATTAACCTGTAAGATAAAAATGGTTGTATTTTATAGCAAGATAGTTGGTAATAATGTTGATTTGCATCCATGGGCAGTAAAAGGTGGGGGGGGGTTTGTACATGTATTTCACCCCATAAAGAGTCCTATAAGCAGACCCAGGTGAAATATGTTGGAGAACAGTAGGATTAAAATAAAACAGGGCAAAAGTAGGACTTTTGCAGGCTTTCAGGAGTACTTTTCGTTGATATTCACCCATATCCACAGCATCACGGCATGTTTGGTACTCACAACACTTGTGCTCCATCCTCAACTAAGCTCTTGGAAGTACAGTTGCAGTACTCCTGCGCCCAAGCCCTTCATTGTGTGATTTACATATGAAAGTGTTTTAACGCTGTTGTGAAAAAAAATATTCAATGAGATTCCATTTTTTTTTTTTTTTCAGTTCTGGGCCAAAAAGTAGGAAATAAGAAATTTTAAGGAAAAAATCGGAAAAAACTAGTTCTGAGCAAGGTTAAAAAAAAAAGGAAAAAGGAAAAAGTAGGAAAAGTAGAAATACTTGAAAGTCTGTATATGTACCCCTTTGCTCACACTAGTCCCGTGGGAAACGGTCATGTCTCTTGTTGAGGGCATGCCATTCAAGTCACATGACTTGTTTCAGTTCATGTCTCTACCGAGTGGCAAATCTCTAGTTGCTTTAAATACTTTCTGGGAAAAACCAGGCATATTTTGAACAATACCGAGGCCATTCGGCAAGAACCCCAGGCCCTGTTCCCACAGTGTCTGGGAGTGCCTAACACAGAACGAAATTATTCACATAGTTTGTATTGTCACGATTCAATAACCTTTGGCCGACACAAGCTAGTCTTTTGCGCCATTGGTAGATAAATCTGTTGGCGCACTTTGCCCCATTTAGTTTATGCTGCAAGATGTTACACAACCCATTGCAGATTTGGTGGTTTTTTTCACACAGCTAGAAAGAGCCCCATTTTTTTCAATCACTTCACAGATCCAAGTTAAGGGTTAGGGTAATTTTTGTATTGTGATCAAAGCTTTTAAAAAAACAAAATTGTATTAGTGGTATTTTGTCGCATTTATCACTTAATAATACCCTGACAAACAGGGACATACGTGTATAGTGTAGGTGGATTTTCCAGAACTGCTCAAACAAGTACACGTTGCATTTCTGTAAAGTTTTAGAGTTCAAAAAACAAAAATAGATTTACCCTAACACAGTCATGATTGCTCACATTTTACTTTTGATTTGCCACACACCCTAGGGGTTTGGAGTTTTAATTAATGAAAAAGAAAAACAGTGTTGAACTTTAATGTAAAAATATAAATCAAGAAATTGGCCAATGACGCAAGAACAGGCACATTATTTACAAACATAATTGTGTTATGGTTAGAGTGGAGTCAGTGGACCATTCTTGCAGCTATCCAAAATGTAACCAACCAAATTATATCGAAAAAGCTTGCTTGGTTGAAAGTTAGTAATGGCACTAAACTTCCTGTGAAAATATTCCTTCCGGCCTGCTGTCATTTTAAAGAAAACAACAAAAGAAGGTCGTTTTCAAAGATGTGCCAAGTGACACATCTTTGGAAATTTCAGTGAATCTGTCCCCATGCATTTTAATTTTAGTGACGTTGGTTCAATTGGGGCGAATCCGTGAATGGGCGACAACCGGCCGACCAAGATTTTGGGATTGTGTCAAGAGATGGAGCAATGCAAAATACCAGTGTTGTAGTCGAGTCCTCCTCATCCGAGTCCGAGTCCGAGTCCTTGAGCAAAGGACTCGAGTCCGAGTCCGAGTCCTTGTCAATTTTTGATGTCCGAGTCCGAGTCCTTGAAAAAAGGACCGTCTTTAGATTTTGAGCGCTTTTTTGTTGGTTCAAATGGGAAAGAAATGTACATTACAAATGATCTACTCCACTTTCAAAAAAGTGGCTTTATTGTCAGACAATAAAAACTCTATAAAGGCATCATGCCCACAAGGATAAAACATTCATTCCTTTTCTTTAGATCGATGATAATTAAAACATGGAACCTCATAAAGAAGGTTAGGGGATATAGGCAGTAGTCAATTACACAACAATTTAGAGTACATTATTTACAGACGCTGTATTGATTTTACAGACTCTATCAACCAACACGTTGCCCTTTGAGCCAGTTCTTCTATTTGTCCACCAGGAATGAACAAATCTCTGATGCGTGACTTCAGTCCCAGAGCGCGTACAGAATCCCTCATGAATATTCATATATCACAGAACCGGATACTAGGGACGGTCTTGTAAACTCTGTGCAATGGTAAACTGCTATAGCGGGGCCACATGTACATTGCAGTATAATGATATAATAGGGGATCTGGTTGATGTTGTTGTGACTTTTGTTGATGGGTTGGATCCCTACTTTTGTAGTGTCCTTCAGCAATGCTGTTTACAGACATTTATACGTGTGGGCAATTCCAAACTAATGGGCCAATTAGATAAGTTTATGAATGTTGCATATACAGGATAACAGATGAGCTAATGTTTTCTTTAGTTTTTCCTATACCTTGCTAAGTTGGAAGTGACTAGGACAAGAAAATACATGCAATGATATCTTCAATGTTTGAGAAAATAACAAGTCTATTTTCTGTGTTATACATATATGGACCGACACACTGCAAGGAAAAGGGTGCTTAGGACAAATTCAGTTTCTTAATGGCACTTTCAATCATTTGACATTATGAACCCATTAACATTGCTTTCGAGCAAAAACATAAACGTTTTTGCACTGGCTTCAAAGTTATGATGTGATTAGGGTTACGTACGAACAGGGACAGACATTTGTGACAAATGTCCAGTCTGTTCGTACGTATAAATTCCGATTATAAAATATCAAATAATTCTTCACATTGACTCCGACGTGTCTAGGTTTTGACTGATGGTATTCCTCCAGGGTACATCTTCTTAAATCAGACAACATTAGCGGATCATTAAATGTTATATAAATGCTTACTTTGTGACTTTATCTAAAATGCCTGCCCTTCAATACGTACGTAACACTTTTAAAAACAATATCAACCATATTTTTTTTTAAATACAAAACCAGTTACATATCCTTTGCAGGTGAGGATATTTGTGTTCAGAGCTTGCAATGTTTATAGCAAAAATTGAGAGACCAAGATCCTAGTTTTATTATCAAAACTCAAAGGTCTTCTCAAATGCATGGGCGTCGCCAGGATTTTTCTGCAAAAAAAAAAAAAAAAAAAAAAAAATTCTTTTCTCATTCATTTTTTATCAGTTTTATTTTAGATTTTTCACCCCCACCCACATAATTTAATTTACTTTGTCTTCCCTCCTCTTTTTCTTTTTTTTTTTTTTTTTTTTTTTTTTTTTTTTTTTTTTTTTTTTTTTTTTTTTAGGGGGGGGGGGGGGTCAATTGCCCCCCCTTGCCCCCCCCCCCTCGCGACGCCCATGCTCAAATGTCACACTTTTGGGCCCATTAGTGTGCAGTTGCCCATGTACCTGTTCCCTTGTTGCTTTTCATCCATCAGATGGTGCTGTTCACACTCTGTTTTCGTTGTTTCATTGTTTTTATTTGTAAACAAGGTCAACAAACTTGTTCAGCTTTAAAAAAAAGGATGCGGGCGGGGACGATCAACTGGTTATTTTTTTTTACTTGGCCGTATAATCGCCTTATTAAAAACCTCGCAGTAGCTGAACTGCCAGCCTGACTGTTGATGACTGCATGGCACGATTAAAATAAATCTGTTGTATTTGTTGTAGATAAATCTGTATTAATCTTCTTAGATTAAGTTTTCATGGTCATCTTGATAGTATTTAAATACCGGTACCTCACATTACCGTCCACAAATACTGAGTCAATAGAAATATTATCTTTCCTTCCATGCCATGCATCATCTTTATCTCTATCTAAATAATGTCCTATACGTTACACCCAGTTACGAATTTGACGGGACATTTGTAAGACTCTAAATTTATGGATCTGTTATAAGCACGGAAATTTATGTGAGGCCTTCTGGTAAAATGAGATGGAGCCTGGCACTGGCCATAGTGGAGAAAAGTGCCCCCCAAAAATGGGGATGATTTTCTTTCCTTCAGATTTTCAAATTAATAATAATAATAATAAAGAGCATTTATAATGCGCCAAATCCATCTTGATTAGATGCTCAAGGCGCAGAGAAACAAACAAATAAACGTGAACAGCAAAAACAGCAAGGAACAAAAGTACGCACAAATGAAAATACATGAATATGAAACAGTACATATGAGAGTGAAATCAAACTGGATGATTAATGAAATGCTGTTTGGAATAGGTGGGTCTTCAGAGCACATTTAAACTCATGGGAAGTAGCACTATCACGAATATTTTGAGGAAGTTTGTTCCATAACATAGGTCCAGCATGAGAAAATGAACGGTCCCCCCAAGATTTAATAGTTTTAGGCACAACAAGCAGGGACGAAGTTGCAGACCTGAGGTACCTAGCAGGGTTGTAAGAAATGAGCAAATCAGAATTATATCCAGGGGCAGAACCATGTAAGCAATGAAAAACAAGCAAAAGTAATTTGAAAACTATTCGAAACTGTACTGGCAGCCAATGGAGGGAACGCAGATCTGGCGTTATGTGAGTTTTACAACTAGTTAGAGTAACTATGCAAGCAGCTGTGTGTTCTGGAGTTTCTGTAATTCAATGATATTTGTAATTATTGATATGAAACAGTATAACAATGGAGGAATAAAAGTGTTTGAAAGGAACAACAATTGGCATCTTTCATTTCCATGAATGCAGACCTTCAAATCTTAAGGCCTTTTTCTCAGTATTTTATTTTTTTGACATGTCGATAACTGCCATAACTTTCATTTATTTATTTATTTATTACAAGTCTGGGTTTCTGGTATGGAGGTTTCTGTGGTGGTGCTCTTTTTTTTTTTTTTTTTTTTTTTTTTTTTTTTTTTTTTTTTTTTTTCAGCTCAAATGTCAGCTGATGACTGCAAATGGTGCCCGATTAAACTTAGTGCAAAGAGACAGGGAGTCCAGATCTTATTCTCGATCATAACCCCATCTAAAAAAAAAATAAAAAAATTATAAAAGCAGCCAGCTTCATTCATTTCCCAGAGTTTTTTGTTTTTGGCGGTTTGAAACATCAAAAAAAAAAAAAAATTTCATTTTGCGCGCGCATGGCTGGCGCGACGCGTGCGCGATATACAGAAAACCGGAGACTTTTTTTTTTTGGCCTTATCCACATCCAACAGCAGAAAAAAACTGCCAATTACAGGACTGGTTTAAAAATATTATAAAATAAAAAAAGTAAAAAGTAAATATAAACACAAATGGAATGTCAATGGAATGTCGGATCGAAGTGCAACAAACAGTATTGTAAGGAGAATTATATTCTCTTTCCTAATACCTGCAAACCCTCATTTTGGCCTCTGCCCCATTCTGTCTCATTTTGCCAGAACGCATTACAAATTTGATACTACGGAAAGAAAATGCATGTGTTTGCTTTTAATACCCAAAATGTCATGGGATTGATATTGCAAGTCTGGTGCTCCCTCGTTGTTGAGTGCATAATTTCGAAGCATCCGAGTGACAACAGAGTTCATCGGGTGCCCGGCAGGGCGAAGAGAAAAAAAATCAAAAATCATGAAATTTGAATGATTGCATTGTTTTCCCCCCATAGTAAGTATGAATCAGTGTTCCCCCACACGTAATATAAATCGTAATCAAAAAAGTTGTTGAAGTATGTCACATCATAAAAGTTTTGGAACTGGAACAAAGTAATTTAAAATGAAAAAATTTAAATTTCATTAAAATAGAGGCAGTTTGCTGCATATGCCCTTTTGCTGGGAACATTTTGGTCATTACGCGCTATTGCATAAGGGCATATGCACATATACATGTATATGCCCTTCTGCCGGGCACACGATGAGTTGTTGAATTTACTTCAAATATACATGTACTCAGGGGAGTCAGGTTGGCGTAGCGGTACTTTTCTCGCCTTCCACCCCGGTTCGATTCCTGTCTCAGCCAATATGTGGATTAGGTTTTCATCTCTAGTTGATTCCGTGGGTTTTCCTCGGAATATTCTTCGGGGGTTTTCCTCCAACATCTAAAACTGTCATTTCTTCACATTGTCTTCTCTTTACTGGGCCCCATGGGAGACCAGTGGATTCCACTGAATGGGCTACCCAGTTAAAATTAAAATTATATATAAATAAATAAGCTGTAACAGTAGTATTTTCAGCTTATTTTCTGCTCCATGAAATTTGACCATGCTTTAAGGACCAAGCCAAAATTCTAGACTAACCAACACATTATGTTTTTTACTGTATAGTTCAACCTCCGTGCCTGATTTATATTCAATCCGGAAGTTCGTTGTGTCACAAGTTCTCTTTTTGGAATCAGTGGTGCACAGAGAATCTCAAGGCTAATTTGCTTTCTGCTACAGTTTGTTTCCTAGAAATGTGGTTTGCATTATTTAGAAGGTATAGAATGAAAAACAAAACCAATGTTTCAAATGATACCAGTGTCCAACATGTCTGACCTTGTTAAGTTCATTTCAACTGATGTACATGTTTTTACTGTTTTTGTTGCGTGTTTTTTTCTTTCTTTTTCTGTGAATTCATTTTTTTTTTAAGGGGGGGGGGAAGTATAGTGTACACATTTTACAATTTGTGAAGAAAGTACGGTGGTTAGCTGAAAAGGTGCCAACTGCCAATACTTCAGATTTGTATTAATTGAAAAAAAATCTGTGGTATGCCACAGTAACAAAAAGCTTTTAATAAGCAACAGAGGACAAACTGTCAGCGTAGGTGGCAGGGAATTCCCCAAGAGAAGGTTATTCTCAGAAAGGCCCTTACAGTAATCAGTCACACGTTTCAAATAGTGCTTGAATTTTAGAAAGTGATTCCCACCTTTTCACGCACTCTTATGCAGCAATTGAAAAGGAATCGCAAATCTTAAAGGGCAAATCTTAAAGGGGCATTATAGTTTGAAATCCCTGAAAATTTCATGTTTTGGATTGTTTACTGTTAATATTATTTCAAAGGTCTGGTTGAAAGGAGAATAAACTTAATGTCTTACCATTCCCGAGAAAAGAAAAAAAAACCTGGTTGTTCACATCAGATGTGACAGACATTTTTTGTAGCATACCCATGTACATGTATTTCAAGTTGTGTCTACTGAATGTACCATACGTACACGTATGTGTGATACGAAAAAAAAGATACATACATGTACATACTGAAATTTGTATCCTTGTGGAGACATTTCTTTGTTCTCATGTACTAAAGTTTTCGAGTTTGAAAGTACAGTTTCAAAATGCTCTTATTTAAACCAGAATTAATTTCCTTGGCTGAAATTTGGACTTACATGTAATATCCCTTTTCTTACATTCTACCATTTGCGACGGATCAACCCACCTTGGAAATTCCTAATATTTTTAATAAAATCCATATCTATTTCGTGAAAATCTTGTGGAGACGTACTCATCTATAGAAATTGCCCTGTGGAGACGTGTACTATCTTTTGTTCCCTAAAATTGTGTGCATGTCTCCAGGGGGCACGGTGTATCAGATCATAATACACACAGCACCAATACACAAATGTTGCTTTTTATATCCCCAGAATGCAAACCACTGTGCGGCTATATCACAACAAGCACTCAATAGCTAGATTTTTCATTTTCGCATGGTTCTCACAAGAATCATAACACAAAAACGCCCAGTTTTTAAAGAATGGTTGTGTGGACGTTTATATTCTACTTTAAAATGCTCTTTACATTTAATATCATTTCAATTAAAAGGCATTTTGTACATGTAGCCCACCTGGGGGCATATTGCAGGCCGTAATGTCCCAATGTATAGTTTTTGAAACATGTGAAGTGTTATAGTGAGTTTGAAGTGCTTTCAAAAATCCTTCTTAATCAAAGTGCATCAATCTCTTTGATCTTGATCCTTTTGTTGGTACATGTGTGTGAACAATTGTTGCTTCCGGGGAAGGGATGATACTTCTGAGGCTATTCAATTTCAATTCCGCTTTTAACGAATGATTAGTTGGGGTTCCTGTTAGGGACGGTCTTGCAGCAAGCATTCAGGCCAAAGTTCTGAGGGGTTTTTTTCATAGTACATGTTGAATAAAGATGTTACCATAGAAATGTGTCTGTAATTTTTTGCTGGAAGATCCAGGAGACAACAGTTTTGGTGTCATCATATTCTTAAAGGGAATGTACAACATTAGCTTTTGCTTCAATTTTCAGAAACAAATGGATTTGGAGGATTAGTATGTTATAGCAAATATTGTTAAAATGACTTGTTTCACATTTTGGGCTTGTACATGTAGATGCTGGAAAAACCAAGAAAATCATTCTTTTTCTTGTAGTCTGGTTCCCTGACCCCACTTAAGATGAAACGGAGAATTTATAGACTTTGGGGGAATTGTAAGTTCAGAGAATCAGTCTAGCAGGCGTGTACCCCTTCACGGGTGTGTAATCAATTGCAAATAGTTTTTGCAGTTTTTGCAGCAAAGAGTTGGCAAGCAGTTTTTGAAAAAAAGCCAGTTTTCTCCAATGCTGGTCGGCCGACCATGAGCGTTGAAAAAATACAATTTTTCTTGAAAATGTTGGCACACCAGGAGCCACGATGTTACAGGATGCTTTTAGACTGTCATTCCCTAACAATCCAGTAAGGTATTTTGTGATAATTTGATCATTTCGTTTTGAGATGTTTGCAAGTGTTGTATCTTCCCTTTAAGTAAACTGTCATTTATAAAATGTGTGTTTTGTTTTGTCATTTCTCTTTTTATTTTGTTTGTTGTGATTGCAGCGTGAGATGGAACAAGATCCCATCCAAGGAAAGCTACGGCAACTATGAATTACTGTAAGTATAATTGTGACTCATTATTTGACTTGTGATTAGATAGACTACAGCTCATTATGAGTGAGGGGAGTGCTGTGGCCTCGTAGTCAAGGGCACTGATTCGTGGTCTGTGGGTAAAGCTGCAGGTCGTGGGTTCGAGTCCTGGCGGGGTCATGGTGCGTGCACCCTTGAGCAAGGCACTTTGTCACTCATTGCTTCTCTCCACCCAGGAGTAAATGGGTACCTATGAGGGCAGTGATGGTTATTGTGATTGAATTAGCTTGCTTGCGCCTAACAGGCAGCATCGAGCTGTATACTCCCCAGGGAGCTGAGATGGTATATGGAATGTTAAGTTGGCCCAATGATTAGGGAAAATAATAATGTAAAGCGCTTTGATCTTAGTTAAAAGCGCTATATAAGAACCTGTTATTATTATTATTATTATTATTATGAGCCCCATAGACGGGGCACACAGCGTGCGCGTGATGTACTGGTTCACACGCAAAGCACAACATCCTGAATATAGCCAGCGCGTCTTTGCGAGAGTGTCAGGCATTGTCGGCACGCAAATACGCGCGAGTACATTCGAATTCAACTTTCGATGGTCTCGCAGACTAATCCCCGCCTCCAATAACTTTGGATACATTCGAATTATGCAGTGGATGGATCGGCAACCAGTCTAGGCCTCCCCCACTCTCCTTTTTGGCCGTTGATGGGGTACCTGTGCACGGAGCCCATGGATCTTGATGGACTCCAGTACAAATTGGTTTTTGACGTTGCCTGATTGGGCCTTTTTTGTTCATGTTGTTTGATAATTGGGTTTCAGGTATGATGAAGAGTTGGCACAGTTGGATAGCATGGAGAGAGACAGCAAAAGTCGGCTAGCTGGGGGGCTGGGCTTCGGAGCAAGGGGGCGGGATGCTAAGACAAAAGGCCAAGCTACATGGAAGTGATAATTGAAATGACTTCAGTGTCTGTCAGGGAAAGGGTTGGCGGGGCATAGAGGCAAGGGGGAGGGATGCTAAGACAAAAGGCCAAGCTACATGGAAGTGATAATTGAAATGACTTCCGTGTCTGTGATGGAAAGGGTGGGCGGGGCATAGAGGCAAGGGGGAGGGATGCTAAGACAAAAGGCCAAGCTACATGGAAGTGATAATTGAAATGACTTCCGTGTCTGTGATGGAAAGGGTGGGCGGGGCATAGAGGCAAGGGGGAGGGATGCTAAGACAAAAGGCCAAGCTACATGGAAGTGATAATTGAAATGACTTCCGTTTCTGTGATGGAAAGGGTGGGCGGGGCATAGAGGCAAGGGGGAGGGATGTTAAAACGAAAGGCCAAGCTACATGGAAGTGATTGAAATGACTTCGGTGTCTATCAGGGAAAGGGTGGGCGGGGCATAGAGGCAAGGGGGAGGGATGCTAAGACAAAAGGCCAAGCCACATGGAAGTGATTGAAATGACTTCCGTGTCTGTGATGGAAAGGGTGGGCGGGGCATAGAGGCAAGGGGGAGGGATGCTAAGACAAAAGGCCAAGCTACATGGAAGTGATTGAAATGACTTCCGTGTCTGTGATGGAAAGGGTGGGCGGGGCATAGAGGCAAGGGGGAGGGATGCTAAGACAAAAGGCCAAGCTACATGGAAGTGATTGAAATGACTTCCGTGTCTGTGATGGAAAGGGTGGGCGGGGCATAGAGGCAAGGGGGAGGGATGCTAAGACAAAAGGCCAAGCTACATGGAAGTGATTGAAATGACTTCAGTGTCTGTGATGGAAAGGGTGGGCGGGGCATAGAGGCAAGGGGGAGGGATGCTAAGACAAAAGGCTAAGCCACATGGAAGTGATTGAAATGACTTCAGTGTCTGTGATGGAAAGGGTGGGCGGGGCATAGAGGCAAGGGGGAGGGATGCTAAAACAAAAGGCCAAGCTACATGGAAGTGATTGAAATGACTTCAGTGTCTGTGATGGAAAGGGTGGGCGGGGCATAGAGGCAAGGGGGAGGGATGCTAAGACAAAAGGCCAAGCCACATGGAAGTGTGATAGAAATGACTTCCGTTTCTGTGATGGAAAGGGTGGGCGGGGCATAGAGGCAAGGGGGAGGGATGCTTAGACAAAAGGCCAAGCTACATGGAAGTGATTGAAATGACTTCAGTGTCTGTGATGGAAAGGGTGGGCGGGGCATAGAGGCAAGGGGGAGGGATGCTAAAACAAAAGGCCAAGCTACATGGAAGTGATGCATCATTGAAATGACTTCAGTGTCTGTGAGAGAAAGGGTGGGCGGGGCATGGAGGCAAAGGGGGGATGCTAAAACAAAAGGCCAACCTACATGGATGCGATCTGTATAACACCGATATGGGCAAAAGGATGTCGAGGTCAAAGGTCATTCCAAGGATTTTCCAAGATGGCGGATGGATTCTTCCATTTTCTGGACTCTTACTCGACTCTTTCGCTGATACAAAATTGTGTCCGAAGGAGCAGTAACCCTTTCTACATAGTACATTTTGTTGGAAACAATTAAATAAAAGGATGTATAGTTTATCAGGACACATTTTTTAATGCTTTTATTTGAGTGAAGTAAAGCAAAATACCTGCCAAACAATTAAAAAATAGTATGAAGTCAATTGCGATGCTACTTGCATGGCAAACTACACAGGTCAGGTGTAACAGGGACACACAAAAATGCCACTTGTTTGACCCCAAATTTATGGAATGAGCTGAGTGAAATAAGCTGTGCGTGTACAGAATTCATTGGGTGAACCTCATAACACTGTCCGTGAACGGAATTTCAGAGAAAAAGGTTTTAATTTGATTATTTTGTACTGGTTGCAATAAAGATGACATGTATTTGTGTAGACACTATACACCTGTATACATGTACCTGAAGGTCTTTGGTGCTTGGTTTGTGTACATGCTTTCCTTTTGTGCAGCCCACGTTCTTTTACAAGAGCACTGTATTGTGCTGCTGGTCTGTAGTTATGAAACCGAAACAAGTTGTGCAAGCTGGCCAGGGTCGTTTTGGAAGCTTGCTGGTAAACGCTGCCGTGGGAGGTTTTATTGGATCAATCCACTCAATGCCTTTCCCAGGTCAGTAGAGAAAAGGTTTGCGTTTGACCGTGGCAAAGCAGTTGGTGAAAAGAATTGTGCCTGGTAATGCCAAACGAGTATGTTTATTTGTGGTATGCATTCAGCTCGAAACTGTGCATTGACATTCTTTTCGTTTCGCTTCTGAACTTGGAAAAAAAAAATCAGACTAGAGTGTGGTTATGAAACTTTGAAGACTATTTTTTGGGGGACAAAATTGAATCTTGCTGTGTATATCCAGTAGTTCACATATGAACGTGTCTAGTACATACATCTTTTTAGTTTACAATATTACCATACAGCCATAATATCGTTGTATGGTAATATTGTAAAATAACGTTTTACATGTTACACCAGTACATACAGTCACGGTCTGCACATAAGTCTGATGCTACACTAAGGTTCGACGCATTAAGTCCGACAAAATCTTATCCCCAACCAAATAATGGCCCATATAACTCCGTTGTCAGGAATTATTAGGCGTCGGACTTACATGTATGGGGCGTCAGAGCTATGAGGACGAATCCCCAAGTCCAATGCCTCATAAATCCGACATTTTGAACTTAAGAGACATCGGACTTGTGAGGTATCGGGCTTGTGAGGTATCGGACTTACGATACGGTCCCTTACAGTCAACTTTCTCTATACAAACACTGTTAACACAAGTTCTGATTAAAGCAAACATACATGTAAAGCCTTGGTTCCAACTGTGCTAGTGCACAATGCATGGGATTGGCGCTCCGCACAATTCTGATACACTCAACCAAAAAAAGAAAGTCCCTCTTCATACTTTTTTGTCTAACTCAAACACTGCTGGGCACATCTTGCTGAAATTACAACTGATCAGTACAGAAATTCCTTAGCGATCCAGCCATACTCTTTGCTTGGCATGTTTGGTCTAAAAAAATTATGCAATTTATGACAACTGGTACCAAAAAAAAGTTGCACTTTTATATTCACGTGCAACCAGTACTTGCACGTATACAAAAGTGCAGCTGTTTTCGGTATCATTGGTCATAAAATGCATAAATTCGTACACATTATCACTGTTTTGGACCAAAAGTAGAGTATGGCTGGATTGTTAAGGAATTCCTGTGCTGATTATAGTCCTTATTTGTGACCGGCTCCACAAAAAAGGGTATTACATGTAACTCACGCTGAGCATTATTGTGTAATGGTCCGCTCAACATTGAGAGGGTGAAACTTTTGTCAAAAGGTGATTTTCATTTTTTGTCATGAATGACATCTTTAATACCTACAGTTTCAGGTTTCATTCACAGAAATGTTGATTTTGATGAACAAGGTGAAAAAAACAACCATTTTGTGTGCATCGTTCTGTTGTTCTACAACAAAGTCAGCTATTTCAAAGCCTGTTTTCTCAGTTGTGTAATTTGAACTCCAAGGAAGTAATTAATATGCAAACACGTCATATCTCCAGAACGAGAGGGGCTATGGAGCTCGATTATATACCTAATGAAAGCTTACATTGTGGGCTTTCCAACCATGTATATAACTCAATTTCACTTTTTTGCGACATAATACCCTTTTTTGTGGAGCCGGTCACATTTGATCGAGAGGTGCTCAGTAGTTTTTTGGAAAGGAGGGGGGGGGGGCTTTCTGTTTTTGGTTGAGTGTATAACAAACAGTTTGGCCAGGTCCAGCTGAGTTTGTATTAACGAGAGTCCACTGAACATGAACAGTATTGTAGATAATGAATATATTTATATATATACTTGTGTTCAGAGAATTTGGAATAAAAAAACTAAATAAAAATTGCAATATTGAATTCAGTTGTAATGTGCAAATTGTTTTTGTTCATAATTGATTTTCAAATGACAATTGAACAAACACTGATACGGATTCTGTATGTTTATTGACAACGATGTTCACTTCATTCCAAATCCACACGTATATACATATCTGTCAACAACAAAATATTAACATGTCAAGCTGCTGTCTTTTAAACGTATATCCACCAGTGTTGGAGGTCTCGAGGCCGGCCTCGGCCTCGAGGCCGGCCTCGAGGCCGATTTTCATGGCCTTGGCCTCGGCCTTGGCCTCGGAGGTGCAAGGCCTTGGCCTTGGCCTCGGCCTCGGAGCCTTCCGGCCTCGGCGAATCGGTCGAGGCCGGCTCGAGGCCGCCCATTTTGATGTGTTTTCTATCCTAATTAATTTTAATTTTGTACCATATCAAACCCTCGAGATTCTGCCGCAGTGGGTTCCGTGAAACGAACGCATATACAATGTACGCACAAATGAACTGGAAATGGTTGCATTGAACGTACTCACGTACGTAGCATCTTCGCCTAGCCTGCGCTTCAGCTTTCCACGTGCGTACAAGCGTTATAACTGTTACCGCGTGCCAGACTACATAAGTCCGGCACCAATCCCATCTGCGTACAATAACATGTGGTAGTAGACTAGTCTGGTTGCAGTGTTGTACAAAATTTTCTCGTTTCGCCTCTGTACCCCGACCTTTAAAAATGATTTGCGGCAAGGTGCGGCAAGCTTAATCATTTCTTTTTATAGGCCACTGTTTCAGTATAAGTTTGAACTTTCTGGGTACGATCGAGTGTACTAGTCCGTACCATTTTTTTCCATAAAGATATGATAAAAACAGTTACGATTTATCAAGTAGATTTTATTTTTACACGGTGATTTAAATGAAAGTTCCGGCTGACACGTTAATGTTTGGCGTAAATGGTCGATACGGAAAGCGTGATTTAAGAATTCGTTTTTCCATCCAAATGAATGGAAAGTTCTGAATGAATGTTTTAATAATAGGAGTCAGTATTCCTCGTGGTACCAGGATACTTTTTTGTATTTTTAGAGCCATGTTGTTACTTATTACATGTATAAGCACGGTTTGAAAATGACTAATTTTGCGTGGTTACAGATATACGGCCAAAACCTCTGGACTCCCTACCTCTTGCCATGATCTTAAAATTCTTCGAAGCCATTGGATTCAAATCGGATGATCCGAGAATTCATGGTCATTTTGATGAACTGAGTGATATCATGCACGCATGTTCCGTGTTGCCGTGTTGTTTGGAGCGGGATTGGCCATTGCCAGACTTAGGCTGGTACCGCGGTATTAACAGTGATAATGCGTGGACACTTATCCCGGGATTGGGACTATGCTTTGCCCGTGCGTAACGGCGGGCCGTCTGGCATTGTCTGGTCGCATCGCGGTGTTTGCTCGGCGCGCGCCTGGACAGTGCGAAGGTAGGGGGGGGGTCGTAACTTTTTGGTTATGAGTGATAAAAACCTGATTCAAAAATCAAATTGTTGTTTATTTAATGGGGATTCCTATGATATTAAGCATTTGGATAGGTTTTGAAAATAAGATTTTATATAACATGCGAAAAGTAAATAATGTAACTCTTACAGAATAGAAACTCAAAATTTGGCCATTTAAATTGTTGTATCTCCAAAGGGCAAACACCTATGAGCCTGATTCAAACGCCATTGATTTTGTTGTGTAATTTGCTTTCAGTGATACAAAACTTGAGATTTCTTTAAAAAATAAAATTCGCCGGACTCCCTACAAGAGGAAACCCATTGCAAGCTGTAAATTTGTAAGCCAGGCACTCCAAAACTCAGTGAATTCAACTAAAAAGAGTTTAAAACTCCAACATAATCTTAGCCTTGTTTTAGTGATTTATATTCTATTACGTGTTTTGATAGCTGGCCTCGGCCTCGGCCTTGGCCTCGGAGGTGGTGGCCTCGGCCTTGGCCTTGGCCTCGCGGTTGTGGCCTCGGCCTCGGCCTTGGCCTCGGAGGTTGTGGCCTCGGCCTTGGCCTCGGCCTCGGATGTTGTGGCCTCGACTACAACACTGATATCCACACATATTCACAATGGAAGTTATATGAAAAGTTTATTTCCAGAACGCGACATATCCATTTGAAACGGTGAGAATTGTGCACGGTTATGAAAATTTAAAGAATAAATACATATTTATAAACATCACTTTTCGTTTTATTGTATTCTTAAGTTGTGCTTTTGGGCAGCCAAGAGAGAGAGCAGGATTTTAAAAAGGGAACAAAATGGGATATATAGCATTTTGGAAAGTGTAGTAAAAATGCTATCAGTCGATTGTTGTTACATTATCGGTCTTAACCGATACTGTAACAAATATTGACCGATAGTGTAGTAACATTTACTACACTATCAGTCAATTTGTGTGACATTATCGGTTGGTGATACATTAGGCCAAAAAAAAAAAAGTCTCCGGTTTCTGGTATGCGCATCGGCAAAATGAAAAAGTTTTTTTTTTCAATGAAAGATGATGTCTCAAAACCGCCAAACTCACTGGTTTGACTGGAATCCTGCTGCTGCACAATTTTAACGTGTTTTTAGATGGGGTTATGATCGAGAATAAGCTTTATGTGGCCTCCCTGGACTCCCATATATTTGCACTAAGTTTAGTCGGGCACCATTTGCAGTCATCAGCCGACATTTGAAGCAAAAAAGTCAGGTAAAAAAAAAAAAAGCCGCGACGCCGCACCACTTTTTGGACAAGCTCCATACCAGAAACCGGAGACTTTTTTGGGGGGCCTTATCCGTTGGTTACTACATTATCAATTGTAACAGAGGTCAAAGTAGCCGCATGGCATATACATAATGGGAGTGGAATTACCCACCTATGTACACATCCAACTGAAACACAAAGTGCGGAAATGAAAATAAAAGTTAAAACTGCCTACAAAAGTATAATTCTATGGAAGTATGGAGTACACGGTAGCTATTAAATAAGAGTATAGGGAAGTTTCGATTCAAGCATAACTCTAATCGTAATATATTAAAGATTGGGGTCCTGACGAATATATCCTGTTGCAAATTATGTTTATTCTCAGCTGCACACATATATACATAAAATATTACAAATTACCAAATGCCATGAATATACAGAAAATTCCATGTATGTTTAATTTCATTTTTGTTCAACACAATGCACGCTGATTGCAGTTTTCTGCGTAATAATTTTTCAATTGTTCAAATGCATTAAAACAGGAATTGGGAAAAAGTCCAAATATTTGTTAAGGGTTTTTAGGACCATGCTTAATACAGAGTAGTAAGAGAACATGTTTGTTTGTCCTTGTCCATAACCAATCCACTTGAACTTTGCACAATGACCCGCATTATGAAAGTAAATGCGATACCAATGCACACACGGCATGCATGGTTACATGATTAGTATATATACAGTAACTCTGATTATTAAAAAATATAGCATTTTATATGAAAAGTCATTCTTCCTTAATTACACAAACTCGGTTTTAAGTTTTATCAGTACATTTAAAAACATGCCCTTGTAGATGCTAATATGTGACCTGTTCTGTCAAAATCTGACTTTTCTGGGCATAAGGTCGAAAATGATATTATTGTTAACATATGTTCTTTTTCCTTTTAATAGGTGGTTTAATTTTTGAAGCCGGTCATTCCTGCGCAAAGTTATGCTATTTTAAAGTTCATTGTGTCGAAAAGTAGAAAACGGAGAAAATGGCCACGAACGTCACAAAACAGTTATTTCTTTAACTGATATACATGTACCTTATCAAAATCATCAAAAATAGTATATGTAGAGTTCAAATTAGGGTTTCAAACTTTTATAAAATAGTTTAGACATGTTCAGGATCACAAATATGCACAAATTTGAAAATCGATAAAAATCACCCCCACAGCGTTTTTTTACCCTGTCTCAATTTCAACCTCTGCCCAGAAGCGTCTGCTTTTGACAGAACAGGTCACATATTATGATTCTTTGTTTGGCATGCATGTCAATAAAAAATCTGTTACTGGTTTTTATTATCAAACTACGTGTATAAATTCAGGCACTTACAACTGTACATGTACACGTATGTACCACAGCACGTACTGCACCAGTATTAATCATTTTTATATCAGGCCTCTAGTGGTAAAAATTAATCAGCGTATTGTACACGTATGCTTTTGTAAATACATGTACATGTAGTACCCAGATGAGGACAATATTGTATGTATTTTTGATGCTGTCCTCATCCGGGCGATTTCACAAATTTTGCTGGTTATAATTCCCGCACAATCAAGAGCGGAGAACCTCGATCGCAGTTGTCAAACAGAGCGCAACGCGCGGTACCGTCGCACGCGGACGCAGTAGGGTATGGCACACTGTTGTCATAAACACAATGGCAGTTTCGAGCGGCAAAAAAAATTACAAAAACAAAATATGAGGAGAAAAAGACGGCGTCCTGAAAGTTATTTCTAGCGGATCAAGTCAGCCTGATATAAATTATATTGGATGCTTTTGTTTTCTTGGGATACAAGAATATATTGCACTCGCTATCGCATGTGCAATATATCTCCTCAAAGACATCTAATATATAATTCTTCCAAAGAAAAAGTCCACTGAATGCTGGTAGTATAGGCTAAAAAAAAAGTCTCCGGTTTCTGGTATGGAGCTTGCCAAAAAAGTGGTGCGGCGACGCGGCTTTTTTTTTTTTTTTAAACTGATTTTTTTGCTTCAAATGTCGGCTGATGACTGCAAATGGTGCCCGACTAAACTTAGTGCAAATATATGGGATCCAGAGAGGCCACATAAAGCTTATTCTCGACCATAACCCAATCTAAAACCGCGTTAAAATTGTGCAGCAGCAGGATTCCAGTCAAACCAGTGAGTTTGGCGGTTTTGAGACATCTTTCATTGAAAAAAAAAACTTTTTCATTTTGCCGACGCGCATGGCTACGGCGACACGCGCGCATACCAGAAACCGGAGACTTTTTTTGGGGCCATATCTCATATAAATCTCTGATATGTCAAATAGATACAATTTTTCCAAAACACGCAGGATAATTAGGGATAAACTCAACCATTTTTTTCAAAGGACAAGTGAGGCATGTCAAAAACAGCGACCGTAACTAGAACAAAATCACATTCCTTAATTGATCTGTTTACCTGTCTCATAAACACTTACATATATATGTACATATATATGTATATATGTAACACTCAAAAATTGTGCTCGCTCATTTATTTAAAAAAAAATTATACATATCAACATTATTTTTACAGGTTAAAACATTGAAAAATTACAAACCAATAGTTACCAATGAGGTTTTCTTTATAGCTTGGTCTCAGAAAGTACCAAAATATACAAACAAAATCATTCCAATGAATTGTAAAATAGCCGATTAAAATCAAAATAACAAATACAGTCACTAGTATTAAGTTGCTTTTTTCTTTTTCCCCAATCTGTTTTTTTTTAATGCGTTTATGCTGATTTTACAAAATATACATGTATACAGATGTACATCAATATACTTGTACCCATCGACCCAAACATGTCAAAATCACTGTTATTGGGCTATGAACAGTCTTTCTGTTGCGCTTGCCCAGGGGCAGTGTTGATATGTGAGCGTCAAGAGTTGGTTACTGTTAATAATCATGTGCTGCTTACCGGTATACTCTGTATAGCGCTTCATCCAAAAATTTCAAAGAGCACTTCACATTTGACCTACATGTATCACGATAGAATCGCGTCAACGCAGCTTGTGAAATATTGTCCAGTTATATGAGATACAAATTAACGCGGACTGCGCAAAATCTGAGACAAACAAAATTTAACGTTCAAAATTCCCGTAGGGTTGTCTAAGGACTAACTCGAAAACAGCGATAGGTCAATTATTACCCTGGTCATTAGGCCATCAGACCAGTTTCTGCAGCAGCTCGAGATCAGCGCGTTCTGGTCTCTACCTTCGCAGGTACATACTCATACTCCTGGGTGGAGAGGCAATTGAAGTGTCTTGCCCAACAACACAAGCACCATGTTCCCTGTGGGGGTGGGGGGGTGTGGGTGGGGGAACCCACGTACCACGGCATGTGAGCACAACACCGCGTACATGTACATGTACAACCACAGCTCGTACTGTTCGTGTGGCTTTGATTGCAGCCAGATACTTAATACAGGTTGATCCAGATGTTTAATTCATCGGTCATATCAGCGACTTGTATACACTACTCTCTCTATGGAGACCTCTCTACCCCTCCTGGGGCTGGTCCTGGCAGTGTTGAACTCCTGGAGTGCCTTAAAGACAAAGTTCAGGGAGTAACTCGGTGTGTTTTGGAACAGCGGAGGGATGTTACTGATCCGCTTGTGGTCGATGATGGGAACAAAATGGGCATTATTCCCACGCTGCCTGAACTCTTGATCCATCAAGCGGAAGATGAACCTGGCAAATGATCAACAAAACATAAATATTAACAGTCGGTAACGAAATTTACACTGAATTTTAAGAAGTATATATACATGGTAAGTAAATAAAAAGCAAATGTCGGGACCATTGTTTTAGTGATGTTCTGCATGTAGCACTTTCAAAATCTAGGATGTAAAAGCCCAATTCATAAGCTTTCTTTTAGCACAAGAATCATTCAAATCACTCATGTAATTTTCAAGTTATGAAATTCTAAACACAACCACCCTTTTAAAGTTCTGTCCATGGATCACAAAAAAAGGTAAGTGTTCTTTCAGCAACGAAAACAAATCACATAGGAATGTGTTTGAATTGTTTTCGTTTTGCTGAAAGAATGCACACCTTTTTTGTGATCCGTGGACAGAACTTTAAAACAGTGGTTGTGTTTAAAATTCCTTAACTTGAAAATTACATGAGTGATTTGAATGATTTTTGTACTTAAAGAAAGCTTATGAATTGGGTTTTTATATCCTAGATTTTGAAAGTGCTACATGCAGAACTTTACAAAAACAATGGTCCCGACTTTTGGGTTTTTTTCACCCTGTATATTCGAGTCTCCTAAAGTAGCGCACTTCAATGTTTCCCTTGACTTTCCTCATGCAGTGTTTGCAAAACCGCTTTGTTGACAAACTTCAAATTCATTCAGTGAAATATGGTACTTTTACCTTAATTTTTGCTGTTGTACCTCTGTGAACAATATCAGTGTCATGAAATTTCTTCCAAAATTCAAAAACAGAAATTGGGCACAAATTCAGCCGAGTGTTCCCTAACACGGCTTACTTGAACAAATCTCGGAAAATCCCAAGTTAACTTTTAAGAATTTCTTTAGTTTGTCAGAAAATTGTGTTCTTATTTATAGGATTATTAAATCCCTGGGATTTACATAATATGTAGCTGAATTTGAGGAGCATAATAGCAGCAAAATGCAATTGTGATGTAATCAAATATTCATGTGCAAAACTCAGAGAACGAACAAGAAACATGCTGAACAGAATAAAAACTAATATTAATGAACAGGTTCAAAACATTTCAAATGAAAATTCCAATGTGAAATAAAAATTAATTAAAGTTTCAATTTAAAATGAAAATTCAAATTTCAAAATTAGAACTCAAATTTCAAATAATTCAAATTAAACTTAAAATTCAAATTTCAAATAAAAAAAACAACTTTCAAATGAAAATTGAAAAATAAAATCTGACCTTGTGTTTAAAGGTGACTGTACTCGACCAGATACCTCCTCAATATAGTCTTTGTTGAAGATGACGACGATGTATGTTGCCTGCAAGAAACAAAACCCACCAATTTGCATAACAAATTCAAGATCTGTGAGTCATTCATGATACCTTATTCAAATGTTCAGGCAACAAGCCCAATTTTGACCCCTAAAAAGTCCTCTGTCATTGTTTATCCTGCATTACTTTTGACCCGATAGACTTGTGTTTTTCATTCTTTCTACTGAATGATACGATTTGGATGGACTCATGTCTTCGCCTGCAATCAGGGACCCCCTATCGTCCCTCTTTAACTTTTTGGGCAGACCTCCCATATGTTTTGTACACGTTCGCCAAATTGGGGACCTTCGGGAATTGGGGACCCTATTGCCCTGTATTGTTCAACATCCCCTACTGAATGCAGAAACAAACTCACACCCACAATTCCCTGACTACGTTCGAAGTAGGAACTTACCCTTTGGAAGTGGTCACGAGTGGTGGCTTGTCTTTGTTCATCGGAAACAGAGTCCATCTTTTCGTCTACAATGACATATTGCCCTTGCTCCTTCAACGCCATGCCCAAATCAAATGCCTTTTTGAAGGACTTGTAGGGGTAGGTAATGAACCAACACAGCTCTGTAAGAGTCAATCAGAACGGTGAATCGATAAAATAAATACACAATAAAAGTTAATCTGAATATGCTACTCATCAAGTTTTTTTGGAAATATCTACCATTTGTTCACCGGCCAAAAAGAGTTCAACTTTCTGAGACTACAGGTTGTCCTACTAAAAAAAAATTAAAAATTGGGCTAGTATTCAAAATCGTGTCTAATGATTTGCCGAGTAGAATTATTGGTCTTCCAAATGCTTTTTAGTTGGTTTCATTAGGATGTTTTGTTCAAAAGATACAGCAATCACAATACGGGACTTGAAAAACTACTTAAGCAACTTTTGTTTTGTTCACATGTACGGTAGATCGCCTGGATTCCAAAAACACTTTTGTCCAAATAATAAACTGATAAGCTGCACTAACACTTTTGGCCCATCCTTTTGTGTGTTTCTCTAACTGCGCTTTCTCACTTTCAAGGAAAGTGGCCCGAGATGATTTTCAACCCTTGAGTTCGATGAAGCATAGCGTTTGTTCCAATGCATCAAGTTGAATAAAATAAAGTGTGCACGGTAGATTGGTTATCTGACTTTAACCCTTTCCTTACCATGGGCGACTTTTGTCCACAAGAAAAACCCCCCTGCTGGTTCCCATGGGCGACTTTAGTCGACCAGGAAACCACACACAGAACACCCTCAACACAGATATATTCACTACTTTTCAGAAAGGCGGCATGTTGATATGTTTGGCCGCCCATACATCAACTATATACCAGCTGAAAGAGTGTTATCGGATCGTTCTAATGGTGTAGTTTATTCATAGTGTTGACATTACAAAAAAAATGAGAAAAGTGCTTCAGAAGTATCCACGCACAAATTGAGGTATGGAGTGCCATTTGGTCATGTGGTGAAATGGCTTGCAGTTTGATAAATGGAACCAGATGAACAAACAGGCATAACTTTCTTATATTTGCACATATGGACTTCATTTTTACATCACATAAAAGAGTAAGGTTCAAGGAACAAACTTTACACACAACACCTATGATTTAAATCACTCCCCCAGTAAAAATCTGGGTTGGAAAAAAAGTGAGTTTTGGACTTGTGGTCATTTTGTTCACGCTCTATTGATTTCCGCATGACTGAGCAAACAATTTGGTCCTGGGGAGAGCCAAGTCAATAAACAAGGTGGTAATGAAAGGGTTAAGAGGTAATTTGAAAACATTCCAAAATTCACATGCAATATACATACATGTACCTTGGTTTTCGACTGTTAGGTTCTTTGTGGGACAAGCTGTAGCACTAGCTCTGGAAGTCTGTTGCACATGGGTCATTCTATAAATTTGGGGTCCAAAGTGTGACATTTTACCCGTTCCTGTTACCTTTGAACTTTGTAATTTTCCATTCAATTAAGCATCATCAAAAGTGACTTCAAATGATTGTTTATTTGTTGGGTAGGTAGTTTGCTATTCATAATCACTCTTGGAGGAAGACTGCATTAAGGAGTGCATCAGAATTATACAATCACAGATGTCAGATGTAACAGGGACGGGGAAAAAAGTGGACCCCAAATTTATAGAATGACCCACATGCATGTGTCTCACCGATAAAGGAAGAATGTAAAACTTGACTTACTTTGGTTTGGGTCCAGAACTGGAACAGGAGATGCACCTGCTGAGGTTGAACTCACTCCGGAGAGAGAATGGAGTGGTGAAATGTGGCTGTGTACTGGCTCTCCGTGGCACATTTCTTGATTAGATTGCTCAGTGTCAAAGATCGTCATCTGCGTGCCATCACTCTTGAAAGGGTGCCACACTTTGCTTTGTCCAGGTGGTGGCCAGGTGAAACAGGCACTGTCACGATCCCTGTCATGCCTGTTCGTCTGTCGAAGCCGGTGAGGATTTGGATCCGACTGAAACCCATTGGAACTACCAGATCCATCCGTGTTTAGAGACCGATTACTCCTATTAAAGTTCTGTGGGTCTTGTCCAGATTGGGGTCCTGGGGCTTTGTGATGGTACATAGACTGAGAAGTCGGATGAGTCGCATGTCCCCTGGCATTGGTAACCTGTTGTGGAGTAGGGGGCATGGTAGTGTCTGGAATGTCACTCGGTGGCAGATGCGGGATTCCATTGTCGGAGGCGCTCATCTGATCTGGCCAGTCGTGATAGGATGATTCCCGTGGGGAGGGATGGCCGTTGGATCGGCTGTGCGCATTGTTACTTTCATAGCAATGAAATGATGGATCGTGACCATGTTCATAATGCTGACTGGATGAGACACTGTGACATCTGTCACTGTCTGTTGGAGCTACCGGATCAAGGAAAGTGCCCGCTGAAGAAGAAAGAATCGTACCTTTGCATGAAAACATGTAGAGCCATTCGAAAATATACAGTTTAGACAAACTGAAACTTGAATTGTTACACTACATGTGTTGCTACACAACATGTGTTGCTACACTACATGTGTTGCTACACAACATGTAACAAACTGAGAAAGATGCATCAGAAATGAATGTGGTAAAAAAAGAAACTGTCAATAATAATGTAACAGTTGTGAATAATATTGTACATACATGTACACGTTGATCACTCACCTGACATCATTTCACTGATTAAAGTCGCGACGTCTGTTCGCGGTGGGTCTATGTTTTGCAACGTGTAGATTAGCACGTGTACAGGCACGTCTTGATCTACGCTCAGTCGTTGCTGCCATTCCTTCAGAACTTTAGCGGTTGGTGAAAAGTCTGGATGCTGACACTCAAACACTGTGAGCTGCCATTGAAAAGATTCAAACATTCCAAATTTCAATTTTTCAGTAGCCCTTAGAAGCAAGCCAGCTGCAGTCCACAAAGTTAAAGATTGGTTTATGAATATTTCCTTGGTAAAGGAAGCTGTGGAAAGGGCCTCATTTTCAAGCAAGCCAACAGTTCTGCAATGATGAAACCTTGTACTCTGCTTTCCAACTGTAATATGTATTTAGTTTCAAATCGCTAAAGAAAGTGAATGCATCAAACGAAAGGTAAAGACTTTAATCTTTAACCCTAACCGCCCGGAATCCTCCAAAATCCTTTTTGCAAATTGGAGGAATTTGCAGGATTGAGGTTACATGGCCAAAGTGCGTTGCTGATTTCGGAGTATGCACTGTGTCAAGGTCTTGGGCTGGACCTTGTGTTGTTTATGCTCAGTCGTGCATAAATGTAGTCCTTGATTATACATGTGCTTGACATCCTCCGCACTGCTCCAGGATGTCACTGCCTCTGCCTCAACCCATTGACAGTCATAGCCGGAGGATTTTGCAGGATTCAGGCCGTGGTCACCCCTCCATGGACCGTATTCAAGAAATATAATGGAGGAATTTGCAGGATTGAGGCTACATCCTAGCAAAAAGACCTAGGGAGTTAGGGTTAAACTAAAAAGTTTCTAGCTGTTATCCAAATAATAGGTCCCTGAATATATCAACTTACCTCAATCCATTCAACAGTGAATGTTCGTGGATCCAGGGAAGCGGCAAAAAGCCTCCAATCCGAAGAAGACCGAGGATTTAATTTCTTGCCCAAAGCATTGGTTGCTATGTAGCTAATCCGTGGCCTTTGACGTGGCAACGTCGTACACGACATCTTGGAATTCATGACTGCACACTCACTGTCAAAGATGGATGACAGTGGCTACATGACACCTAGAGAAAGACAAACAAACAAACAACTGAAATAAACTTCAGAAGATGTGAGGGTCAGACAACTCTCTTTGGAAAGTCCTCAATTTCCAGCACTATATTTCACCTTTCAAAACCCTTTTAGTCAGGCAAATTCAAAATATTTTGAAACGTCTGATAATTCTCCTTGCCAACTGCACTGGGTATAGCAGGGTTACTTACATAATCATCGCAAAGACTATGTAACATAACAGTTATTGTGGAAAAACCCCTTCCACATGCCCAACGGAAGAATAAAAAAACCTAAAATCCATGAATATTTTTAGAGGGTTAAACTTGTTTGGATTTATAGCCTTCAGAAGTTCATTGGGCTTGCCTGGGCGCATAACTGCAGTACATGTATTATGTACATTGCACCCAATCGCCAATTTCTGAATACACCCATTCAAATCATAATAACATGTACATCAACTACTTTTTGTAAAGGTGAGTTTAACTGTAGATTTGAGATTGCAAAACTTTAAACCATACATGTACCTAGGCTACACGATGTACTTACAGCAGATCACATGATGATAGTCTAGACGTCTTTAGTTTGCGAGGCCAGAAAGGGTATATTCCTAGCCTACCAGTGCCAACATGACCAATGCGCATTTGTGCCACAACACATAATGGTATACGTGTACATGTAGAGCACTATCTATGATAAATACTGCAGTAAACTGCAGTGCAGCGTACCAAGTTCCGCTCATGAACAAAGTCCATTTCGTTCATGACCAGCATATGCCACACCTTCAGCTTTGTGATTGGCCCCCCAAAAAAGGTTGTGTTTCTGGTAATACTGCCCAAACAGAACGGGTCGGTAGGTAGGTTTTTTCAAACATGTACACGTGTACAATGTACTTTCCGTATACATTTACACAAGTATATATTGCAGGCATGCAACTGGGAAGTCACACAAAAAAGAGAAAATTCAAATCTTTTCAAGACTTTGTACAGTGTTTTTCTATTTTCAATGGCACACATGGGAAGTTAAAAAAAGGGGAAATCAGCTGATCCGAGGAAAAGTTGCATGCCTGATATTGGAGGACAAATTATGGACAGACCTGTAGATAAACTTGTAAGGATCGAGGAGCTTAGTATATTGCATTAACTTACAAGTAGTCCAGACTTGTACTTGAGGTATTTTTTTTTACAAATACATGTACAATGTATATGAGGAAGAAACCTCAATCAAAAGTTACCAACTACACGTATAAAATTGAAAAAAAAAAAATTCAACTGCCGACCCTACTCGGAGGGGTTACAATAAACGCAACGTTTTTCTATTCTGGCCTTGTCAATACATTGTACATATCACAATCACATTCAATCTAGAGTTGGACCCCTTGGCTAGGTTGCCTTTTCAAAACAGCCAAAAAACCGAGGTCAAGTAGCAGTACAATTGAATACACTTCATTATATTTGGAAAGATGTATTGAAATCAGAAATTTGCATGTACTGTATTATAACTCACCAGAGCGTAACGTTATAAAGTTGTCTGTATGCAACGTACAATGTACAGTACATGTACGGTAGTTGCGATTATAGGCCTATTTTCACTGTCAATGTTATGCTGCTAAATTTAGCAGCCATCTCATGAAATGAAGACTTTAATTATTTTTCTTCAGGTTGTTACAGGAGAAAATATTTACATTAAATAATATTCATAAATTTACCTCAGACAGTTTAGCTATTCCTACTGGTCGAGAGCCCGTCACGTGGCCGGTCTTAAACGGATGATAAAGACATGGCTAGCTGGTCTTAAACACTTTTCCAGTGTCACAATAAAATGTGGACTCCTAAAAATCCATTGCCTCTTACCGTTTCATTGGTTGAACGTTCACAATCATCACGTAAGCATGCGCAACACTACCAGCGAGTCAGAATATTAAAGTTCTAAATTCAAAACGCAATGCCCCAAGTGCGTTCTGTGCGACAACGCACAGAACGTGCCACGCACGCGTCAATCTCCATAAAAGGGTTGTTTACATCTTACTCGCCAGCTGAACACTCCATTATTTTGCTAGAGGGATGTTTCAAAAAGCATGAAGTGAACTTGTTGAACAAAATCGGGATTTTTTGAGCGAATTATTGGAATTTTTTTTACCGAAGAGGTATTTACATATGTATGAATGGGAATAAATATCTGCTCGGTCGGTATTTATCACTCTGTTTAAGACCGCTTAGAGTCTGGGTGCTGATAATTACCCTCGCCTCCGGCTCGGGTTATTATCAGATTTAAATGTGTATTAAATCAATAGCACACCTCTTGTTATTTTCTCCTTTTTTTTCCCATTTTTTTTGGGGGGGGGGTGCAAGGACTGCAAGCGCCCCCCCCCCCCTTGCCTTATCCTGTGACGCCCATGCTACCATATTTTGGAGATAAAGGTGCAATCATTTGTGGAATGATCACCATGTTAATAAAGACAAAATTGTTTTAAACATTGGGACTTCATTCTTCACAGGCTTTTATTTATCAGACCTGTGATTTTTTTTTTTACTTGTTTTGTTTTTTTTAGGAGCCTAATTCTTTTCATTTTTTTATTTTTTTTAAATCAAAGATTTCAATCAACCCCGACTTCAGCAAGGGCGGATCCAGGGGGGGGGGGCCAAAGGGGGCCATGCCCCCCCCCCCCAAACGAAACCAATTTTTTTATTTTTTTATGTGACATCGCAATAAAGGCAGGCAATGAGTACACCACCATCTTTTCCTAAAAAAAAATTGGTTAAAGTGGTCAGAAATTGCCTCAGATCGCACCACAGAGCATCTAGAATCCAACAAAATTTCGGGGCCCTTAAGCGGGCCCTGAACCCCACGCCGTAATTTTTTTGACCCACTTTGTTGGGGGACCAAAATTTGTTTTGGCCCCCCAAAAAATTGTGTTCTGGATCCGCCCTTGGACTTCAGGACCCCATTTTTAAGGTCTATATTGGCTGTTATCATTCCAAATGACTTAGTGTTACAACCTCTTGCAAATTGCAATCTTCTCATTGTCGTAGTTTTCCAAATTTCAATGTAGGCCTAGTATTTGGCGATCATGTAGTTTTGGGCCCAGTTCCCTATAACTAAGCTTGAGAGAACAAAATCCACTTTCAATATTGCCTACCAAACCTGGCAACATTACAAACATGCAGATCTACACTGTATGTAAAAGATTGAGGGCGGGTTTTGAACTTTTGAGGGAAATCTTGGAATAAATGGATGATAATATTGACAAAACGCGACACGAACAATATTAAAAAAACGTCAGTGAAGGGCAAAACCTAATTTGATGAACAATATTACTAGATGCCGATCACTGCGATCATGTAGGCCTACTGCTTCAAAAATCGTAATTTCTACCCCAAACTGTTGAAAATTACAACAAGGTGTCATTAGGATTGACACTGACAGAAGTTTCCTTTAGGCGAAAAATTGTTGAATGATAAAATTTACTTGTTTATTTAACATGTTTAAGATCACCTTAAAATGTGAATACCATTACCATGCATAAAAAGTGAATTCAAATTAGCTTGAGTAACTCCAGCTCAGTCTAATGCTTATCATTACAGCTGGTGGAGTTACTCAAGCTATAGGCCCTCAATTTGCTCAAAGAAAGTCCATTTTTAACGTAGGCCTAGTTCTACAACATGTAGTCCAGCAACTAGCCTAGTGGTACAACCATTCCTCCATGGTACAACAATTCAATACAATTTGAAAAGAATACGTTTTGTGTGGCCTGGACTGCTACAATGCTAAACTACCGCCGCCCGATCGCGCGAGTAGCACCATGGAGCTATTGTGTTTTATAGCTCCATGGTAGCACTAGCACTAGCAGTGCTGAGTGGCCCGCAATTCGCAACAACAGTGCAAGTGTTTATTTACCGCAGTGTTTCATACCGTTTCATTCACGTCACATGTATTGTTCACAAAATGCGCACAATTTCGATACAATCTTCCTCGACAACAATTCATTCTCTATTCTACTTACCAATTATACACTACTTATTGTCATCATGGCGAGGGAAATATAGAAATCCCTGTCCCATCAGCCTGGAAGATGAAAGACTAAAAGTACATGTACGTGTAATACATAATGTGTATTGTACAGTACATGTACATGTACTTTTTGTGGGCCGGCCCTATCATCAATATGCATGCAAGCAAGTTACAAATTATGCATTATGTATTTTATATTGACGTCAGTCCACAGTATAGAGGGCGGTAGAACCATTTAGCTCAGAATTATTTTTTTTTTTACTGTAGAAAAAATTTGAAACATCGGCAAAAAAAATACACGACCAATGCTTAGAGACAGTGGCGTAGCCGCGGGGGGTGGGGGACAGCCCCCCATGAAACCTTGTCGCACCCCAGTCGCCCCCCCCCCCCCCCTGAGATTTTCAGTTTCTAAAAAAATGTTCATTGATCTACATGACACCCTCCATGAAATG
Source organism: Patiria pectinifera (assembly GCA_029964075.1). Classification (NCBI taxonomy): domain Eukaryota; kingdom Metazoa; phylum Echinodermata; class Asteroidea; order Valvatida; family Asterinidae; genus Patiria; species Patiria pectinifera. The sequence continues at coordinate 25,991,135 of CM057148.1, forward strand.
TTCCAGCCCCCCCCCCCCCTGAAAAATTCCTGGCTACGCCACTGCTTACAGACATTGACAAAGTCATTTACATATAAAAGAAATAACAATGGTCCAAAAATAGATTTTTGAGGGACTCCACATGTTAAGGGTCATGTTGAGGGAGTGTCATTAACTGATACATAATTATCCTGGAACAATCACATTGATTATCTATGTAAAATTGCTTCCAGAAATATCGGCGTTCTCAATAGAATCAAGTTCTATATGTCCCTAAGTATATTCTCTTATCTCTGTACATCACTCTAATTGGCTTACATCAATTATGGAATTTTAGTGTGGAGGAACACTTCTCAAAAATCAATTAACCGATTATTGTTACTAAAAAAAAAGCTCTACGAATTATTAATCATACTAGCTACCTTGCCCATACAGATCCGCTTTTTCTACAAGATAGGATAATGAAAATAAATGATTTATATTATTATTAACTTGGTATTTTTATGTTTCAGCTAACAAAAAAAATAATCTTCCCGAATCCATTTCATCGATGTTTTACAGTAACAGAACTTTACATACCCATCATTAACTAGACAGGCCAATGACTTCCATTTGCCTTCAGTAAGGACATCCATTGCAAAGAAAAATATTAAATTTGAAGGCCCTATACTTTGGAATTCCCTTGCCAAATCTATTAAAACATCGCTATCCATTTCTACATTCAAAGTTAGGATCAAACAATTTATTTCCAACAATGCTCGTGAGCCCTATTATTATCCCTTGTTGGTATTAATTCTTTCTTTTGATATTTATTTATTACTCTGTGCTTCTAGTAATGCTTTAAGCCATATCATTCATTTATTTGTTTATATTTTTCTCGCATAGCACCATGGTCTATTTTGAGCCCTGTACACAAAATGTGGCTTTATATTATCATTTTAATTTTCTTTAATATTCTGTTAAATTCATCGTCTTGTCATTCAGTTTATTTCTTTATGCTTATACTATTGCTTTAAGCATGCAATTTTTCTTTATTGCCATTTTCTTTAATGCTATTTCCTATGGCGTGTCAAACGTTGCAATATTCAATATTTTGCAATATATATGTTGATGTTCAATATGTGTTTGTTAGCTTTTACATTTATGTGCGATGTTCAATATAAGTGTGCGATGTTTTTCATTATTTGCGCGATGTTTAATATATCGGTGCGATGTTTTACAATATATGTGCGATGTTCAATATATGTGTGCGATGTTTTACATTTATATGCAATTTTCAATTTATGTGCGATGTTTTTGACGATATATATGTGCGATGTTTTCAATATTATGTTCGATTTTTTGCATTAAATGTGCGATGTTTTTCGATACAATTGTGTGTGTTGTTTTACAATATATTTGCGATATTCTCAAATATGTGAGCAATGTTTCACACATATGTTTGACATTTCGAGCTATTTGTATTCGATGTTTCATCGGTATGTTTGCATTCCATTACTGGACCAAGCCCAGTCTACTGTGGCTTTCGCGAACCCGTGAATCCCGGGTTCGTATTCATGAGCCCCCTACTAAGATAATGGCTATTTAATCAGTTGATGACCATAAATATGTTCTTGATAAGCACTCATGTATATGCGTCTGTTGTTTAGAGCCAGCCTGCCTCCCATCAGAATTTGAGTGATGAGTGATGCGCCAGTTAAGTGCTGGAAAGCTACCTACAGCTAAGAAAGCCACTTTAGACTGGGCTTGGTCCAGTAATGGATCTTTTGCATGTATGCATTTGATATTTCCCTTTTCATTCTATGTTTCTTAAGAGTCAAAGTCTGGTTACTAGACCGCAAAAGTCTGACTATTTTGCCTAAAGTCAGTGTATGAGACGTCAGGGGATCGCGTAAAGTGATTAGAGCCAGACCTAAACGGTAAAAACCGGAATTGTGGGTAATTCTTTAAGCATACGCAATGCGTTCATCATTGTTTGGGCAGTACCCCCAGCTGTGCCTGTACTACCCATAGTAGTGTTATGTGCATCATCTATGCATTGAGGAGTGCATGACACATGGTCTGAGCTCCAAGGCCGATGTGCACCTGTCCCGTTTAATGATCCAGTTACCTGATAATTTGTTTGAAAAATTCCAGATGTAAAATTGGGCAAAATTAGATGCTTATGAAAAAAAATCAGATTTGTATTACAAATCAAAAATTGTAAGGGGTTAACCTTTGCCAAATTAGGGCAAAATCAGATGTTTCTGGAAAATTGCAGATTGAAAGGGGTTAACCTTGCATTTTAAGCAAAATTGGGCAAAATGAGATTTTTATGAAAAATCTCAAATTGTAAGGGGTGAACCTTGCATTTTTTTGCAAAATAGTTTATGAAAAATGTCAGATTGTAAGGGGTGAACCTTGCATTTTTTTAGTAAAATCGGGAAAAATCAGATGTTTCTGGAAAATTGCAGATTGTATGGGATTAGATGTTTATGAAACATTTCAAATTGGAAGGGTGTGAACATTGCATATTTTAGCGAAATTGGGCAAAATCATCAGATGTTTCCGAAAAATTTCAAATGTAAGGGATTATCCTTGCTTTTTTATTTAAATTTGGCAAAGTTAGATGTTTATGAATTTTTATGAAATTTTTGAAATGTTTATGAAATTTCAAATGATAAGGGGTTAACCTTGCATTTTTTAAGCGAAATTGGGGGGAAAATCTGATGTTTCTGGAAAATTGCAGATTGTAAGGGGTTAACCTTGCTTTTTAAATACGATTGGGAAAAATTAGATGTTCATGAAAAAATTCAAATTGTAAGGAGTAAACCTTGCATTTTTTTTTAAAGCAAAATAGGACACAATCAGATGATTCTGTAAAATTGCAGATTCTTATAGGGCTTAACCCTGTATTTCTAGCAAAATTGGGCAAAAAGAAATGTTTATGAAAATTTTTAAATTGTAAGAGGTGTACCTTGTATATTTAGTAACATTTGGCAAAATCAGATTTGTATGAAAAATCTAAAATGGTAAGGGGTTAACCTTGCTTTTTTTAGCAAAATTTGGAGCATATTTTACTAAAATTGGGCAAAATCAGATGCTTCTAAAAAATCCAGATGTAAAGTTTCCACAAAAACAGCTGTTGAAAAAGAGCCCAATGTTGAACTTTACTGAGTCTGAGGTCTATCGAGGGGACGATCCTTATTTCCACTCCCGGAGATTCGCTGACAGTCTCTATTTTTCTTTTTAAGAAAGTCGAAATAGCTGAAGAGGGAGGTGAGTATCTATATGTGCCCAGATACAAAGAGTAGCAATCTACGCGTCTGCCTTTGAAAATACACAATTGCGGTGTTCACTGTTGCGTAATGATCCGCCTAGCACACGACTGTTTTGCACATTAGGCTGTGTTATGCAGCTTCCTAACAAACCAAACACACTGGGCTCATTATATCGACTTGTTTTTACCCATTAAGGTAAAGCAAATGGACCCAGTAATCTTCCTGGCGCCTTTGCTCACCTATAAAGACAACTTTTCTCAGTTTAAGGACAATTCTAAGGTAACGAAATGGCCGAGTGGTTACGATTCGTCGTCCACGGTTAGCGGGGTCCCGGGTTCGAATCCCGCTGGTGTCTTTTTGGTTTTTAACGAATGAGTTCAATTATTCACTATAAGAGATTTAATTTCCCGTCGTAAAGTACCAACAGTACCTTAGCTTAATCGGTAAGCACTGCTGCTGGTACTGTCCGCGAGTTCCAGGTTGGCGCCTTCGTACAGGTTCAGGGCATGTGGTCCACTCGGAGGATCAGGGCTTAGGGGCCGCCCTGTTCCTCCCTTAGCTCTTTGCTTTTACATGGTGCCTGGCCCTCCGGGGTTATATGGATGGATAGGGAAGGAAGTGTGTATTGGTCGGGGACGCCGAGACCCCGGAAGAGAACTAAGGGATCGGCTGGGGCATTGTTATGGCTCAGACCGATCCCTGAAAGCTTGACTAGCACATAACTTTTTGATTTTTTTTTACCCTCTATCTTTTATACTTTGGTTTAGTTTGATATCTACAGCTGCTCGGCAGGTCTACGGGTAGTATCAAAATTGAAACAAAGGTGTATGTCATAAATCAATGAATATTTTATAATTGACTATAATCAAAACGGAGTTTCGTTTGATCAATTTGACTATATCATTATATAATGACGCGATTGCCAATTGACGTAAGAAACGCCATAAATTATACCGGGAAAGAATAAAGATGTACATTGTAATATAAATATTATTTATACATCTTTCAAATAACGTGTCTTTAATTGTGAGCATTCCAAACAATACAGTAATTCGCAATAGTAATAGAATGGTATATGATAGCACGATCAATGCGTCTCTATTAAATTTAAAAATATATAATTTAGGCCCCTATGTGTGAAATATTCTTTGATTGACTATGAGCATTCCATACGAATGAGTTAATTCGCAAAATATAGCAACAGCAAAAGAGAGAGGAAAAAGAGAAAATTCCTTTACCCTAAAAACTAGGAAAATAATTTGTTTTAAAAAAGTCAAATGAGACACTTTATGTATTGATTTAACAGTTTGCAAGGGGTTAACCTTACATTTTAGCAAAATTGGAAAAAATCAGATGTTTCTGGAAAATTGCAGCTTGTAAGGGGTTAACCTTGCATTTTTAGTAAAATTGAGATGTTTATGAAACATTTCAAATTGTAAGGGGTGAACCTTGCTTTGTTAGTAAAATTGGGAACATTTAAATGTTTATCAAAAATTTCAAATTGTCAGTGGTTAACCTTGCATTTTTTAGCAAAATAGGGCAAAATCAGGCGTTTATGGACAATTTCAGATTGTAAGGGGTTAACTTTGCAGTTTTAGCAAAATTGGGCAAAATCAGATTTGCATGAAAAATCAAAAATTGTAAGGGGTTAACCTTGCCAAATTAGGGCAAAATCAGATGTTTCTGGAAAATTGCAGATTCGAAGGCGTTAACCTAGCTTTTTTAAGCGAAATTGGGAAATATCAGATGTTTCTTGAAAATTGCAGATTGTAAGGGGTTAACTTGGCATTTTTAGCATAACTGGGCAATATCAGATTTATATGAAAAATCTCAAATTGTAAGGGGTGAACCTTGTATTCTTAGCGAAATTGGGCAGAATCAGATCTTTCTGGAAAATTTCAGATTGTAAGGGGTTAACCTTGCTTTTTTAGTAAAATTGGGCAAATTTAAATGTTTATGAAAAATCTTAAATTGTAAGGGGTGAACCTTGAATATTTTAGCAAAATAGGGCAAAATCAGGTGTTTATGAAAAAAGTCAGATGGTAACTGGTTCACCTTGCATTTTTAGCAAAATTGGGAAAAATCAGATTTGTATGAAAAATCAAAAATTATAAGAGGTTAACCTTTGCCCAATTAGGGCAAAATCAGATGTTTCTGGAAAATTGCAGATTGAAAGAGGTTAACCTTGCTTTTTAAGCGAAATTTGGAAAAATCAGAAGTTTCTTAAAAATTGAAGATTGTAAGGGGTTAACTTGGCATTTTTAGCAAAATTGGGCAATATCAGATTAATATGAAAAATCTCAAATTGTAAGGGGTGAACCTTGTATTTTTAGCGGAAACTTTACATCTGGATTGATAGATCTGATTCTGCCCAATTTTAGTACAATATGCTCCAAATTTTGCTAAAAAAGCAAGGTTAACCCCTTACCATTTTAGATTTTTCATACAAATCTGATTTTGCCAAATTTTACTAAATATACAAGGTACACCTCTTACAGTTTAAACATTTTCATAACATTTCTTTTTGCCCAATTTTGCTAGAAATACAAGGTTAAGCCCTAACAATCTGCAATTTTCCAGAATCATCTGATTGTGTCCTATTTTGCTAAAAAAATGCAAGGTTAACCCCTTACAATTTGAAATTTTTCATAAACATCTAATTTTTACCGAATTTCACTTAAAAAAAGTAAGGTTAATTCCTTGCACAGGAATTTTTTTCAGAAACATCTGATTTTGCCCAATTTTGCTAATATATGCAAGGTTCACCCCTTACAATTTGAGATTTTTCATAAAAATCTCATTTTGCCCAATTTTGCTTAAAATGCAAGGTTAACCCCTTTCAATCTGCAATTTTCCAGAAACATCTGATTTTGCCCTAATTTGGCAAAGGTTAACCCCTTACAATTTTTGATTTTTCATACAAATCTGATTTTTCCCAATTTTGCTAAAAATGCAGGGTGAACCCTTTACAATCTGAAATTTTTCATGATCACCTGGTTTTGCCGTATTTTGCTAAAAAATGCAAGGTTAACCGCTAACAATTTCAAATTTTTCATGCACATTAAAATTTGCCCAATTTTACTAAAAAAGCAAGGTTAACCCCCTTACATCTGAAAATTTCAGATGTAAGGGGGTTAACCTTGCTTTTTTAGTGCCCTAATTTGGCAAAGGTTAACCCCTTACAATTTTTGATTTTTCATACAAATCTGATTTTTCCCAATTTTGCTAAAAAAGCAAGGTTAACCCCCTTACATCTGAAATTTTTCAGAAACATCTGATTTTGCCCAATTTTGCTAAAAATGCAAGGTTCACCCCTTACAATTTGAGACTTTTCATAAAAACCTGATCTTGCCCAGTTTTGCTAAAAATGCAAGGTTAACCCCTTTCAATCTGCAACTTTCCAGAAACATCTGATTTTGCCCTAATTGGGCAAAGGTTAACCTCTTGCAATTTTTGATCTTTCATACAAATCTGATTTTTCCCAATTTTGCTAAAAATGCAAGGTGAACCCCTTACAATCTGACATTTTTCATAAAAAGCTTTAAATTTGCACAATTTTACTAAAAAAGCAAGGTTAACCCCTTACAATTTGAAATTTTTCATTCACATCTTATTTTGCCAAATATCACTAAAAAAGCAAGGTCAACCCCTTAAAATCTGAAATTTTCCAGAAAGATCTGATTTTGCCCAATTTCGCTAAAAATACAAGGTTCACCCCTTACAATTTGAGATTTTTCATAAACATGTTATATTGCCAAATATCACTAAAAAAGCAAGGTTAACCCCTTAAAATCTGAAATTTTCCAGAAACATCTGATTTTGCCCTAATTGGGCAAAGGTTAACCCCTTACAATTTTTGATTTTTCATACAAATCTGATTTTTCCCAATTTTGCTAAACTGCAAGGTTAACCCCTTACAATTTGATATTTTCCATAAACATCTGATTTTGCCCTATTTTGCTAAAAAAATGCACGGTTAATCCCTAACAATTTGAAATTTTTCATGCACATTAACCTTTGCAAATTAGGGCACTAAAAAAGCAAGGTTAACCCCCTTACATCTGAAATTTTTTCAGAAACATCTGATTTTGCCCAATTTTGCTAAAAATGCAAGGTTCACCCCTTACAATTTGAGATTTTTCATAAACATCTTATTTTGCCAAATATCACTAAAAAAGCAAGGTTAACCCCTTTCAATCTGCAATTTTCCAGAAACATCTGATTTTGCCCTAATTGGGCAAAGGTTAATCCCTTACAATTTTTGATTTTTCATACAAATCTGATTTTTCCAATTTTGCTAAAAATGCAAAGTGAACCCTTTACAATCTGAAATTGTTCATGAACACCTGGTTTTGCCGTATTTTGCTAAAAAAATGCACGGTTAATCCCTAACAATTTGAAATTTTTCATGCACATTAACCTTTGCCAAATTAGGGCACTAAAAAAGCAAGGTTAACCCCCTTACATCTGAAATTTTTTCAGAAACATCTGATTTTGCCCAATTTTGCTAAAAATGCAAGGTTCACCCCTTACAATTTGAGATTTTTCATAAAAATCTGATATTGCCCAGTTTTGCTAAAAATGCAAGGTTAACCCCTTTCAATCTGCAACTTTCCAGAAACATCTGATTTTGCCCTAATTGGGCAAAGGTTAACCTCTTACAATTTTTGATCTTTCATACAAATCTGATTTTTACCAATTTTGCTAAAAATGCAAGGTGAACCCCTTACAATCTGACATTTTTCATAAAAACCTGATTTTGCCCTATTTTGCTAAAACAAAAGGCAAGGTTCACCCCTTACAATTTGAGATTTTTCATAAACATTTAAATTTGCACAATTTTACTAAAAAAGCAACGTTAACTCCTTACAATTTGAAATTTTTCAGAAAGATCTGATTTTGCCCAATTTCGCTAAAAATACAAGGTTCACCCCTTACAATTTGAGATTTTTCATAAACATCTTATTTTGCCAAATATCACTAAAAAAGCAAGGTTAACCCCTTAAAATCTGAAATTTCCAGAAAGATCTGATTTTGCCCAATTTCGCTAAAAATACAAGGTTCACCCCTTACAATTTGAGATTTTTCATAAACATCTAACTTTGCCAAATTTCACTAAAAAAGCAAGGATAATCCCTTACAGCTGAAATTTTCCAGAAACATCTGATTTTGCCCAATTTTGCTAAACTGCAAGGTTAACCCCTTACAATTTGATATTTTCCATAAACATCTGATTTTGCCCTATTTTGCAAAAAAAAAATGCAATCTTAACCCCTTACAATTTCAAATTTTTCATAAACACCAAATTTTACCAAATTTCACTAAAGAAAAAAGTAAGGTTAATTCCTTACATCGGAATTTTTTTCAAAAACATCTGATTTTTCCCAATTTTGCTAATATATGCAAGGTTCACCCCTTACAATTTGAGATTTTTCATAAAAATGTCATTTTGCCCAATTTTGCTTAAAATGCAAGGTTAACCCCTTTCAATCTGCAATTTTCCAGAAACATCTGATTTTGCCCTAATTGGGCAAAGGTTAACCCCTTACAATTTTTGATTTTTCATACAAATCTGATTTTTCCCAATTTTGCTAAAAATGCAAAGTGAACCCTTTACAATCTGAAATTTTTCATGAACACCTGGTTTTGCCGTATTTTGCTAAAAAAATGCACGGTTAATCCCTAACAATTTGAAATTTTTCATGCACATTAACCTTTGCCAAATTAGGGCACTAAAAAAGCAAGGTTAACCCCCTTACATCTGAATTTTTTTCAGAAACATCTGATTTTGCCCAATTTTGCTAAAAATGCAAGGTTCACCCCTTACAATTTGAGATTTTTCATAAAAATCTGATATTGCCCAGTTTTGCTAAAAATGCAAGGTTAACCCCTTTCAATCTGCAACTTTCCAGAAACATCTGATTTTGCCCTAATTGGGCAAAGGTTAACCTCTTACAATTTTTGATCTTTCATACAAATCTGATTTTTCCCAATTTTGCTAAAAATGCAAGGTGAACCCCTTACAATCTGACATTTTTCATAAAAACCTGATTTTGCCCTATTTTGCTAAAACAAAAGGCAAGGTTCACCCCTTACAATTTGAGATTTTTCATAAACATTTAAATTTGCACAATTTTACTAAAAAAGCAACGTTAACTCCTTACAATTTGAAATTTTTCAGAAAGATCTGATTTTGCCCAATTTCGCTAAAAATACAAGGTTCACCCCTTACAATTTGAGATTTTTCATAAACATCTTATTTTGCTAAATATCACTAAAAAAGCAAGGTTAACCCCTTAAAATCTGAAATTTCCAGAAAGATCTGATTTTGCCCAATTTCGCTAAAAACACAAGGTGAACCCCTTACAATCTGACATTTTTCATAAAAACCTGATTTTGCCCTATTTTGCTAAAACAAAAGGCAAGGTTCACCCCTTACAATTTGAGATTTTTCATGAACATTTAAATTTGCACAATTTTACTAAAAACGCAACGTTAACTCCTTACAATTTGAAATTTTTCAGAAAGATCTGATTCTGCCCAATTTCGCTAAAAATACAAGGGACACCCCTTACAATTTGAGATTTTTCATAAACATCTTATTTTGCCAAATATCACTAAAAAAGCAAGGTTAAACCCTTAAAATCTGAAATTTCCAGAAAGATCTGATTTTGCCCAATTTCGCTAAAAATACAAGGTTCTACCCTTACAATTTGAGATTTTTCATAAACATCTAACTTTGCCAAATTTCACTAAAAAAGCAAGGATAATCCCTTACAGCTGAAATTTTCCAGAAACATCTGATTTTGCCCAATTTTGCTAAACTGCAAGGTTAACCCCTTACAATTTGATATTTTCCATAAACATCTGATTTTGCCCTATTTTGCAAAAAAAAATGCAATCTTAACCCCTTACAATTTCAAATTTTTATAAACACCAAATTTTACCAAATTTCACTAAAGAAAAAAGTAAGGTTAATTCCTTACATCGGAATTTTTTTCAAAAACATCTGATTTTTCCCAATTTTGCTAATATATGCAAGGTTCACCCCTTACAATTTGAGATTTTTCATAAAAATGTCATTTTGCCCAATTTTGCTTAAAATGCAAGGTTAACCCCTTTCAATCTGCAATTTTCCAGAAACATCTGATTTTGCCCTAATTGGGCAAAGGTTAACCCCTTACAATTTTTGATTTTTCATACAAATCTGATTTTTCCCAATTTTGCTAAAAATGCAAAGTGAACCCTTTACAATCTGAAATTGTTCATGAACACCTGGTTTTGTCGTATTTTGCTAAAAAAATGCACGGTTAATCCCTAACAATTTGAAATTTTTCATGCACATTAACCTTTGCCAAATTAGGGCACTAAAAAAGCAAGGTTAACCCCTTTACATCTGAAATTTTTTCAGAAACATCTGATTTTGCCCAATTTTGCTAAAAATGCGAGGTTCACCCCTTACAATTTGAGATTTTTCATAAAAATCTGATATTGCCCAGTTTTGCTAAAAATGCAAGGTTAACCCCCTCACATCTGAAATTTTTTTCAGAAACATCTGATTTTGCCCAATTTTGCTAAAAATGCAAGGTTCACCCCTTACAATTTGAGATTTACCAGAAACATCTGATTTTGCCCTAATTTGGCAAGGTTAACCTCTTACAATTTTTGATTTTTCAAACAAATCTGATTTTGCCCAATTCAGCTAAAAAATGCAAGGTTAACCACTGACAATTTGAAATTTTTCATAAACATTTAAATTTTCCCAATTTTACTAAAAAAGAAAGGTTAACCCCTTAAAATTTGATTTTTTTCATACACATCTTATTTTGCCAAATTTTACTACAAAAGCAAGGTTAACCCCTTACAATCTGAAATTTTCCAGAAAGATCTGATTTTGCCCAATTTCGCTAAAAAATGCAAGGTTCACCCCTTACTATTTGAAATGTTTCATAAACATCTCAATTTTACTAAAAATGCAAGGTTAACCCCTTACAAGCTGCAATTTTCCGGAAACAGCTGATTTTTCCCAATTTTGCTAAAATGTAAGGCTAACTCCTTGCAAACTGTTAAATCAATACATGAAGTGTCCCATTTGACTTTTTGAAAACACATATTGTTTTCCCAGTTTTTAGGGTAAAGGAATTTTCCCTTTTTCCTTTCTCATTTGTTGTTGCTATATTTTGCGAATTAACTCATTCGTATGGAATGTTCATAGTCAATCAAAGAAAATTTCACACATAGGGGCCTAAATTATATATTTTTAAATTTAATTCATTTTATCACTGAAAGATAAAATACATTATTCTCCACAAACGCACAGTTGAGTTCTACACTTTCTTTTATCAGCTGATGGTTGCTGTGGTGTAGGAAAAGTAAACATATCGATTGGCCTAATTGCAGTTTGCTGCCCCTTGATGGCATGAAGCCAAAAACGATGTTCTTGGCATAAGGATGGATGCTTTTTGCTGAGTTGATACAAATGTATTAAGTTCACGCGCGCGCATTGACGCGCTAAGTGCATTTGGGGCAAGAAAGGCCAGTTCGGCGTAGCTTTTTGAGACCGCTACATCAAAAAATAAATGTCTCCCGGAATATTTCGTTTTTCGCTTATATTTCTATGGGTGTTTCGTTCATAATTGAACATCGTTTGGTGAATTGTCTCTGGGATGGTATAGGATTTTTGTTATCCAACTGGCTGCAGTGATCTTGTGAGTTTTCGCAACTTTTCGTCATTTCGATGCTTCGCCCAGCCTTGGGCGTAATGCCGTACGCTGATCAGAGTGGGCCCTACACCTGGTGACTGCAGTCTGCTAAATCATCGGACAGATCGTACTTAATTTACTTCATGTGCGTTTCTTCAGCTGACTTGAACTTTTAGTTATTTGTTCAACCTCTTGGTGAGGTTTTGGAGATCGTGATTAGTCCATCAGTGAAGCTTGTGTGCGTGAATCATGTTCTGTTGTTAGTCTACGAACACTGAAGTACGCAACGTTATGACCGGCGGAATACGGTCGGTGAATCCCCCGCCTAGATTTCAGTCCATCCGGTACCGGCTGAGGTTCACGGCATGCTTGTTGGCCGCGGAAACGCGGGAGTGCAGTGTGAAACCACGTCCATATGCAGGCCTGAACGCTGTTCATGACGTCCAGGTCCCGGGATTTATTCCTGCGTTTATACAGTATTGGACATCATGCGCAAACATGCTATCATGGATGGAATTCGAGGTGAGAATTTTCCAATTATAGCCCTGGTTTCGGGCCAATTTTCGTCAGTGTTGCTGTGTAGTTTCGTGTGAAGTTTTTGGGGCTCCGCTCCCGTGATTCAAAGAGGCTCGGCCTCACTGCCAACCATACCGTAGGCGAGAATGAATCGGTCGTGCTGGATTGATCTTTGAGTAGGGCCTAGATAATTGAATGGTACAGTTAAGATGGACCGACTATAATTGTTGTGATGTTGAATGACAACTGCAATAAATGTCCGAAAAGATGATGTTTGAATTCAATGTCACTTATCATAGTTGACACATTTTGGCAGATCTGGTTAAAATTCAATCATTCGGAATATGGGGGAGATACTCAGATAAATTTGGATGGAGCCTCCTAATTTTTGCCTGCAGTGAGTTTGTTCCATTTTTCTATAGTAAACTATGGGAACCAAGCAAGTAATTTTCTGGGCGAGTGCTGGAATTTTATTAATTCTGAGTAGGCCTAGGCCTATAGCTGATTCTTTCTTCGTCGGTTTCTACAAACATAAATAGGCCTAGGGCCTATAACCTGACCATTCCTCTCCCTTCATGGGTGCAATTGTAAAATCCCAATATAATCAAATAAATTTATAAATTATAAATAGGGCCTAAATAAATAAACGCATGTTTAAAAAAAAAAAAAATGAAATGGATAGCTGCTGCTTTGAGTATTGTTTTTTACAGGATGCCACGGCACAGCAGACGCTGCAAATTGGTTGTGGACAGGAACTTTTACCATTGAGTAATCTTCGGGTTGTCTTCCAAGTTCGGAAGTCTATAGCAAGGTCGGTGGGTTACTGATGATCGCTCAGCAACTTGGTAACGTGCAGAATATCAACTGTTGCCGAATTAAATGCACTCATCAGGAAACTGCCTTAACACAGAAGGAGTCGCATACTTCTACTTTGCGAACATGGTCTGTTAATTTCTACGGACATCTGTTTGAATTTAATCGGCACTGGATGCAATAGATGTTTCCTGATTCGTTTAGAATAAGCATGGAAAGTAATATTCCTGGTGGTCTTTAAGATACAAGTGTATTTTGTCACTGATGTGATTTAGAAATGTTTCTAACGTTTTAACCACGCGTGTTACAGTGTAGCAAATACAGCGGCTGATTGACCCAAATCAGATCTTTAACATCATGTATGGTTTGAATTTTGGTCAGCATAGTTTAGTAAATATCGACAAGGAATAGATACTTTGGCTGGACACATTCTGGCACATGTATGTGTAATTTCCAAGGTATATGCACCGTGACACATTTTCAAGTTTGACTCCACCCCTGAGAATTTTGGTGTAGGTGGGCGTATATTAGACATGGCTGCTTTTGTATGGTACAGGTTTCCAAAGGTAACCAGGAGAGTACTCAGCATATTGATTCAAAGTAGTGCATTGCGGTGGTGCATAGCTTTTTTCAAGGTGTATTAATACTTTGAATTTATTAGATTTGATGCCATGGAAGTAAGAAAGGGGATGCTGCCCATCTACGTGTATCTCAAACTCTTCATATTAATACTTACAGTTTTGCTCCTAGAGTCCAAAAAGAAACTTGGTCGCCGATTCAGGGGCCGGAAAGGAATTTTCCCCAATTTTTCCCACAAAGATGGGTTTTTTATTGGGTTTTCGCCTTTCCTAGGAGCAATGATAGCTAAATGTCATGATTTCAAGGTGAGCCTGATAAATTAAAGGTAATCACAATTGGAAGCTGATACTTTTGACATTTATACATGTATACAACATTTTATTTATGTATTTGCCCCCATTTGCTTATTTTGGACTTCAAACACTTTGTGGGCCAACATTTGCCAGTTTTATTGTTGGGGCATTAGGATTGCAAGCTTCTGAATTTATACATCGATTTATGGGATTTGTATGATGAACATATGGACCTAAATGGTTCTGCACTTAATTGCAAGCTAGATCAGGAGTGCAATCTTGATTTGGAGATATAGTTTTACTTCAATCTTGATAACACCATGCTAGCCTTTCATGCCACATTTAAATGCATCCGTTTAGCTATGTTCTGAGCAAGTTGACTAATGATTGCTACCCTAAATGTTTTATCGTGTGCATTATCTGCAAGTTCACCTTGCATCTTACCTCCATGTTTCCAAGTGATGGATTGTTTGTGTAAGCGTACCCATGATTTTTCTGGCAAGCATGCTAAGGATTTCTGCAGTTATTAGCTCATTCTTTGAATGGTAAGACTAGCGTATGAATTTGTTGTAAAAGTGATGTTCATCTTCCTCAATTATCTCCGCGTGCTTAATTAACATTCTTACAACCGTGTTTCATGGGTTTTGTTCGGGCAAACATGCCCAAGTAGTGGTGACAAAACGTGTCATGGATATGTTTACAATTGAACTCATTTTTTTGAAACAAATGGTCAGAGTAACACATGTTGCAATATATCTAAAAAAAAAAAAATGGCATTGATCTTTCCTCAATTATATTGTCTGCGTGTATATTTTGCATTCTACATTGTTTCCAGGGAATGGATTGTTTGGGCAAGCATGTCCAGGATTTTGGGGCAAGCATGCCAAGGATATTTACAATTTGAATACAATCTTTGAGTCTAGTGGTGGTAGTTTGAACTTGCTGTATTATGCAGTGGTGGTTTACATTATTCCTCTTTTTGGGCAAATATACCCAAGTTGTTGGGGCAAGCGTGCCAAGGATATTGACAATTTGAATTCAATCTTTGAGTCCAGTGGTCGTAGTTTGAACTTGTCGCCATATCTATATGTTTATTTTGCATTTTATAACTACACGTTTCCAAGACGTTTGCTGATTGCATTTTGTAACTTCACTTGTTTCCAAACAGTGGGTTGTTGGGGAAAGCATGCCCAAGTTTTGGGGCAAGTGTACCAATTCAAAGAATTACAATTTGAACTCAATCTGGGAGTCCAGTGGTCGGATTTTGCAATTCGTGCCATGATAGTAATCAGTTTTTCCTACGTATAGTTGCATTCTATTGATTGTTTGGGCAAGCATGTCCAAGTTTCTGGGGCGGGTGTGTATAGGATATTTCCCATTTCAACTGATTCTTTAAACCGATGGTCAAGAGTTTGCTCTTAATTATTGCAATAGTGTTATCCATTATTCTTTAATATGCATATCTGCATCTTTTATTTTACAACCACACGACACGCAAGGGTTATGCAGTGATGGCTTCCATTTATTCCTCAATTTATTATCTGGATGTTTACTTTGCCTTTTTTATAATTTCTAAGCAATGAATGGTTTGGGCAAGCATGCCCAAGTTGTGAGCAAGCGTGCCAAGGACATTTAGAATTTTAAATCATTCTTTGAGTACAGTGGTCGCAGTTTGAACTTCTTGCAATCATGGAGGAATAAGAACTATGCAGTGATGGTGTACATTATTTCTCAATGTATTATCTGTATGCTTACTTTGCATTTTACAACGGTACCATACATGTTACCACGCAGTGGGTTGATTGGGCAAGAATGCCCAAGTTTTGGGGTAAGCGTGCTTAGGATGTTTCACATTTGAACTGATTCTTAAAACCAATGTTTCTTGCCATAATGGTTAGGCATTACGTATCCGTGTATTCTATTGATTGTTTGGGCAAGCATGCCCAAGTTTCTGGGGCAGGTGTGCCAAGGACATTTCCAATGGAAACTGATTCTTTAAAACCAATGGTCAGGGTTTGCACTTATTCATGGCAACAATGGTATCCATTATTCTTCAAAATGTATAGCTGCATCTTTTATTTTACAACCATGTTTACAAGTAAGGGTTTGAGCAAGCATGACGAAGTGTTTGTGGAAAGTGTGCCAAGGATATTCGCAAGTTGCGCTCATTCTACAAAACAAGCAGTTGGAGTTTGCACTATTTGCAGATAGCCAGGGTTCATTTTCCTGAAAGTTTTATCTGCATGCTAATACTTTGCATGCTACAAAGCAATTTCCAAGCAATGGGTGGTCTGTTTTTATCTTGTTACGGTAATAATGGCAACTCATTTTCACTACAAATTCAGGTAATTGCATACCGTTGCTATACACTCCTTCACCGTTAGTGTTTAATTCACTCGTCGGGGTTGGGCTCTACGTGTGCTGCCTCAGTCGTCCCAGTGGGGCGCGCGTTGCGCGTTTGGCAGTAAGGTCCTGGGAGCGACGGGCAGTGCCTCAATTCAAACTAAATAAACAAGTTGGGTATTTAGTTCTGAAGTAAGACTTGGAATTTGGACGTTAAACATTTAACAGGTTGTGTTTACTCTTTGTAAAAAAGTACGCCAAGCACCCATTTGTACTGATGGGGCATGCCAACCGTAGCTACCAGCGGTGGACCAAATCGGGGTGCTTTTCCAATTTATTAAGTAATTTTTGCATATATTCAAGTCACGTGACAAAACTAAAAAACACTTTGGCTAGCACCCACTTGTTCTGGTGGGGCTAGTGAATGGTTGGCAAGCGTGCCAAGGTTTTGGGCCCAGGGGTGCCAAGCATGGCAAGGAGGGGCAAGCGTGCCCCGTTTTTATGGCAAGCGTGCCAAAATGTTTAGGCAAATAACTTTAAGTAAATCGAAAGATAATTTTAATTGTTCCGTTATAGTTTATCAAGGTATTCACTGCCATTTAATCAAGTTAAATATTGACCATGGAGAAATAAAATAGCGGCTCAAAAACTATGCCAAAAAGTCAAGTCATTGTTTCAATGCGTGGTTTTGTGCGTAGTCTGAGAATAATAAAGACGCGATGATCGTGCTATCACATACCATTCTAATACCATTGCGAATTACTGTATTGTTTGGAATGCTCACAATTAAAGACACGTTATTTGAAAGATGTATGAATAATATATATATTACAATGTACATCTTTATTCTTCCTGGTATAATTTATGGCGTTTCTTACGTCAATTGGCAATCGCGTCATTATATAATGATAGTCA
This sequence comes from Patiria pectinifera, assembly GCA_029964075.1. Lineage (NCBI taxonomy): Eukaryota > Metazoa > Echinodermata > Asteroidea > Valvatida > Asterinidae > Patiria > Patiria pectinifera. Next base: position 26,008,535 of record CM057148.1, read on the forward strand.
AATTGATCAAACGAAACTCCGTTTTGATTATAGTCAATTATGAAATATTCATTGATTTATGAAATACACCTTTGTTTCAATTTTGATACTACCCGTAGACCTGCCGAGCAGCTGTCGATATCAAACTAAACCAAAGTATAAAAGATAGAGGGTAAAAAAATCAAAAAGTTATGTGCTAGTCAAGCTTTCAGGGATCGGTCTGAGCCATAACAATGCCCCAGCCGATCCCTTAGTTCTCTTCCGGGGTCTCGGCGTCCCCGACCAATACACACTTCCTTCCCTATCCATCCATATAACCCCGGAGGGCCAGGCACCATGTAAAAGCAAAGAGCTAAGGGAGGAACAGGGCGGCCCCTAAGCCCTGATCCTCCGAGTGGACCACATGCCCTGAACCTGTACGAAGGCGCCAACCTGGAACTCGCGGACAGTACCAGCAGCAGTGCTTACCGATTAAGCTAAGGTACTGTTGGTACTTTACGACGGGAAATTAAATCTCTTATAGTGAATAATTGAACTCATACGTTAAAAACCAAAAAGACACCAGCGGGATTCGAACCCGGGACCCCGCTAACCGTGGACGACGAATCGTAACCACTCGGCCATTTCGTTACCTTAGAATTGTCCTTAAACTGAGAAAAGTTGTCTTTATAGGTGAGCAAAGGCGCCAGGAAGATTACTGGGTCCATTTGCTTTACCTTAATGGGTAAAAACAAGTCGATATAATGAGCCTAGTGTGTTTGGTTTGTTAGGAAGCTGCATAACACAGCCTAATGTGCAAAACAGTCGTGTGCTAGGCGGATCATTACGCAACAATGAACACCGCAATTGTGTATTTTCAAAAGGCAGACGCGTAGATTTCTACTCTTTGTATCTGGGCACATGTAGATACTCACCTCCCTCTTCAGCTATTTCGAGTTTCTTAAAAAGAAAAATAGAGACTGTCAGCGAATCTCCGGGAGTTGAAATAAGGATCGTCCCCTCGATAGACCTCAGACTCAGTAAAGTTCAACATTGGGCTCTTTTTCAACAGCTGTTCAGTTTTGCGGAAACTGTACATCTGGATTTTTTAGAAGCATCTGATTTTGCCCAATTTTAGTAACAATTAATATGCTCCAAATTTTGCTAAAAAAGCAAGGTTAACCCCTTACCATTTTAGATTTTTCATACAAATCTGATTTGGCCATATTTTACTAAATATACAATGTACACCTCTTACAATTTAAAATTTTTCATAAACATTTCTTTTTGCGCAATTTTGCTAGAAATACAAGGTTAAGCCCTAACAATCTGCAATTTTCCAGAATCATCTGATTGTGTCCTATTTTGCAAAAAAAAAAATGCAAGGTTAACCCCTTACAATTTGAATTTTCCAGAAACATTTGATTTTTTCCCATTTTCGCTTTTAAAAAAATGTGAGGTTAATCCCTTTCAATTTGAAATTTTTCGTAACATCTAACTTTGCAAAATTTCACTAAAAAAGCAAGGTTAGGCAAAAAAAAAGTCTCCGGTTTCTGGTATGGAGCTTGCCCAAAAAGTGGTGCGGCGACGCGGCTTTTTTTTTTTTTTTTAGCTGTCCATGGAATGCCATTGGAAGCTATAACTTATAGTGAGAGTTACAGATTACACACAAGCTGAACACCGCAATACACTACGGGGCGCTGTATATTGTTACGAACCCAGACTCGCCCTGTGTCCCCGATAAAGATGCAGAATCCGGTTCAAGTGCTGGATCGCAAAGTGCAGAACTATCTAATCTTACTGACGAGCCAAACGACCCAGAAAGTGATGGTGCAAGTGATCGTGCCCCCATGGTCGCTAACACCGGTTCCAGTGCTGGACATCACTCATCTTGGGTTAACGGTTACACATCAGAGGAGATTGCTACAATGCAACGAGCAGACCCCGAACTAAAAGTTGTACTTGATTGGTTGGACCAATCGCCCCAACGACCCAGTAGAGACACAGTGGCTCGCCAAAGCCCCGCAACGAGAAATCTGTGGTTGCTATGGCAACAACTTGTCTTGCAGAACGGTGTACTGTACAAACGGTGGGTGACTTCTGACAGAACGAAGTCATATCTTCAGCTCGTAGTCCCCGGCCAGCTAAAAAGTACTGTGTTACGCGCTACCCATGATGCCGTAACATCTGCTCATCTTGGTGTCAAGAAGACAATCACAAAGACCAAACGTCACTTCTACTGGTATAAGTTAAAGGAGTCCGTCCGTGAATGGATCAGAAAGTGTAACAAGTGTGGTGCCCGCAAAAGGCCACACCAAACTCCCCGAGCTTCTCTAGAGGACTACCGAGTAGGCGCGCCTATGGACAGGCTCGTCACTGATATCTTGGGACCCCTTCCCGTATCTGAGCGAGGAAACAAGTACATCCTACTTGTTGGCGACCAGTTCACAAGATGGATGGAAGCCTACCCGATCCCCGACCAAACGGCAGAGACAGTAGCCCACAAGATAGTTTACGAGTTCATTTCCCGATATGGTGCTCCACTTGACATTCACTCCGATCAGGGTCGAACCTATGAATCGAAATTGTTTCAGCAAGTCTGCAAACTTTTGGAGATTCACAAAACTAGAACGTCTCCCTATCCTTCAGCGAACGGTCAGGCTGAGCGGTTTAACCAAGTGCTGGTTAACATGATTTCAGCCTACATTGACGAGAACCAACGAAATTGGGACGTTCACCTGCCGCTGCTCACTTCAGCTTACAGAAGCTGCCGGCATGAAACCACAGGGTACACACCAAACATGCTCATGTTTGGTCGTGAAACCCATACCCCTATCGAACTTGTGCTTCGCGGCCCAGCTACGGACGAAGAGTCACATGATGAATGTGACTATGTCAGTTCACTAAGGAAGCGGGTGGAGACAATTCATCACCTTGTACGTGAACACCTTGGGCAGTCAGCCACTCGTCAGAAAAGGGACCATGACGCTCGTGTATCCCAAAATAACTACACCGTTGGTGATTTGGTGTACATGAGAGACAGCACTAAAACTGTTGGGTTGTCCCCAAAACTGAAACAAGCAAAGTTGAAAGGACCATGCATCGTTCAGAAGAAACTTAGTGACTTGCTGTTTGAGATCCGGTCAAAGCAACGGGGGAAAACCAAAATCCTCCACCATGACCGACTGAAACGGTACCACAGCGATGATGTCCCCAAATGGATGACAGACTTGCAGAAGACTTTGCGCCTAAACTGTCCGTCCATTCCTTCGACAGCCCAGAACAGCATCCCAGAACTACATGTTGCAGTCCACGCTCCCCCCACAAAAACTGCAACGAACACTCCCCCCATCCGCCGAAGTTCTCGCACTAGGCGTCCACCAGCGAGATTCGTAGATCTCGACTAGCCCCCTACAAGTCCGTTTTCTGTTGACCCCGCTAAGGTCAGGAATGCGGAAGTAAACAATGCAGTGACCGTCCATTCGTAAATCTGGATGCAACAGCTGTGTTTGCGATCACATGTTCCTTCCTCCATGGTGTGTCTAACCAAGGACATTGTCGCTGACACTCGAAGAACTCGAACAGCGTACTCTTGTTTGTTGATGTTATTTTCCTTCCTGTATTTTCCGAATTAGTAGTTTTTAGTCTCCGTAGAATTTAGTTTTATTACAAGTAGATTAGATACAAAACATAAAAAAGTGACAGTCACCACGAACTCTAGAAGAACTCTAGACTTTGCTCAACGAATTATGCTGTGCCCTGCGTAATTCGTGTTTTTTTTTGTGTTCGCTATTCTACCTCGATCTGAACTCATGAACTGGAGTTTCTACGAGCCAACTTCAAATAATTGTATTGACTCTAATGTTTTCCTCTTGGTTACAACGAGGACGTTGTAAAAACTTGAGGGGGAATAGTGTTACGAACCCAGAATGCTGGATTATGGAAATCTAGCGCCCTCTGGATTCACTCTGTCCATGAAGTACATAATCTTCTTGTTGTCTTTTATAGTTCCTGTATTTTACCCAATTATCGTAAATTGCCTACTTGCACTTTTATTCCCAGGGTCTCTTGTCTTACCAAGCACGGCGCATGATGCAATACCACGCGCGCTACTGTATGCATTATTCATGTAGCGATGAACATGTGCGCGACTGACCACACCTCCCTTCGCCTCAGCGAGCTAAGTTCCTTTCCCCATAGCATGCGTGCTTTGGCGTCTCCGAGAGACTGCTCAGCGGCACGCAGCAATTCTCTCCCCCGTGTGTTACGCATGAACACTAACTGGAATTCTCGGTCCAGTTTTCCAGTCCCGTACTTAGCTCGAGGGAATGGAATGTTACCCTTGCGTGGTCGCGTAGCTGGGCGTGGTAAGACATCCTGTGATGTAAATAACCTGTGACACAGTAACCGTTTAGCTTGTCACTCACTCCGTCAAGGTTGCTCGAGATGTTGTGTAAACACTTTTGCACTCTGATCTAACTATTTGCACACTTCTCTCTCCATGTTTTTCCCTTATGTAAATGCACACGTTTCTAGTCTCTTGCACTAGGCACTTTTAGTAAATCATGTGACTAGTCATGTGACCCTTAGACATGGAAGATTACTATTGGTTAATTCCTAAATCAGTGCTCATGCATTATTTAACCCCGAGACTTCTACTGCCTATAAATACCGGAGGTTTTCCTCACTTTCGGGAGTGCGGCGAACCACGAAACCAATGTAGTGCGAACGAACCCTAAACCCAAAGTTGTGCGGCGAACTTATATGTTGTGCGGTAAATCGTATGATGTGCGGCGAACTCGACTCTGACAGACCGATTGTTGTGCGACTCTTGTCACTACGAAGCATCGGCCTCCCTTGGTGGTTGAGGCGCGGTGAAGTAATAGTGCAATCACTAGTACTAGTGTTATTATGAAGCATCCTTCTCCTAGATCCCTCGAGGAGTGTGTAGAAGCTGGTGAAATAGTAATACACTAGTCCCAATGGTGCTGTGCGGTTTCGAATGGCCATTGGACTGCTAGTCTTAGCTTGAACATGTTGTGCGGTTGTCTGGTGTTCTAGCCCAGCCAGAGCTAGTTCATCCCCGTCACCACAGCGGACCGCTCCCGCTGTGGCCAGCCGGCTCCCCGTAGCCATTCCCCCCGTAGTTCAGCTATGCTAGCCCGGTCTTGTCATAAACACTATCCTTGGTGCATAGTGCCTCGACTGACCTTGGATACCCGATACGCCACATGCACATCACTCGGGTTCGAACTGTAGTGCGGCCTGGTACACTTGCTGGCCCCGTCCAGTTACCGTTGCCTCCCCGGTCACCGTAGCGGACCGCTCCCGCTTCGGTCTGACCGTCGATAACCCGTACCGTGCCGGTGCCCACTCAGTTCGTATTGGTTGACATGGTTTTGCCATAGTACGTAGTACATGTATAGACTTTGTAGACGCCAACCTGTTATCTCTATGACGCTACCAAAGACTACCGAAAGGAGAAACCCTATAGGTTGATGAAATCTAACAAAGTTATGTAAAGTGAAGAGATGAATAAATCAGTGTATTGACATGTGTGACTGTCACCCCAAAGCTCTGTTTCCCTCCAACTTATTGAATTATTGTTGACTCTAATAAATGTTTCATGAACTGCTATTAGGGAACGCAACAATATCAAAATACAATGTATAGATGCTCGCGCTTGCATCAAAACGTTCCTTTTTTTTTCTTTTTTCTTTTTTAAAGCTTTTGTACTTTGTTTCTCCACTTTTCAGTGCTGTTGATTTTCGTTGTTGGGATGTTCGAAAATACCTCGAAATTCGCATTTTTTTTTCTTATCACGGAAAAGTGTGTGTGTGTGCCGTGGGGAGGAGTGATTCAATAGCCCATCCCCCTTCTCAACAAGTGTGGGCGGAGGAATATAGCCCAACCCCCGGGATTCGTCCCTGATGGCAGGACACCGATAGCAAAAAAGGATGAAAGATGGAGCCGACTTATAGGTATAACCAACCAGCACTGTAGTCATATAGTGCACTATTATGGCAAATGGAAAAGGGAGGAATTAAACCTCAGTTTAGTGGAGGAGAGTTGGTGGCGGGACAACAGCAAGCGGGGTTTGACGGGGAGGCTCAGAAGAAGGCGTCGTCAGTAGTTGGGCATTTCTGAACGACTAATAGAGGCCTATAGAATTTTGTCCCGAGTGTCAAGTTTGAAAGTCCTTTTTAAGTCGATTTTTAAGACGGCGTGTTAGTGTTCACGAAGATCTAGCTCGTCATGAGACGTTTTTCCCGCACGGAAGTTCCACTTGTTGAGTTGCAATATATCTCGTTTCTCGGTCACTGATCGCGTCTGAAAGGGAAGATCAAAGCTGGCCGCTAGTGGCCTATAGTACTCCCAAGACAGCAATTAAGAGGTACGACTCTCATGCATGCTATAGACCATAGTAGACCGGGAAATGTTGGGTTTCTTCAGGACTAAGGGGTAGGGGTTCATGTTGCTTGTGGCTCCAGGCGTAGTTTGCTTTTGCCGAGATCCATTAGGAGTAATGACACCTAGGGGGCGCTGTTCATGATACAAATATGCATATGCACGTGGGAAGTTCTAAAAACAAATACCTCAAAAATCCTCCTTTTTTCACCATGAAAATGGGGGGGGGGGATCCAATAGCCCTCCGGCCCCTCCCCCCGGTAGAAAAGCCGGGGGATATAAATCCCATCCCCCGGTGTACATAATTATGTGTATGGACGCAATTTATTGTTGAACCAATTTATTTTGTTCCATTGGGCTTTCCATATACTTTACGTTGTTCTTAAGTCTGACTCCCAGACGACGTGTCATCTCATCAGAGCAATACTGCGGACCCGACTACATCCGTTGTGATGCATCATGGGTAATTTTCTCCAATATGGCGAATAGCTTGTCAAATCTCTTGTAAATTTCCTTCTTTCATTGGGTTTCTGTTCTCAATTATCAAGATTTTTAGTTCATCGACCTCTTGTAAAGATTTTGTAGAGTTTAGGTGAATAGGTGTGGATGACCGAAGGTGAGTATAATGATTTTTGGAAGGACAACATTTCACAAAGACCCGGCCGTTCGATTGTCGACGTTCGCGTTGCTGGTCGCGTCACGTCGGCAAGTCGGCAAAAATAACGCAGTGGCTATTGTTACGGCAGCCGTAACGCATTTCCCATTTTCTATCGTTACGGTAGTACTGTAACTTTTATAAAAACATGAGAAGAAAATATAAAATTAGAAGGGAAAAAGTGAATTTGAACGTTATGAAATTCGGACTTTATTTCCCTTTTATATTTAAAACAAATCCTCCAAAGCCTCAGGTTAGAAAAGGAAAAAAATTCGAGTGCAAAACTGAGATGCGAACCCGCAACCTCGTGGTGCAAAATCCTACCCTCTATCGGCTGAGCTGTCGCACTGCTAGCTAAAACGTGGGGAAACAAATGTATATACCTGCGTGCGTATCAAAAAAGTATCATAGAGGGCGCTAAACAACGACTGCCGTAACGATAGTCGGTCATACTAAAAAGCGTCAACACAGCGTCAACACACTCCAAAGCGTCAACACAGCGTCAACACATCCAAATGCATTAAAATTGACACAAGCAGTATGTAACCCTAGCCCAGGTTGGACGAAGTCTTCATTGCATTCCGACTAACGTCCAGGACGAGAATTCTCTACATAAGACCACCCAAAATTTGGACCAGATTTTTGTTACATTTTAACTTTTACCTCGTTACAGAAGCTTATTTCACGCCTACATTTTCTATGTGTCCTTACCTATTGGGCCGCTGGGTTCAGGAATTCCATATGTGATGATGACCGACATTAATCAGGAAAATAAACTCTAAAGCAACGTTAAACTTGTACGTGTTTGTAGTCTCTTTTCATCAGTTTATTCCCAGAGTCGTACGTCATGTACAATGTACGTGCGTACAAAAGCGCGCACGCACGCTAGCGCCCTCATTTGTTTAGTTTTGGTTGGAACCCCAACGTCACTCCAGCCAACCGATGTCACGAAAATGCTCAACCAATGACCAAAGCCGAAACGTGTTTCTGGTAACTGGCGCGAAAACACGCTCGGTCATTGGATTAGCGACCGCGCCTTCAAGTAAGTGCGCGTGCTTATGAGGGTGGTTACTAAGCAAATCGCGCGTGCGCACTGCATATTCATGCTGCATAGTCTGGCCCCCGGACCAGACGTGATATGAGCGTCGAGAATAATTGTCCGGTTTAGGGAACCAGACTACACGCTGCAGTACAGACGTACATCATGTACTACCAGAATAGACTCGGCGGTGAGAAACTGATGAAAAGAGTCTACAAACACGTACAAGTTTAACGTTGCTTTCGAGTTTATTTCCCAGATTAAGGTCGGTCAGCATCGCATATGGAATTTCTGAACCCAGCGGCCCAATAGATAAGGACACATAGAATACTACGACGTAAAAATTGGCTTCTCCAACAAGGTAAAAATATTGAAAATATTGGTCATAAATTTTTTCGCCCGGTTTTGAGCACTTCATACCCTGGACTCCCTCCGTTACGTAGGGAGGAAAGGGAGTCCACCTGGGCTATATGTAACCCATACAGTATGGACAGAAACAAGATTTTAGCTTAAAATCAATAGGTTAAAGGTCTGAAAATTGCGATTTTCAGTTCAAGAAAATTGGCTCTCCGTGCCGCTCCGAGATCGGCTGCCATGCATGTTGCCTCAGTGGCAGCGCGGACCATACCATTATGCTAAAGGGTGATAGCGTTGTACAATAAACCTCAGTCTCTCAGAGTGCACTGGTATCCCTCTCTGCATCAAGGCGCCCTCTGTTGTTTATTACCTACACACCCCTACTTGAAATGGTGTGGTCCAAGCTTTGTGTGAAGTCAAGATGGCGGACAACGGCCGTGCAAGTTAAAGGACATTTTTTCGCGTGAAAATACTATATTTTTAACAACAAAATAGAAACTCAATCCAATGGAAATTCTCTTTTATTCTATGCTTTACAATTATATACCTTTTTTGTCAATTTACATGTAGAATGTGTTTTGGATGTGTTGACGGTGTGTTGACACTTCTGTCATGTGTTGACGCTGTGTTGACGCTTTTTAGTGCGACCTGTTGTTTTCCTAGTTCCAGATAGCAAGCTTCATTCAGGTTGCTTTCGACTCAACTAAGTAGGCCTTCTCCATAAATTCAAGTGACATTGATTAAAAGGTTTACCCCAAAAGTGGTGCGGCGACGCAGCTTCTTTTTTTTTTTTACTTGGTTTTTTTTTTTTTTTGGCTTCAAATGTCGGCTGATGACTGCAAATGGTGCCCGACTAAACTTAGTGCAAATATATGGGAGTCCAGAGAGGCCACATAAATCTTATTCTCGATCATAACCCCATCTAAAAACACGTTAAAATTGTGCAGCAGCAGAATTCCAGTCAAACCAGTGAGTTTGGCGGTTTTGAAACATCATCTTGTATTGAACAAAAACTTTTTCATTTTGCCGACGCGCATGGCTACGGCGACGCGCGTGCATACCAGAAACCGGAGACTTTTTTTTTGGCCTTAGTGATGAAGATACTACACAATATATTTTCCGAATTTAATCTCCTTTTAATTTGACTTTACGACGTCAAAAAGTACCGATGCCCTTTTTCCTAGTTCCGGATCGGTTTCATCAGTTCCGAATAGATCAAAGTGCTTTTACAATGTATTTATATGTAACTGCAATGCGACCTTGATTTCAGACACATATTTTTATTCCGTTTATCTTCCGATTTTTTTCCCCTCATGTGCCAGTTTCGTCTCTGGGTAGAAGCATAACACATGTATTTTATTCTCAAAAACAGGATATTTTTTCCCAGCTGAGAAGGCTGCAGACCTTATGATTCAGCCAGAAGACGCAGGAGGGTGTTATCGTTGAGCGAAATATGGAACAAGAAGAAAACTCGGATAATCAGCTGCAGGCTGGAGAAGAACCCACTGAGAATGAAGAGGGGGCGGAGTCTGCTGGGGTAGAGGAAGGTGGGTGGCTGCAAATACTTTATCTGCAGTTTGAATTTGACAAATTCATCCACTTTAACCCTAACCCCCTAGGCCCTTGTTGCTTACAACCATCCTCAATCCTCCAAATCCTCCAAAATTTTCCAAAATTTTGCAACTCCGCCTACATTTTTCAAAATTGTCAGACAGTCCTGCCTCAAAATGCATTCATCCTCAATCCTCCAAAATCCTCCTCATCCCAAAACTTTGCACTCGTGTTTAAATGAAGGATAACCAACGCCAAATCCTTCAAAATCATCAGACAGTCCTGCCTCAAAATGCATTCATCCTCAATCCTCCAAAATCCTCTTGTGCTTCAATCACCATTCATCCTCAATCCTCCAAAATCCTCATGTGCTTCAATCACCATTCATCCTCAATCCTCCAGAATCCTCATTTGATTCAATCACCATTCATCCTCAATCCTCTAGAATCCTCCAAAACCGCCAGGAGGATTTTGGAGGAGTGACGTGGGTTAGGGTTAATCTCAACCTTTCAACATTGTCTCCTTTTGGTAGTGCTATACCAAAAATCCGATGGGCATATCGTGTTAGAACGACTGAGTATATTCAAAAGAGTATGTAAAATCCTGCAGCCGTGACCGTCAATATGTTGAGGCTTGGCCAGTGACATCCTGGAGCAGTACGGAGGATTTCAAGCATAATCCAGGCCTATATTTATGCATGGCTGAGCAAAAACAACACACGGTCCGGCCCAAGACCTTGACAAAGTGCATCCTACGAAATCAGTAATGGCGGTTAGGGTTAATAAAGACAAACATTTACACTAAAAGAGAAAAATAGCGAGTGAAACCAAACAAAAGCCATAAGAGATCAAGCAAACAGGTGTGTTTTGAGGAGACTTTTCAAAGTTTGGGGGCTGGGAGCCAGTCTGATGGTTGATGGAAGGTCATTCCACAATCTAGGGGCACAGATAGAGAATGACTTCCCCGCAACCACCCTCTGACCTCTAGGCACCACGAGCCGTGTAGTGTCTGTGGCTGAGCGTTCACACTATTTATTGGTTGCTCAACAGGACTTTTTGAAACTCCTGAAGATACTGAGACGTTTGACGAAGAGGGAGGAAACGAGGACACGCTAGATGAGGAGGAGGGGGAGGAGTTTGAAGAAAGTGGGGAGGAAGATGATGATGACGAAGACGAAGAAGAAGATGAAGGTAGTTGTGGGGCTTTATATGTTCAGTGAACTCCAACAGTCAAGGAATTTTACAGGGCAATCATCTTTATGGACTCGGTGTATGAAGTGTTGATCCTCACCCCCTAGGCCCTTTTGGCTAGGAACCATCTCCAATCCTGCAAAAATTGGATTCAGCGTCAAACCTCCAAAATCATCAGTTTTTTTCTTAAATTTCTATAGTGGAGGGATTGCCATTGCCTCAATCCTTCAAAATCCTCCAACAGTTAATGGGTTGAGGTGAGGCAGTGCCGATGAGATTCAGAAGCAGTGCGGATGATATTGAGTATAATGCTCCATTATGCAGCCTGCAAATTTGACGCAATGCATCCTCCCGAATCAACTGACACTTATTTGCCGTTCAGCCTCAATCCTCCAAAATCGGCCAAAAGTGCCTGAAGGATTGAGGAGGATTGAGGGTTGGGGTTTGTTTAGCCTTTAGTCAAGTCCCACGCGCCTATACCCGGACCATCCGGACATGTAACGCACCCTGGATGCTGGCACGTAAAAAGACATGCTGGCACGTAAAAAGACTAAGCCGCGAGGGCCTTTACTATCTCGTGGAACTAATCACTTATTCATTTATTCACGTAATATGAATCAAGCAATATAAACCAATCATCTAACGGTGGTTTGCGGTTACCAGCAACAGCACCCGCACCATGATGCGCGTGCTGTCTGGCGCCAGACGACGGCTGATTTACGTTAGTAATTCTGCATTTTCATTGGTCAATTCACAACGGGTAATGCATTATGCATGTCTACCAAATCGGTAGACAAATGTAAAGAAAAACATAAGCGTTCTCCACGAGATGGTAAAGGCCCTCGCGGCTTTGCCGCTCGTGCTAGTCTTTTTACGTGTCAGCATCCGGGGTGCGTCACGTGTCTGGGTAAGCGCGTGGGACTTGACTAAAGGCTACAGTCCTGGTGGATACGTGCGCTTTATAAAACCCACTATTATTATTATAATAATAAGCATACCCTTTGGGAGACACTTTAGCGTTATAAGTTATACCATTGGGAGACACGTGGAATTAGGGAGACAAAATTTTGTTGTAGCAAATAGGCTAGATTGATTGCTCGTGGTCCAATTAGTAAAAATACCGAAATTCGTGGGGGTAGGATAAGGTAAAATTGCGGTTAGGGGTCATTCAAGTTGGATAAAAATGTATGCACAAATCTATGGGAATGTCTCCCTGATACCCAAGTATCGGTAACGATTATTATTTTTGTTATTATTTGCTTGTCCTGTCATACTAACGTATATGTCATTTATCTGCTTTGATGGGAATTTGGTTTACCTGCGAGTACTCGACTACCCACGAGTAATTTCTTTGCGAGTACTCAGCAGAAAAATTCGCTACTCGCCCAGGTTTATTCAGGCGTACTTTGCACTGATCAGTGCAGGCATGTAGTGTGTGCCTTCTTCTGGAGCGCACGTGAGTCCTGACGAAGCAACAGTTTCTGTTCACACATGGAACCCATTGCCACGCTCCTTCCTTGAAGTAGATTACAATGTACTGTATACTTCAATTTTGAAAGTTAACCCTTTCTTTACCATGGGCGACTTTTGTCGACAAGAAGAACCCACCTGCTGGTTTCCATGGGCGACTTTAGTCGACCAGCAAACCACACACAGAACACCCTCAACACAGACATATTCACTACTTTTCAGAAAGGCGGCATGTTGATGTGTTTGGCCGTCCATACAACAACCATATACCAGCTGAAAGAGTGTTTTCGGATCGTTCTAATGGTGTAGTTTATTCATAGTGTTGCCATTACAAAAAAATGAGAAAAGTGATTCAGAATTATCCACGCACAAATTGAGGTATGGAGTGCCATTTGGTCATGTGGTGAAATGGCTTGCAGTTTGATAAATGGAACCAGACGAACAAACAGGCATAACTTTCTTATATTTGCACATATGGACTTCATTTTTACATCACATACCAGAGTAAGGTTCAAGGAACAAACTTTACACACAGCACCTATGATTTAAATCACTCCTCGGCAGTGAAAATCTGGGTTGAAAAAAAAGCGAGTTTTGGACTTGTGGTCATTTTGTTCACGCTCTAGTGATTTCCGCATGACTGAGCAAACAATTTGGTCCTGGGGAGAGCCAGGTCAATATACAATGTGGTATTGAAAGGGTTAAGCACAAAGTTCTCTTTATTTGCAGGTGATGATGTCGATGAAGACGGGGAGGAAGGAGACGATGATGGGGAGGATGTTGATGATGATGGGGAAGATGATGAGAATGAAGATGCTGATGAAGATGACGACAATGATGATGAATGGGAGAACGTAGATGAGGCGCAGAAATGTCCCGTTTGTCTGGATGTCTTCTGGGAGAAGGAAGTTGGGACCCCCGAGAGCTGCGATCACATCTTCTGCTTGGATTGCATCTTGGAGTGGAGCAGGGTTCGTAGGATGATTACTGTTCGTTTCTCCAGGTCTATATCACTGTTTATCTGTTGGTGTATACAAACGGTCTCACCATGATGTTCATTCAGGGTGGGGGAATGTAAAATGATGGCTTACACTAGCAGTAATCTTGCGGTTGAACTCTGAGGTACCTTTTTAACTTTGAAAACCTTGAGGTAAACCTTGAGTTAGTGCCAGCTCATTTTTCATGTGACGGTCTCACCATGATGTTCATTCAGGGTGGGGGAATGTAAAATGATGGCTTACACAAGCAGTAAACTTGCGGTTGAACTCTGAGGTACCTTTTTAACTTTGAAAACCTCGAGGTAAACCTCAGGTTAGTGCCCGCTCAATTTTTCATGTGACAGTCTCACCATGATGTTCATTCAGGGTGGGGGAATGTTAAATGATTGCTTACACAAGCAGTAATCTTGCGGTTGAACTGTGAGGTACCTTTTAACTTGGAAAACCTTGAGGTAAACCTCAAGTTAGTGCCAGCTCAATTTTTCATGTGACGGTCTCACCATGATGTTCATTCTGGGTGGGGGAATGTAAAATGATTGCTTACACTAGCAGTAATCTTGTGGTTGAACTCTGAGGTACCTTTTTAACTTTGAAAACCTCGAGGTAAACCTCAAGTTAGTGCCAGCTCAATTTTTCATGTGACGGTCTCACCATGATGTTCATTCAGGGTGGGGGAATGTAAAATGATGGCTTACACAAGCAGTAATCTTGCGGTTGAACTCTGAGGTACCTTTTAACTTTGAAAACCTTGATGTAAACCTTGAGGTAGTGCCAGCTCAATTTTTCATGTAACGGTCTCACCATGATGTTCATTCAGGGTGGGGGAATGTAAAATGATGGCTTACACAAGCAGTAATCTTGCGGTTCAACCCTGAGGTACCGGTACCTTTTAACTTTGAAAACATTCAGGTAAACCTCAGGTTAGTGCCCGCTCAATTTTGCAGGCCCACTTTAGTGTTGATTGTTTTTCATTGCACCACCACATTTCGGAATGGGGGTCTCTCGATATTCCAGTCAGCAAAAAGTAGGGGGGGGGGTGTCGAGAGGGAGGGAATGGGGGTACCACCCTTAAGGCTCTGTCACACTATCGTCTACCCTGTTGAAATCATCGCGGGTCCAGCGGAACCGGCCCCGGTCAAGTGCGTGTAGGCAAAGTTACTTTTCGGATGGCTGCAAATGATGGACTATAGCTTTAACAAGTTACTTGTATACAGCCTGTAGCCATCCTGTTATGCCTCGACCATTTTTCTTTGTTTCATCATCAGAACATAAACACATGTCCTGTCGATCGGAGTCTGTTTCGTTCCATCTTGGTGCGCCACTCGCTCCATGGTGAGGTAGTCCGGAGGATTGAGGTTGATGAAAGGAAACCAGATGAGCAAGACGATGACGATGCTACTTATTGTGAGGTAAGGAACTTACATACTGTCTCACTGAATTTTAGTATGGACTCCGTGCACAAGTACCTCATCAATGGTAAGAAGGTAAGAGTTAGGGGAGAAAACTCGGAGTGACATTCGAGTGCATTGCCGACAATGCCTGACGCTCCCGCGAAGATGCTATGGCTTTGTGTACATTCAGGATGAAATTAGTCATGCGTACTTCGCGCGATCCAGTACACACCCACACACACACACCCGTGTGTAAATGCCAGCAATCGTGGACGTCCCATTGTCCCTAATCCTCTTTCCTTTGTTTGTACTTTGTAGCGACAGCTCTCATTGGTTTTGTACACGATTTTGAGATCGTGGACGTTTGGTCAATCGTGGATGTATTGTTTGCGCCCACATTCTTTTGTCCTACGTCCACGATTGCCGGTGTTTACATACTCACACCCACACACATGCAAGCGTGCATTCACCGTCGATCGTGGACGTCCTATTCTCCCTTTTTTGGTTGTACAATGTACTTTAACTTTTTAGGAAGACTCCCATAGGTTTTGTACATGACCCCAATCGCGGACGGATGTTTGGAATCGTGGACGATATTGTTCTCTTTTGTTCTCTGGTATTTTTCGTCTACGGTTTGAAAAGATGAACACGTACACAAGTGTGTATTTGCCTGCAATCGGGGACCCCCTATTGACCCTCTTTTGTTTGCTCTTTAACTTTTTAGGAAGACCTCCCATGTGTTTCGTACACGTTGCCAAATTGGGGACCCTTCGGGAATTGGGGACCCTATTGTCCTCTGTTGTTCAACGTCCCCTATTGAATGCAGAAACAAACACACAGTGTGACCCTAGCCCTACAAACAGGGCTGTAATTTGGCTCTCTTTTAACATTGGTCTTGAACTGTTGCCATTACAGCCCTGCTTTGGAGGTCGCTAAATATGCAAGATGTCGCTTCACGAGTCATGCCTGATACATTTGATTCCAAATATCTCCAAAAATGCATATCACTGAACACTTTCATGTACACCATCGTACTCCCTGGCCTAAGGTCTGAAAACCAGACAAGCCTCCGTATACATGGTATATACGTACGCTCATGTGTAAATCAAGCTCTGTTAAATCACGATTAGTACCTGACGGTTAAAAGAAAGATGGCTGGCCATATGTGACCTGTTCTGTCAAAACCAGACTTTTCTGGGCATAAGGTCAAAAATGAGATTTTTGCATATTGTTAAAATACGTTCTTTTTCCTTTTAATAGGTGGTTTAATTTTTGAAACCGGTCATTCCTGGGCAGAGTTATGCTATTTTGAAGTTCATTGAGTCGAAAAGTAGAAAACGGAGAAAATGGCCACGAACGTCACAAAACAGACATTTCTTTAACCGAAATACCTTTACAAATCATCAAAAATACTATGTTAAGAGTTCGAATGAGGGTGTCAAACTTTTATAGCATATTTTAGACATGTTCAGGATTACAAAGATGTAAAAATTTGAAAATCGAAAAAAATCACCCCCACAGCGTGTTTTGGCCATATCTCAATTTCAACCTCTGCCCAGAAGCGTCTGCTTTTGACAGAACAGGTCACAAATGTTGTGGCCTTGGTCAAGCCACTTCATTCCCACTTGCCTCTCTCCACCCAGGAGTATAAATGGGTACCGGCATTAGCTGGGGAGCAATGCAATGGACTAGAATCTCGTCCAGGGGGAATAGAAATATTCCCAGTTGTGTTTCATGCTACAGAAACCAGAGATAAACGCGGGCCTATTGGGCCATATTGGCTTGTGACAGACTTGACATTACGTACTGCTCCTGTGTTGCAGGTGTGTGGACGTTGCGACAGGGAAGATCGTTTGCTTCTTTGCGACGGCTGTGATGCTGGCTACCACTGTGAATGTCTGGACCCTCCTCTTGAACACATCCCTATTGAAGAGTGGTACTGCCCAGAATGTGTGGCCCAAAACAGGCATCAAGGTAGGACTCTTCCATCGTTGGGCATTTGCAGGGTAAACCAAGATGAGTTGATTGGTACAACATAAAGTTGCTACACCTACGCTCTTCAACATGTTCTGTTTTTTTTTCTCCTTAACAAATTTCAGTTTGTGTGTTTTATTTAAATGAAAAAAGCTACTTGTTTTCATTATGGACGTTTTCAGTCTCTGAAATTACCTTTTTATTTTTGGTTGCTTTTGAGTCTACAAATTATTATCGGGCTGCAAATAATTCCAAATTAATAACCCTCCTACTGATAGAACTATCACAAACCGTCCAAAAATAATACCATTTCCTCTCCAATAGCATATGTACAGGCTGGTCAACAACTGCTGGAACCCCCATGGATTAACCCTAACCCCCTAGGCCCTTGTTGCTTACAACCATCCTCAATCCTTCAAAAGACCTCCAAAATTTTTCAACTCCACCTAAATTTTTCAAAATTGTCAGACAGTCCTGCCTCAAAATGCATTCATCCTCAATCCTCCAAAATCCTCCTCATCCCAAAACTTTGCACTCGTGTTTAAATGAAGGATAACCAACGCCAAATCCTTCAAAATCATCAGACAGTCCTGCCTCAAAATGCATTCATCCTCAATCCTCCAAAATCCTCTTGTGCTTCATTCACCATTCATCCTCAATCCTCCAAAATCCTCATGTGCTTCAATCACCATTCATCTTCAATCCTCCAAAATCCTCATGTGCTTCAATCACCATTCATCCTCAATCCTCTAGAATCCTCCAAAACCGCCAGGAGGATTTTGGAGGAGTGAGGTGGGTTAGGGTTAACCTTAACTCCCTTGGCATTTTTGCTAGGATGCAACCGCAATCCTGCAAAATCCTCCAACTGCCGCCACGTCAAACTTGCATACAGCCTCAATCCTACAAAATCCTCCAGCAATCACTGTCACTATGTTGAGGCAGAGCCAGTGACATGCTGGAGCAGTGCGCAGGATTTCAAGTATGATCTCGGCCTAAATGTATGCATGGCCGAGCGTAATTGAACAACACAAGGTCCGGCCCAAGACCTTGACACAGTGCATCCTCCAAAATCAGCAACACACTTTTGCCATATAGCCTCAATCCTGCAGAATCCTCCATTTTGCAAAGATAATTTGGGAGGATTTGGGAAGGTTAGGGTTAACCCTTTCCTTACCATGGTCGACTTTTGTCGACAACAACTACCCCCCTGCTGATTCCCATGGGCGACTTTAGTCGACTAGGAAACCACACACAAATGTTGATATGTTTGGCCGCCCATACATCAACTATATACCAGCTGAAAGAGTGTTTTCGGATCTTTCTATTGGTGTGGTTTATTCATAGTGTTACCATTACAAAAAAGAATGAGAAAAGTGCTTCAGAAGTATCCACTCACAATTTGAAGTATGGAGTGCCATTTGGTCATGTGGTGAAATGGCTTGCAGTTTGATAATTGGGACCAGATGAACAAAAAGGCATAACTTTCTTATATTTACACCTATGGACTTCATTTTTACATCACATAAAGGAGTAAGGTTCAAGGAACAAACTTTACACACACGACTTATGATTTTAATCACTCCTTGGCAGTGAAAATCTGGGTTGACAAAAGTTAGTTTTTGACTCGTTCTCATTTTTTTTATGCTCTGGTGATTTCCGTATGACTGAGCAAACAATTTGGTCCTGGGGAGAGCCAAGTTAAAAACAATGTAGGCATGAAAGGGTTAAACCATATACATGTAAGTGTCAAAACCTGTTGAAGGTGCTTGATGGTCGAATGACGTTGAATACTGCTACAACTTGTGTAACATCCATCTTGGAGGGCAATGCCTTTGTTTTTCAGTGATATGCATGGGTAAACCTTTCGTGCATTCATTGTTACCGAACTAAATCTATCATTGACAGGCACTCACCAGCGCTGACCTGCCACATCTATCAATGTCAGTCAAGGCATGGTACCCTTAGTTAACAAAACTACCACAGCCTGTCAATGGACCGATCCAGTAAGCCCCTCCGACTGCGCACGTGGGCAAATTAACACGTGCTCCTCTCCAATGCCACACTGCATTTTCCTGCCGCGCGCATCATACGCGGGTGCACGCATGTCGGACTTTTGTGCACGCATGTCGGACATAAATCACGGCTGTGATTGGTCAGAATACCATGGGGCAGTGCTTACTGGATCGGTCCATTGTACGAGACCAGTTTACAGAACTGTTATACCTGTCACCTGATCAATGTTGATAGATAGGGTAACTCTCCATGTTGTCACTGAGAGATTAATAGAGTAAATACTCCATTACTGAACCTGGGCAGAATTTGTGGTGCCATGTCTCATTCTAAAGCGAATATTGTGGATTGCTTAAAACTTCGATCTTAAAAAGAAACAGTGGAAGTGAAGCTCAAAAGAATCCGTGGGGAGAGCAACTTCAACCCTAACTCCCTAGGGTGATTTATAGGATCAACCCTAACTCCCTAGGGTGATTTATAGGAACGTTCCTCATCCTTGCAAATCCCAACACCATATGGTAAACTGTGCACATAAGCAGTTGGACTCTGTTTATTTGTGGTATGCCTAATCCCACGTAAAGCACAGTCAGTTAATTTGATTAATAATAATAACAGTTTACTAGTGCAGTACTCATCCTAACAGATTCTAACAAACCCTGGTGTTGGAGTTTGGCTGGTTGGGGATCGTTAGGTTAGTGTTAGTGTTGATTTTGATGTCATTGATTTCCACAGAAGAAAGCAGTGAGGAAGAGCCAGAGACCATTGCGCATCATGCCTCATGGTCCGCTGAGCATCAAGACGATCGCTCAGCGACACGCAGACGACGTCACATGACGCGTGAGCATCCCCCAGCCAGAGCCATCGCTAGGACTCACGTCAGTGAACGAGTCCGAGCCAGAATCACTCAGGCTAGAGCAGCTGAACGGCAAGTTGAACAGGTAAGACCGCTTCATTGAACCATGCTTGCGTTAGTCCAGGCCTCACAGCAAAACCTTAAAACCTATAAAAACCTGTGTTTCAACTTGGGAGCCTATTTTTTATTTAAAGTAACCTATGGGCTCCGTGCGCCAACAAAAGAGGGCGCGTTTTTTACCACTTTTGAGAGCCCCATGGCCGGGACAACGCATGTGCTTACTGTACTGGTTTGCGCGCGAAGTACGCATGACTTATTTATCCTCTCCCAGACTAATCCCCGCCCCCAATAACTTTTTTGGATCATTGGAAATACACAGTGGGTGGACCAGGAACCGGTCTAGGCCTCCCCAAACTCTTCTTTTCAGGCCGTCTAAGGGGTGCTTGTGCATAGGGCCCATAGAACTTATAAAAACCTTCGTTCATGCAAACTTAAATCTTGATAGGTCGATCCATGGCAGAAAGAGTGTGATATTACAACTAATATCACAGTCGATATATCGCACTCTGCACGCACGTGCAATATGATAACCACTGAAAAGTTCGTGTACCGCGTACGTGTTCCATCTTTGCTGTACATCAAGTTTGCTTGAAGATAAATTCATTATCCCACTCACACTTGTGGAACACGGAAAATGTAGTACATCTTGGGTCCCACATACAGCCTCATGGTATGTGGGACACAGACGCACTACATTATTCTGTGTTCCACTCACGCTCGTGGGATAACTACATTCTTTTGTTGTTATTGTGCCATGACATTTAAGTCGGGTCAAGTCAAGTCACTACCTATGCATATGAACTGTGGCAAAACCCATTCTCTTGTCGTTGTTCATCCCAGGATTGTGAAATCTCAGCTTTAAAGGGAAAATACAACATTTGCAAACATCGAAAAACAAAATGATCAAATTATCACGAAATACTCCACTGGATTGTTAGGGACTGACAGTCTAAAGCATCAGTTAAACTCATGGCTCCTGGTGTGCTGACATTTTCAAGAAAAAAACTGTATTTTTCCAACGCTGGTCAGCCGACCAGCATTAGAGAAAACTGGCTATTTTTTCAAAAACTGTTCTTAATTGTCCATATTTAGTTATTCTGACTATTCTTTGCAATTGATTACACACCTGTAAAGGGGTACAAGCCTGCTAGACTGATTCTCTGACCTTACAATTCCCCAAAGTGTATTAATTGCTCGGAGTTTCATCTTAAGTGGGGTCAGGGAACCAGACTACAAGAAAATGATACGTTTTCTTGGTTTTTCCAGCATCTACAAGCCCAAAACGTGAAACAAGTCAGTTTAAAGAGGTTGTGGAATGCTCGAAGACATTTCCGTCATTTTTCGGGTATATGTAGCCTAGGGTGTGATGAAATAAAAACGCCTGTTGTTTCTGTCATGAAATGAATACAAAAGGTACTTTTGAGAGCTGTTTTTCAGGTCCTGTTTCGACCCGAACGTGCAATTTGTGTAAAAGTCGTCGTTGGGGGCAGCAAACAAAACATAGTAAATCGTGACGTAATAAACAGGACTCCCGATGCAGCGTAGTTCCAGCGAAACTTTTTGCAAATCACTCCGCGCAACGACATGACTTTGTTTACAATTACTCTGAGCGACATTTTGTATGGGCAGCCACATTATAAATTCAACCGTAGTTGGCAACAGCTTTTACCCCTGAAATTCTAATGGGCAAGTTTAGAATTTAATAGGAAGATATCTCCATTGACTTTTTGGTACTTTCTATTGATTATTCAGTGTTTTGATAGTTACACATCATTTTATTTATAGATCGGGGATCATTCTTTTGTGTTTGCCCTAACGGCCAACCATAGTAAGAAATGTCTGCGTACATCAACATCGTTCGATCGTTCACATGCACATCGCCATATCGCATCACGTACCGCGACACGCGCTATGTGTATGTAAAGGTGGCTAGAAATTCACGGGTGTACTTGTATTGTGCCGCTGGCCCGGGCCCGGCCGCTGGGACCGTAGATTTTGACACCGGTAAACGGTGTTGGAATTTCAAAATAATTCGTTGTTGATACGTGTACGAGTAGCGAACGCACTAGGCCAAGGCAAACCTATTTGCCTATAATTGTGTCAGTCGCTGGCTGTAATCACACCACATTTTGTTTGCAATAAATTTCCAGCTTTCCCGTCCGGGTGTCAGCATGGAGGAATAAGAATCCTCCGTAGCCATGCAGTTTGTCCGAAGGGTACCCTGCGAAAACACGAGATCGGATTTCAGCCAAATTAACGGATAGAGCGCTGATCATGCACTGTACATTTCGTACGGCAAGAGTCTTCTTTTCTCAAGAGATTTGTTGAAATTGCATGGACAAGAAATAATAGAGATATGATTTGTTAATGATTTATAGGGAAGACTGTTTTGGACCATTTGTCAATTGCCAATCTTGAAGAACCGTAGACCCGTTCAAATGTATCCTCGACCCTCCATTATCTGCGCAGCATACGCGCACGCGTTGCAAATTGAAGGTAAATGCGTAGAAAAAGGACCGCGTAGTTTTCCTTACGTTAGTGCTGATTATGTGACGGGCCTCCATTTTCCCTAGAACTTCTTTTGATCAAATGACAAATTCTCTGCTACTGGAATTTCTTGAATAAAGTCTTAATTAGGTACTGAAAATAATGACAGTGCTCGTTAAATTTCGGGACCAGTGAATTTTGTTTTCAACCGGGATCCTGAACATGTCGTAAGTCCAGAGATTGTTGTTTTATGAACGGAGCATGACTATGATTTATGAATTGTACTTTTTTTGTAGCCACGTTTACAGGCCGAGGTTTACATGGTCTCCTGGCGTTGCTTTACGGCTTTTTTTGGGTAAACAATAAAGTTAACAATTTCAAATTCAAGTAAATTCGTAATTATCGTTTCAGGATGTTAAAACAAGGGTTAAAATGCACAAGGAAAGAAAAGAGAAGAGGACTAATTTTTTGTGGCGAACGTATACATAAAAAGCACCAGGCAACGCAAGGAACTTGACCGGGGCCCGCGACGCTGCTAACTGTACAACTTTATTTCTGGACACGGTCGACCACATCCACCGCCGTGATGCGTTATGCGTGCCGTACGCGTATAATTCGAAAACAACCTGACGATTTGTCGTCTCTTTGGACTGAATATTTACCAGAATAACGTTTGAGATTGTCGGTAAAACACGAAGAAAGTTGCGATAGGACTGTTGATGCTCATCTAAAAATGTTATCATGAACATAATACTTCGAGTCCTTGGATAAAACGTAGCTGGGTTTTTTTCACGCCGAACGTCGCAGACCGAACAACTTATCAGAGCCGCGTTGCCTGGCGTTTTCAGCTGGCCAGTTGCAGTATCCGTGTTTTCGCTGGTCTCTTTTTTGGGCAGTTGGGGCTCAAATTTATACCGAAGAACAGCTCAGATGTCACCGTGTCCTTGTTCAATATACTCATCCAAAAATTAAGCAATGGGAAGGAATATCAATCTCCGTGAGTCTTTTACAAAATGTTGATTTTTCACTGCTTGACTGCGAGTCACACGTGCTGACGGGGCGGGTTGGGCAGCAGTAAACAGTCGTTGTATAAACGAGTCCTGTTTATTACGTCATGCTTTTTCCGATTTTACGAAGAGCCCGACGACTGTTGATTTCATTTATGCGCTCGCCGACCAACAAATTACTCGATGAATTTCAGTTTTATAAACATATAAACGCACATCAGAAAAGAATGGGAGTTTGTCATTATGCTATATATGGGGCTACTCTACAATATAAAAATATAAAAAACAAAACGATTTTCAGCATTCCACAACCTCTTTAACAATATGTTCTATAACATACTGGTACTTATCCTCCAAATCCATATATTTCTGAAAATTGAAGCAAAAGCAAATGATGTACATTCCCTTCAAAGCTAATTTCAGCTTTTTCGTTTTGGATTTCAGCTTTTTTCCCTCACTTGCCCTCCCTCACAAAAGTATAGCAGATTTCCAAAGTTCAGCTTTTTTACACCTTTTTTCAGGTGTTTTTAATAGCTCTTTTTATCAGTGGTCACTCACACACCTGTCATCCGCTGTTACTTGTGACTGGACTTGTGATGGAACGAACTTCAACACAACTATGCAAATAATACTCCTTGTTTTGGAAGACTTTGTGCACTTTGCTTTCGGCTGAAAAATCATGATCTCATTTTGTTTTCTGGCTGTATGAATTTGACTCTCAAATAGATAATGAAAACCCTTTTAACCCTAAAGGGGCCGGGGGGGGGCGGACCCCTCAACATTTTCCGTGATAGCCTCTAAAAAAATTTTTTCGCGACCCGAGCTGTTATGACTTTTTAGCCTCGAGCTTTGCGCATCTTTTGATACCAAAAACATAAAAATCGGACCACGGGTTGCCGCGTAGCGAAAAATTTTCCGGCGCTACGCGCCGTGTAAACTGAATTTTCGCATATACGTGGTGTACACAGAGCAGAATTGCCATTCGTACATATGAACAATTAATTAGCCATAATTCCAAAACCCTTTGACTTATAGTCATGAAATTTCTTGGGTATGTTAAGGAAGAGTTGCTCTATGCATGTTAATATGAGAACGTGTTTTTGGATTTATCAGCGTATGTCTGGAACCAGTGGCACAGCTAGAAAGAAACCAGTGAAGCGAAAGACAACCAAGAAACGTAAGACCACCAAGAAACGGCGCACCACCAAAAAGAGGAAGATTTCCTCAAAGACAGGAACAACTAAGACACCTGGGAAGAAAAGGAAATTCAAGAGGAGAAAGAAGCGACGCTCAAAGGTAAGACACGATCAGTTGGATTGAGGGTGACTATTCCTTGCTTGCTTTTGTATGCTTGGTAGTTTGTAGGCGCATCTACCTCGACCTTGTTCTCAGGGTCTACTTTCAACGTACTAGACCCTGGGTTGAAAGCCTTCCTCCTGTCTTCTGATTTGATCGTGCCATAGTGTGTAATGAATTTGCATCGTGTAGTTGGTGTTTTTTAATTTCCAATGTGTGTTATGTGTTTTAACGATCGTTGTGAATTATATACGTCGAGTCCTCGTCCGAAACAATCGTCCATTTTCTAGTTTGCTTTATTTAGTGTACAACTGCATAAGAGTTTCATCATTGAGTGCTATCTTACTATTCATTTGATCATTGATACCTTTATAGTGGCATTGCGTTACAATATCGTTTCGGTTTGCGGTAACACCATGTGGTAATAACTACTGCTTAGAAGCTATTAGTTCTGAAAAGAACTTGTCCTGCTTATTATCAACTTTGCTAAGTAGTTTTTTTGGTTCTGATAAGAACAGTCCTGCTGTAAGTTCTAAACGAACTTGTCTTTGGTCTCAACGTTTCGACTAGCCTGTTCTAGTCATCGTCAGGAGACTGGCGATGACTTACAGCAGGACTGTTCTTATCAGAACAAAAAAAACTACTTAGCAAAGTTGATAATAAGCTGGACAAGTTCTTTTCAGAACTAATATCTTCTAAGCAGTAGTTATTACCACATGGTGTTACCCCACCATGCAAAGCCTCAAATCTTATATTGTGTTACAATGTGAAATAGTGGTGTGCATTTACGGGTAGAACAGGAACCGGGTACCCTATTGAAGTAAAACAATGGTGTTTGTGAAAGAAACCAAACCCCAAAGTTGTCTGACGGGTTTCATAGCTTTACGGTGTAAACTGCAACTGTCACAATCTGTTGCGTGTCAAAACGTGATATCTGTTTTGGTTTTCCATGTAGCCTGGTTTTCATTATGAAAATTACCCACAAATGGCATTCAAAACCTTACCTTTCATTGTTTGAGAAGTTGCCAAGTAATTTGTAAAGCTGGTTACGGTACCCGGTTCCAAAATCTGGAACCGGTTCCTGACATCAGTGGTCTGGTACTAGCAAACCTGGTTCCAATGCACACCTCTTATGTAAAAAAGTGTCTTCATAATGAGGGTATAAGCCTTGCACTGTAGTAGCAAAATAGCAGTGTATGACCATGGAGATTTTTTGAAGCGTTTCAATTCATTATGTGCCGTTCTGTTTTTAAACAGATCAACAAACGTGTCACCAAAGCAGCAGGTCCGAAGACAATCAGAGGAAGGATTGCTGGCAAACTGATGTTAGTCAAGCCACGGACGGGCAGCATGATGCCTGACATGAAGGTCAAAGGTCAACAGACTTTGGGATTCCGGAGGTCTGAGATCGGAGCAGCAGCATTGACGATCACTGGTAGCGATAACCTGCTTGACCCAAGGTAACAGTCACAAGCTTTCACACTGTCCAAAACCTTAGGGAGTGTTTGACCCACGGTAACAGTCACAAGCTTTCACACAGTCCAAAACCTTAGGGAGTGATTGACCCAAGATAACAGTCACAAGCTTTCACACAGTCCAAAACCTTAGGGAGTGATTGACCCATGGTAACAGTCACAAGCTTTCACACTTTCCAAAACCGTGAAGAGTGATTGACCTAAGGTAACAGTCAAAGCTTTCACACTGCCGTAAACCTGAGGGAGTGATTGACCCATGGTAAAAGTCACAAGCTTTCACACTGTCCAAACCTTAGGGTGTGATTGACCAAAGGTAACAGTCGCAAGCTTTCACACTGTCAAAACCTGAGGGAGTGAGTGACCCAGGGTAACAGTCACAAGCTTTCACACTGTCCAAAACCTGAGGGAGTAATTGACCCACGTTAAAAGTCACAAGCTTTCACACTGTCCAAAACCTTGGGGAGTGACTGACCCACGGTAACATTCCGTGCTGTGTACCTCACGCGTGTAGTGCAAAAATGTCCTATTATGGAGATTGGCGCGAGCAAGCGCGTACTTTACGATAATGCGCAGAACGTAGCTGATGTTAAATCAGCAGTTTAAAACCACCTAGTGATGGCCTTTTGACCAATAGGAATGCGTAAACTCTCTCAGGTATTTATGAACAAAGAAATTGAACGTGTGACCTCTGGTTTGCTGTTCTGGCACTCCGAGAACTGAGCTATCCAGCCCTATCTTGGCGGTTCCCTATTTCTTGTCAATGTTTTTGTTAAAGGGGCGCTAGTCAGAAGCCGTAAACCTGGATATGTTATGTAGCCAGGGATCATGCAAACGGTAACGATGCTAGCAACGTTAGCAATACTGTAAACCTGGGAAATAGTTGAAAATAGTGATTTGTATGTTTCATCTCAATTGTTTTCCAGTGAAACGGCATCAACAAGTTCATATGAAGCACCAACAACTAGCACACGCACTTCTCAATTGTAAGTTACTCTTGAAATACAACTGATCTTTACAGTGGCTAAGCCAGTCACTCTGCAGTCTTTATGCTGTAAGAACTGAATGCGTGAATTCAGCAGGATTTGTGACGAGAAATTACAAGGGCTTAGAAGTAATGATTGTTGTTTGGTTTCTTGTCGGCAGTGTTTCTTCCTCCTCAACGACGGATCTTCTTGGAAGTATTATATCATCTCAAGACATGCTTCACATGCAAAGCAAAGATGTCACCATCCACAGAGACGGCTCACTAACCAAGATTAGTCTGGGTAATGATTTCATCTTAACCAGCGTAATCTGGGTTACAGTGCAAAATTAAACAGGTGGTAACTCAAGATTTACTTTGAAGTTTGGTGGGTTTTACTGGGTACCTCCGGGTTCAACCTTGAAGTTTGATGAGGTTTTGGTGGGTTTTACTGGGTACCTCGGGGTTCAACCTTGAAGTTTGATGAGGTTTTGGTGGGTTTTACTGGGTACCTCCGGGTTCAACCTTGAAGTTTGATGAGGTTTTCCTGGGTTTTACTGGGTACCTCCGGGTTCAACCTTGAAGTTTGATGAGGTTTTCCTGGGTTCCTCCGGGTTCAACCTTGAAGTTTGATGAGGTTTTCCTGGGTTTTACTGGGTACCTTCGGGTTCAACCTTGAAGTTTGATGAGGTTTTGGTGGGTTTTACTGGGTACCTCCAGGTTCAACCTTGAAGTTTGATGAGGTTTTCCTGGGTACCTCTGGGTTCAACCTTGAAGTTTGATGAGGTTTTCCTGGGTTTTACTGGGTACCTCCGGGTTCAACCTTGAAGTTTGATGAGGTTTTCCTGGGTTTTACTGGGTACCTCCGGGTTCAACCTTGAAGTTTGATGAGGTTTTCCTGGGTTTTACTAGGTACCTCTGGGTTCAACCTTGAGTTGCCAATTCAATCAAGTTAAGATTTAGGTACTGATGATCATTTATTGGGAACATTTATCATAAAATGAAAAAAAAAGGACTTGCGTGAGTGAGTTTTTTAGGGTAGTGAAAATGCGTCACAAAAAGTTTGTTTGAATGTTGTTGTTTTGGGTTTTTTTCATTTCAGGTGATACAGAATCAAAACCAAGAAAGCCCTATCAACTTCCCTATCAGTCTAAAGGTCAGCACCCAGAAGAGAAAACCAACCCCAGACGAAGCAGTACTTCCCCCGGCGATGGTAAGAGGAGAGACAATCCTAGCCCAAGACGTCACTCCCAAAGCGATACCGAGAAGAGAACACGATTCCACCCTGCCGAGGACAGAAAGGATCTTGAGAAATGCTCGAGTCCTCAAAAAGCTAAGAAGGACATTGGAAGCAGGAGATCAGGTCAAGAAACAGAGCAAGGAGGTGCACATGGAGACGAGCATCTTAAGAGTGGAGAAGATGATGATGTTGGAGATGAAGATGGTGAGGGAGAAGATGGGAAGATGCAAGAAGTCGAAGAGGAAGGAGAAGAAATGGAAGATAATGATCCAGTCTCTGGTGAGTATTCAGTATTAGCTCTTTTTGGTGGGATGATCTGGTAGAGCTAGAGCAAAACTTCAGCACCCACAGGACTGTTGGTGTGAGCCATGTCATTTGAGAAGCGGTCTAGTGATCATCATTTTCAGCAAGTCCGGTGGCCTTGTGATCTTACTGTGAAAGATACGTTTGTCTTTCCGGAAAGTTCGGAACTTGTGCAAAAATAAGTGAACTTCAAATTTCGTTTAAGGACAGTCACATCAGGGCCTGTGCAAACTTGGTATAATATGTTGATATATTGCTTTATTTTTTTATGTCGGCAGTAATTTTTTTTTACGTTTTCTTTTTTAACCCAGATGCAGAGAAAGTCTCTAGAAAGCATGATGGGTCAATCACCTGCCAAGTCTCCAGCAGCAGCTTTGAGGAATCCCAGTCTGAAGAAGAAGAAGGTGCTATCAATGAGAACAAATCCCCTAGGAGGTCCAAAGGAAGGGCGGGGTTGGATGAAGAGGAGGAGGGCCTAATCCGAGACTCGGAGCAATCCAAGCATAGAGATCGCAGAAGCTTGAAGGCCAGAGGAGAGGATTCCAGAAATGGATCTGGAAGATCCAGACGGAAGTCATCATTCGAGGAGGGGCTTATTGAGGAAGATGGAGATGAAATGCCCCCTCCATCTAAAAGGAGCGGCTCCTTCTCTGAGGAGGAAGGATTAATTGAAGATGAGCAAGATTTGAAGATGCGGAGTGTGAAACAGCACATGAAGTCACATTCAGACGAGGAAGGACTAATTGCAGATGACGAAGATGGCGGTAAACTAAAGCAAGTCTTGGAATTATCCAAGGAAACGAGGCAGCAGGGAAGCAGTGAAGGACACACTGGACACTCCTCAGCAGAGGAAGGAGAAGTCAAGACTGATGAGGAGGAAGGATCAAGTAGTAATCGGAAGAAACGAAAACGGGAACGTGATCGTGAACGCCGTCGTCAACGGAACAGAAAAGACACGCGCACTGTGGTTATTGATTCAGAGATGTCACTGGCCATTCCTAAGAGACCTATGGTTGAGATACAGAGAGAGCAGAAGATGAATGAGGCAAGGAAAGCTGAGCAGGCGTTGTTGAGAGAGAGAGAGTTTGATCATCCCGGGGAGCATGGTGTCTTTGGTGATCTTAGACATGTCATTCAAGTTAAAAGGGAAGTGCCACATAAGAGGCCAAGCCGTTACGAAAGTTATTGGGCAGAACTGGAGAGACATCGAGCAATAGAATCCCAACTGGCAGAGAAACCAGTAACGTGGGAGCGCGTTGGAATCTACGAGAGGCCGTACCCATATGAGGAGGATTGGAACAGGATGATGCTTGAACGAAAGCCTCTAGAACCTCAGTGGGAGAATTTTACAATCCATCGGGAGAGGTCACCCATGGACTGGAGGAAAGAGCGGGATGTTATTGAGGGAAGGGTTGAAGCAGAGAGGAGAATTGAGATGGTTCAGCAGATAGATCACGACAGGAGGTTTGAAACCAAGAGAAGAGAAGGAACAGAACAGAAAGTGGCACCTGAACGCCGGCTGGCTGAACGGAAGGCGGATGCTAAGAAAGATCAAGAACGGGAGAAGAAACCAGATTCATCCAGGGTCGGCGTAAAAAGGGTTGAAACAAACAAAGGAAGAGGTGACCATAAGAAAGTTTCCGAGTCCAAAAGGGAAGGAAGACAAAAGGGCGATGTTGAAAGTAAGAATGCCCAGAAAGGTGATGCCAATCGGAGTCAAAAGCCTAACCCAGGAGGTGAGAATAGTCGACGGAAACCTGAAGACGGCAAAAGGGAGTCTCATCCTAAAGCTGACACAGGTCGTTCTGAGAAAGACCTTCTTCCTCGCAAACAGGACAGAGATCGACAGGAAAAGGGAAAACACAAGAGCAGTACAGATGAAAAGAAACGCAGAGAGGTGAACAAATCAGACCCACAGCCTAGAAATCCCGAATCTTCAAAGTCTTCAAGCAACAGGGATAAGGATGGGCAAAAGGATAAACACAGAACCGAAAAGCAAAAATCCGAGCGGGACATCTCCAAAGACAGACGAGAGAGGGAGTCTACAAAGGGTAGAGGCCAGCAACATTCAAACGAACGCTCGCGTGATAAGGATAGAGTACAAAGGCAGGAACGGTCGGAGAAAGATCGTTCAGAACGTAAAAACAGTACTGAGAAACAGAAGCATCATTCTGGATCTCGCAGCAAGGAACGCTCCACCTCCAGAGGTCATTCAGACCGTTCTAGCAAACATTCACAGGATAGACACGTCCATGAACATTATGAAGATCCCAAAAAGATCAGTGAAAGAGTGGATTCTGACAAGCGAGGAAGTGGCAAGTACAGAGACCATGCTTCAGCTCCCAAGGAAAAAGAAAAGAACCACAGTAAAGATGGAAGTAAAATCACAGACAGCGGTAGATCAGAGCAGAGTGACGTCCAGCAAGCAACCAGTACAAGTGATCCACAGATCCCTACTCACACCAAATCAACCAAACGTAGCATCCGGCGAGCACGAAGTCTAAGCTCATCACAAACGGGTGAAACAGGGGATGAGTTTGAAACTAGTAAACAGCAGTCTTCGAAGCAGCTGCCTATCACAGTGCCAGCTACAGAAATGGTGTCCGATAAACCAGTTGTGGAAAAGGTTAAGAAGAAGAAGAAAGATAAAACAAAGAAATTAAAAAATAAATCCAATGAAAAAGATGGTGTCAAAGGCAAGAAGGTGAAAAAGACGAAAGGTGGAAAAGCAAAGAAGCAGAAGGTCGCTGTTGTAGAAATTGCCAAGGCAAAGGTCACAGAAGAAGCAAAGGACGATGAGCCGCAAGAAGAGCAATCAGAAGAGCAGCCCAAAGAACATCATGAACGGTCTGAGGAAGCAAGTCAAGAACTCCCTGACATCACGTGCCCTGCAATGTCCCCTGTTATTCTGGAACCCTCCGAAAAAGCCGGAACAGAAGACGCCGCAGAACAGACAACAGAAAACCTCAAAAACCAGGTTGACAAGGAAAATACAGAAAAGGCAAAAGATGAGGACTCTTCATCTGATGTTGAGATGGTCATGGGACCAGTGAAGAACATTTTTGATGTGATCATTGACTTGAGCCAAATTTCTTCCGACGAGGAAAGCTTTCCTCAAACTTTAACTTCTGCCGCCAAACAAGGAAAAGACAACTCCCTGTATGATCCATTTGAACCCACCGCCTCACCTGAAACCATCAGTTCTCCAGATGTTTCTCACAAACATGTCAGTCAGAGACAATCTCAGAAATCACGGGATCGAAGTCCCACTCCTGATAGGAGAACTAAAAGAAGCCCCTTGGCAAGGAGGTCCTCACCGAAGCGGCGATCAAGCAGACAAAGAAGCAGTTCTCCAAAGAGGAGAAGTCCACCAAGAAAAAGGGCGTCATCCAAAGACCATGGGCATTCCTCTAGAAAACGAAGTATTACTCCACCACGCAAAAGTCTTCAAAAACGAAGAAGTCCGAGCCCAAGACGTAATGTGTCTGTTCGTAAGCGTACTCATTCACCACGGAGGAGTCCCTCAAGGTCCCAAAGGAGACCTTCACCAAAAAGACAACTCTCGCCTCGAAAACGAAGTTTGTCTCCAAGAGAGCACAGTAGTTCCAAAAGGCGGAGAGAGGAACCATCTAGACAACGTAGTGTATCTCCAAAAAAGAATGTTTCTCCTAGAAAACGCAAGACCTCTCCAAAGAAAAGCATTTCACCGCGAAGACGACATGTATCTCCAAAGAGACATAATAGGTCGCCAAGAAAACGAAGTGAATCACCAAGACACAGAGCTCCTCCACAGAAGAGATCCATCTCTCCCAGGAAACGGAGTGTCCCGCCAAGGAGACGTAGTCATTCTCCAAGACGACGGAGCCCTTCTCCAAGACGACGGAGCCCGTCTCCTAAAAGAAGACGTGTTTCACCCCCAAGACATGATCCATCTCCCAGACACCGAAATGTTTCTCCCAGGAGGCATACAGAATCTTCAGGAAGACAAAATCGTTCTCCTCAAAGACGAAGTATATCCCAACATCGAAGAGAACACTCATCATCGAAGAGGCCAATCTCTACTAGAAGGAGTATCTCCCCAAGAAGCTCTTCAACCAGCTCCAGAAGCTCTAGAAGCCCAAGTTCCTCGAGTAGCTGGTCTTCCTCTTCTAATAGTTGGAGTTCTTCTTCTTACAGTCGAAGCCGTTCAGACAGTAGAAGCCGGTCATACACTAGGAGCCCCGCATACAGTAGAAGCCTCTCGCCCAGTCAAAGCCCATCACCCAGATCTCGACGATACTCAAGAGATCGTAGCTCCTCATCCTTCCGTTCTGAAAGCAGCATCTTTTCTGATCGAAGCACAACACCAGAAAAGACTCCTGCTGGAAGGTCTCCGAGTCCCAAGAGACTACCCGCAGTTCTTCGTCAAAGCCCAACCCAGACTAGTCCTGAGTACAGACACCGAATCCCCTCTGAATCTGAGAAGCCGTTCCCAGTGCAACCCCGTCAAGAGCTTCCAGATAGCACTCAAGGGTCGTACAGATTGGCACCACAAAGTCCCACATCACCTGATCAGACCATGGCACCTGCTACTAGTACAACAGACTCTCATCTAGCATCTAAGGCGAGCAGTCAAATCAGTCACATCCTGGGCCAGCTGGCGAGCAACCCGGCCATTCAATCGGCTATCAACTCTGCAAACTTAAAGAGCCAGAGAGAAACTGACGACTCCTCCGATGGATCTATCTCAGGATTTCTGAAATCTAGCGAGGCATCTTTCAACACTCCATCTGGGAGACCACTACAGATAAATGAAGGGACGGATGATAAGGACCTTCAGAGTCTTGGAGATGTCAGTGAAGACAACATTGAGTCTTCGGCTGTTGACTTGTACAACAAAAACTCAAGAGAGAGGGTAAGAGTTCAGTGGTTATCAATTTAAAATTTATACTTTAAATGTTTTTAAGTCAACAGCCAAGATCAGCAGGGCACTGTTGGACAAACCAGGAAAATGTTGGCTGTTCTTGTAGTCTGGTTCCCTGACCCTCCTCGAGAGGAAGTAGATCAATTTATAGACATCAGGGAATTATCAGATCAGGAAACAAGACTAGCTGGTTTGCACCCGTTCACGGATGTCAAACCGATTGCAAAGAAATGAGTTTCGGTGTTTGAAAAAAAGTCGGTTTTTTTCCCAACGATGGTCAGCCAACCATCGTTGGAAATTGATACAGAAATTCAACTTTTCTCAAAAATAACTGCACACCAGGTGCCACAATTTCACAGGATGCTTGAGACTATTATTCACTTACAGTCAAGTAAGATATTTCATGATCATTTGGTACTTTTGTTTTTGATGTTGGCAAATGTTGTATTCTACCTTTAATGATCTTTGCAACTGGTATAATTTTGTGATAAACATATTTTAGAGCCCCCAAAAGGCTCATTCTGGATGATAGTGTCCCTTTAACTCTGTATGGCCACATCTCGTGTGGTTTGGATGTCACTTTTTCGTTTTAGATGTTTGGTATTAAAGTTCATGCTTTCTCTTTTTTTTCCAGTATCTGAAGAAGTTACAACATCAGGAACGTGTAGTTGAAGAGGTCAAACTAGCCTTGAAACCGTACTACCAGAAGCGAGAAGTCACTAAGGAAGACTACAAAGAAATCCTGCGCAAGTCGGTCAATCAAGTAAGTATAAGGTTCCATTTCTTGTAGGTTGGATGTGGGCGGGGCTAGGAGTATGGGGGAAAACCTGAGATACAGGGTGAGTAAAAAAAAAGCGGAATAATAATTCATATTTAACAAAAATGTAGCACCAAACATAATAATGACTGGAAAGCCAATTTCATAAACTTCTTTTAGATGAAAAAATGACTGAAATTGCTCAATCCGTTCAAAAAATATCACCATTTAAACGCAATGACCCTAAAACCTGTTTTGTTTCGTTTCGTTTTAGGCTCCAGTTTTAGATAGCGTTTCAAACGAGTCGTGACCACGATTTAAAGTGTCTTGTGTAAAGACTTGTTTTAGAAACCAGAAAAGAAAAAAGTATAAAATTAAATATGACCTCCCAAACTTTTCCTCCAGAAATTCAACATTGTCTTGTGGAGCTAAGCACAATACATGTATGTGAAATATGACATGTATGACAGTAGCATGTATTTGCATCAAATTTAACATGTAAAAATTAATATCGGACTGCACATATGGCCCAGAAGAGCTTGTGATTTTAAATAAGGGAATAAATGTGTGCTCCGGAGGTTTTTATCACTCTGTTAAAGACCGCTTAGAGTCTGGGTGCTGATAATTACCCGAGCCGGAGGCGAGGGTAATTATCAGCTCCCAGACTCTAAGCGGTCTTATTAACAGAGTGATAAATACCGACCGAGCACACGTTTATTCCCATTCATAAATACCTTTTTTGGTAAAAAAAACCCAAATAATTCGTTCAAAAAATCCTGATTTTGTTCAACAAGTTCACTTCATGCTTTTTGAAACATCCCTCTTGCAAAATAATGGAATGTTCAGCTGGCGAGTAAGATGTAAACAACCCTTTTATGGAGATTGATGCGCGCGTAGCATGTTCTGCGCGATGTCGAGCAGAACGCACCTGGGGCATTGCGTTTTGAATTTGTTGCGCATGCCTACGTGAGGATTGTGAACGTTCAACCAATGAAACATTAAGAGGCACTGGATTTTTAGGAGTCCACATTTTACTGTGACACTGGAAAAGTGTTTAAGACCAGCTAGCCATGTCTTTATCATCCGTTTAAGACCGGCCCCGTGACGGGCTCTCGACCAATAGGAATAGCTAAACTGTCTGAGGTATTTATGAATATAACATTAAAGGCATATACAAGGCAAAAAGGAAAAGTTGCAAAAATTCAAAACGAAACTGCCAGCATATTTATGAAATTTCCCACTTCATTGTAAGTAAATAATAATAAAACATCCTATGAAATCGTTGCACCTAGTATGCTGTCAATTTCAAGAAAAGACAAATAAATCATCTTTTCGTCACGCTGGTTAAGCCCTAACCATCGTGCTGTCCTCAAAAACCTATGCTTTGCGTCGAGCAAAATGAAGATGCATTTTCGCAGTATTCTAAAAAAAATATGTGTAATATCCACTAAGCTGAAACTTCAACAGGTGTTTTTGTTAACATTCTTCTTTGGATTTTGAGTGGTGTTATTATTGGAGTCGAACAAAATGCATGAACAGCATTTGATCCTGTATGCCTTTAATATTACAAGAAGCAGTATCTGGATATTGAGAAAGTAACTTGGTTCCACCTGGAAAAGTTTTGTTCGATTCCTTTTCCTCATAAAGGCAAGAATAATCAGAGTCATGTTTTAGTTATAAGTATAATCAAAGGCACACTTCCTATCCCAAAAGATAGGGGAAGCAATCTTCATACGCCATCATAAGTCGTAAATTTACCGTGACCGGGGTATACCAGTTTGCGCCGGTTTACGAGGTGATCTTGCGGCCTCATAAACAGACAGAGACTGGACAATAACGTCACATTGAACAAGTACCAAGTGGTACAACCACTGATCTCTATATAAAGACTGGATAGCGGATATGCATACAACATTCACACAGTAGACTTTGCTTATTGACCAATTCGCCCCCGGACTCACGAAGATGGCCGCATATAATACGAACGTTCTACGTGTAAATACGCGCGCGTTGTATCAACAGTTGACGCGCATTTTGGTCACGTACACATCTTATGATGTTCTAAAAGGGACACATTTCCGTAGTGATTATTATTTCAAAATGCCGAAAAAGTGATACTTGCGGCATTTTAGTAACCACGACGTTAGAAAAATTGTAGTTGACCTTGGTCAGTGGTGGTGGTCAAAATATAAGTCAAGTGAACCGCGACATTACAAAAGAAATCATGCTGTCTATAAAAACGGCAACTTGTCCTTTGTAGATCACCAGCCGGTCTCACCGGTCTCACCAATATGGCGTCAAATTCATTCATTGTGCGGCTCTTTATTAGCTATCCAGTCTTTATATAGAGATCGGTGGGTACAACCCACGGCGGCCGAGTAGCAGCGAGGCCGGCTAACGTGTCAAGACAGCTATATGGCACTGTTGGTGCACCCGGGCCGTACCGGTACCTCGACAGTACAGAAAAACGAAAAAGGAATGGGGCGTGATCTAATATGCAAAATGTATGCAAATTAGACGCATGCGCAACAGTGTTTGCAAAACCGGTCTTCGAATGCAAAGCTGTAATACTTGCAAAGCTGTAATACTTGAGTTGTATGAATACAATATATGGCCGAGTAAAGTGTCCACCAACCAACCAACCCACCAACCAACATAAGCAGCTCAAGCCCACGGCGTGTTTCACACCGCTGTGGGAAAAAGAGACTCTACAATAATGTCACATTGAAAAGGGTAACTGGATGGTTACTGAAAACTCTAATAGAACTTGTCCATGAGTGCTGGTGACGGAATCAAATAAAGAATCATGTTTTGTTTACTTTTTGATAATCTTGGGTTTCAATTTTGTTTCTGTAGGTGTGCCATAGCAAGAGTGGTGAGATCAACCCAGTCAAGATCAAGCGGCTCATTGAGGGCTACATCAAGAAATTCCACGGCAAGAAAAAAGTGGAAGAGAAGAAAGAGCCGGGCCGACCAGACCTTGCCTTCCGGCTGCTGACCAAGAGTTGAAGCACAGCTACTTCTTAATGTACAAAGCCACATTTTATGTTTTTTTATTTTGTATACCATCTTTATTTTAATAAGCTTCCGACATTGATTGTCTTCAGGGTTTTCATTTTACAGGGTGGATTAAAAAAAACGAAACCGAGATAGTATTGCTAATTGGAACAGAAGTAGGGCGCATGTGAATCAAAGGGAGATATCCTCTGTTAGGGTTGAATCTCCTCTTTAAAATGACACCCTGATCATGTCCTTACATTCACGGTTGACTGAGCAGTGACCAATTTTATAAAAAGGGCTATTTAGAGACTATTTAGAGACTTGCACCACTTGTCATGGTGAAATCTCTTTTTTTTTTCCCCACCTGCCTTGATTGGCAACCATAGTAAATGTAATTTCTTCTCATTGTCTTCTCTCCACAGGTTTCTTCAGGCTTGCGAGCTACAGTGCCTAGGGTGCTTTTGAGGAATCCTTGGTTTCATTACCAGAATGATTAATAATAATAATAATAATAATAATGGCCTTTTACTCTGTGACAATTGACACAACAAAAACCACACTTGAAAAGTGGCGCAATTCTCTAAATAGACCCTTTCATAAAATTCCTCACTGCTCAGTCAACCGTGAATGTAATGACATGACCAGGGTGTCATTTTGAAGAGGCGATTCAACCCTAACAGAGGATATCTCCCTTTGATTCACATGTGCCCTACTTCTGTTCCAATTAGCAATAATATCTGGGTTTGGTTTTTTTTATCCACCCTGTACAGTAGAACGTCTTTGTAGCCACCACCAAAAGTTCAGCTATAACAAACCTCCCCTTTGGCTCCCAACTTTTTCAACAATCATATTGAACCAAGCATTTGCAGCCAAAAATCACAATAATGAACCACCAACATACTGAACAAATTTGTGCAGGCCCAATCATGTTCGTTACAGCCAACTTCTACTGTGGGCTCCATGCACCAAGGGCGGATCCAGAACACAATTTTTGGGGGGAGTGGGTCAAAAAATTACAGCTTGGGTTTTTTTTTTTTGATTCTAGATGCTCTGTGGTGCGATCTGAGGCAATTTCTGACCACCTTAACCAATGTTTTTTGAGGAGAAGATGGTGGTGTACTCATTGCCTGCCTTTATTGTGATGTCACATAAAAAAAAATTAAAAAAATTGTTTTCGTTTTTGGGGGGGGGCATGGCCCCCTTTGGCCCCCCCCTGGATCCGCCCTTGCCATGCACAAGCACCCCCTCAACGGTAAGAAAGGGAGAGTTGGGGGAGACCACTAGGAGAGACATTCAAACGCATGGCCGACGAGGCCTGATGCTCACACGAGGACGCTAGGGCTATATGCAAATTCAGAATCAAATAAGTCGTGAGTACTTTGCGCTATACGCGCGCGATCAGGACGCACACACATGTGTCCCACCCACGGGGCTCTCGAAAGTGTTAAAAAAGCGCCCACTCTTGATGGCGCACAGAGCCCATACAATATTCCATTCATTATTGTAATCGACCTATCGCCGTTTGCGATTTGGCCACTCCCCTTAGACAACCCTATGGGTTTTTGTACACTAAGTTTTGTTGGTCTCAGATGTTGCGCATTCTGCGTCCATTTGTATATCATGCAATTGGACAATATTACACCAGCTGCGTTGACGCGTTCTACCGCGATTCTACCGCGATGAGTTAATTTAGAAGGAAGACAATTATTTGTGATTTAAGCCTACAAATTTTCATGAGGCTTTTTTGTTCAATACCCAGAGGAATTACGGTAATTTAAGAAGGAAGTTTTGTTTTCGTCCGGTAGAGAGTGGACACCACTGATCTCTATATAAAGACTGGATAGCCAATAAAGAGCCGCACAATGTACGAATTTGACTCCATATTGGTGAGACCGGCTGGTGTTCTACAAAGGACAAGTTGCCGTTTTTATAGACAGCATGATTTCTTTTGTAACGTCGCGGTTCACTTGACTTATATTTTGACAACCACCACTGACCAAGGTTAACTACAATTTTTTTTAACGTCGTGGTTACTAAAATACCGCAAATATCACTTTTTCGGCGTTTTGCAATGATAATCACTACGGAAATGTGTCCCTTTTAGAACATCATAAAATGTGTACGTGACCAAAATGCGCGCCAACTGTTGATACAACGCCTACGTATTTACGCGTAGAACGTTCGTATTATAAGCGGCCATCTTCGTGAGACCGGGGGCGAATTGGTCAATATGCAAAGTCTTCTGTGTGAATGTTGTATGCATATCCGCTATCCAGTCTTTGTATAGAGATCAGTGGTGGACACACTTGAAAATTGTGAGAAATATACTTTACGTAGTGGTTCTTAACTC
Organism: Patiria pectinifera; assembly: GCA_029964075.1. Lineage (NCBI taxonomy): Eukaryota > Metazoa > Echinodermata > Asteroidea > Valvatida > Asterinidae > Patiria > Patiria pectinifera. Next base: position 26,048,228 of record CM057148.1, read on the forward strand.
GGTAAGAAACAAAAACAGTTATCGCGTCACTTTGTGGCAAAAAATGCCAGTGTTTCATAACATATACATGAACTTGCAGATTTCCTCGAATGAGAGATAATGTTTGACTTAATGGATTATGATTTGGAGAGAAAAGCTGACAAGAATATAAATAAGGTATTAATTATCTACTCCAATATCCATCAGGATGAATAGATTTTGTAGCTCTGTAGTCGGTAGAATAAGTGTGTAAATCTAGATAGAGGTCGCTGAAGGCAGGGTTTTTTATTGGTCAACACTGCCTTCATTCCAACTTTTGAAATATTCCTCAGTTAGAGGTAGAGTAGATCATTTGCTGGTGTCCGAAAATTTACTGACAACATTATTGTGAAAATGCTTACTTGGTTGAAGGATAGGTAATGACAGGAAACTCCCTGTGAAATTGTTCCTTCTGGCATGCTGTCATTTTGAAGAAAACAACTAAAGAAGGTCATTTCCAAAGATGTGTCCAGTGACACATTTTTGTAAATTTTCGTGAATCCGCCCAAATGTGTTCAAATTTGTAGTTGGTTTTCAACATTGGGTGTATCCGGAGAAAGATTTCCATATGAGAAGTTCACTAATTTTCCTCTGTATTGACTAACAAGCCCCCAGATAGCAATTTCATGTCATCCAAGTCAACTTGAGCAGTGAGAAAATACAAGTATTTTCTTAGAAAACACTTAGAATTGTTCAGTCCAATCTCATAGGGTTTGTACACAGGGTGTTGAGTGAACTTCGTATATGGAAATCTTTCCGAATCCGGGAATGGGTGATCACCGGCTGAATGAGAATCACGTCCCGAATGATGATTTTTGGGATTGTGTCACGAGAGGGCGCAATTCAAAATCTGACTCGGCAAGTTTGGAATCAAAATCGCGATCCAGAAAATGGCGTATATGTTTGTTCTGTTTTCTCAACATATACAGCATTCCCAGAGCAAAAACGTCATCCGGTTAGTTATTAAGCATCCGTCTTTAGATTTTGAGCACTTTTGTTGGTTCAAACGAGAACAAATACACACATTTCAAATAGACTACTCTACCTTTAGGGAGTATGGGGAAAATGGTTTTGTGAATCAAACAGTTGTTTACACAGTACATGTGGTAGCTTTAATATTTTTGCACTTTTAAAGATATACAATGTAAAAGTTGTCGGAGCGTTATCGCCAAGAATATTAGAGTGGGGTTACATAATAATCACTGACTTGACTTCCATTGAAATTTACTTCACCGAGTCAGCCGACACGCCCAAATAAGCAACAAATTTTTCAGCATTACAGCTTCTATTGTTTGGTAACGTAACAATGATTTGCATTTGGTAACAATCAATGCATTGATCTATGTCGCATATTCGTTTCTTCTGTTTGTTTGTTTTGTGTTGTTTTGTTTTAACGTTTTTATACCTTTTTCATGTAGCCTGTCTTTGCTGGAGCTGTACACTGTAGTTTGATTTCTGCAAATAATCATAGTCCGCATTTTGAGCTCGCTTTTTTAGTTATTAAACTAAAGTAGTGCTGATAAAAAAAATACATTACTTTGTAAGCAAGAAAATACTGCATGTACCTAAAATGATGACAAGTTTTGCCACGCTGGCAAAGTTTGCCACGCTTAGAAAAGTCTACCTTACTTTGTAATGAGTTTATTTTCCAAAAAACTTCCAAAACGCTCTTGAGATTAATCTTGGAATATTTGGGCGGTCATTCAATGGAAGGATTTTTTTTTTATTTTGGATTATGTTTGTTCATCGAATATCACCTTGTAAATATTGATACCCAACCGTTTAGGGGTTTAAGTAAAGATTAACCACAACAGTAAGTTATTGTGTGTACATTGTTAGCGTGAGTAGATCTGCTGTATTGAATTAAAGGTGGTTCAAGTACTGCATGTTAATATGAAACACGATGACTTTTGTGTTCTTGCTTAATATTGCTGTACAGGGTGAGTTAAAAAAACGAAACCCAAATGTCGGGACTATATTTGTACATGTATTGAAGTTCTGCACGTAGCACTTTCAAAATCTAGGATATGAAAGCCCAATTCATAAGCTTTCTTTTAATACAAGAATCATTCAAATCACTCGTGTACTTTTCAAGTTCTACAGAATTTTAAACACAACCACCGTTTTAAAGGTTCGTAATTCCGAATCCACACTTTACTAAAGATTCGTCGTTCCGAATCCACACTTTGTGACCAGTGTAAGAGATTCGTAGATCCGAATCCACACTTTTAACAATAGTGTGACGTCATAGCAATGGTTTAAGGCCACGGATTACAATAGAAGGTGTGCGTTCTTTCAGCAAAAACAATTCACAAAACGAATACAATTCACACACATCCCTTCGTGATTTCTTTTCGTTTTGCTGAAAGAACACTAAACTTTTTGTGTGATCCGTGGACAGAACCTTAAAACGGTGGTTGTGTTTAAAATGCCGTAACTTGAAAAGTACATGAGTGATTTGAATAATTCTTGTACTGAAAGAAAGCTTATGAATTGGGCTTTCATATCCTAGATTTTAAAAGAGCTATACACATGTATAAAGAAATTCCCTAAAACAATTGTCCCAACATTTGGGTTTCGTTTTTTACTCGTCCTTTAGTATTACAGAATATTTTGTAAATGTACATACAATGTACAACTGTAGTATGCAACGGCCGAAGACGATTTATAAAAGTGGGGATGGGAGGGGCAACGTGCGTCTCTGTAGCGGGTAAGCCAAGCCAGTGGCGGATCTAAAGATACGAAGTGGGCTGGCCCGACCCCCTTGATCGCTGACTAATGTTATGACACTAATGGAATGGAAAGTTCCTAAATTTATTCTCACATATCTTTATGTTAGGTTCATGCATTTCCGAATTAGTTATGAATACAGCAAGAATATGCATGTAAAACCAAGAATTGAAATTGGTTCCCGAACCACCCCGACAATTTTGAACATGCGCTTCCCAATCTTTAACGATATTTCATCGAACAAACAGAGTCATCCCGAGGCAGCCAAGAACCATTCCCCGATTTACTCAAGAATTGCTATCCGTGGCGATTCGGCTTGGAATCGGGAATGTGTGAACCTAGCATTAGAATGCAGGAGAAAGAATTGTAGATTTCACAATTTTCCGGGAGGCAAATGCCACCCCCCCCCCCCCCCCCGGCCTAGCAAAAACTCCACCTCCCGCTTCATATAAACCTCCTTTTCCTGAAAGCTCGATCCGCCCCTGCAAGGGGATGCAAAAGTCATGTTTCCAAAAGTAGGGGCCTATACCGCCGCCCCTGACGTGAGATGAGACAGTTCTTGGGGGGGGGGGCGTCATGTAGATCAATGATAAATTTTTTAGAAACTGAAAATCTCAGTGGGGAGGGAGGGCGACAGGTTTCATGGGGGCTGTCGCCCCCACGCTTCCCCGTGACTACGCCACTGACTGAACCGCTATATTTATTGTGTAAATTTGCCAGATCGAGGCTCTGCATGCTTATGGCGGAAGCGTGCAGAGGGCGAATGGGCCGTTGGTGTTTTTCATTGTGGTTTAATTCTGCAAGTATGGGACGTAGATGTGCATTAATTGAGACCCGAGACTTGGGGGAGGCTGCAGTCCCAAGTCCGAACTCTGTGCTTCCCATCTCCCACTCTCCCCAATGCACCCCACCAAAAAAAAACCCGCACAAAATACAACACAAACCAGCATAAAAAATAAACACCACAAACCGAATAAACAAACCAATACACTTTTACGAATCCCATCATGTTCAGAAACGAGGCTGTCGCAAGTAAACAAAATTCAGTGTATCAAACATGTTTTTTTATTGAATGTTTTAAACAATTATTAGGTAAGAAACGCAAACGTCTGAAGTGTACATGTTGCAAAATGCTTCCAGCTACTTTGGCGGGAAAACACAATAGACCCTTTGCATGCAACAGCCATATTTGACGTGTTGTTTGTTCTTTTAATTCAGTAACAATAAATGCACTCTCGCGTACTTCCAAGATGGCTGCAGAGCAAATGATCTTTTTACATGTATTAGGGGTAATTGCGTTTATTCCACGCTAGCTTTGTTTAAGGTCAAAATGTCGTTTAGTTTATTTTCAGGATGTTGGCCTACTGCAGATGCGTTTGAAATTGCTCAGAATAATACTTACATTGACGGAACGTGTGTTTCAAAATAAAAACAATGTCCAGCTACATGTTAGGCTACAATTGTTTTGTCTTCCCCATGCCGTGCAATGTTGTATATTTTAAATTGCAAGAAGGCCTAATTACATGACGTATGCCCATGCATTAAAACTTTGAGGGATCGGACACCAACTGCACGTTCCATAAGTTACAGAGTGTGTAATCTGTGTAATAAAATGGCGGCCCCCATGCCACGAGTTCGTGACGGTAAGACTCGGTAAGTCCGTTCCATAACTGTACTGGTTTCAAAGGACCCACAAACACCACAATATGTTTTCTATAAAAGTTTACTTCTTTCCTCCTAGTGAAATAGCTTCTTTTTTTGATAGTGAAGAAGATGAGTTTACGTAATGAACTTATGGGGAGTAGCGGTTCTTTCCTCGCCTCCCAACACTGTGACCCGGGGTCGATTCCTGCCCCGGTATATACACATGTGGATTGGGTTTTCAGTCCCTACCCGATTTCGTGGGTTTTCCCCAAATATTCCTCTGGGGTTTTCCGCCACCCCCTAAAACTGTAATTTCTTCTCGTCTCCTCTCTGCGCCGGGTTTTGTTTTTCTTCAGGTTTGCGAGCTACAGTGCCTATACTGTATTAACTATTACTAGGGCACTTTTGAGGAATCCTTTGTTATGATGAGCATTAGTGACATGAAGGCATATTGCATTGCATTGTGTTCAATAACATTCACATAGGGCCTTCACAAAATACTGAATCATTAAACTTTTGTATCCGTGTAAATATTTGAACTTATACAGTCAAACTCCTTTTTTTTCTTCTTTTTTTTAGAGATACATACATTTATTTCGATGCTGCATAAAGGACGATACATAATGTTATATATTCAAATTGGCGATACATATATTTACAATAGTGAACATTAACTAAATGGCAGCATCTAGGTCCGGGGTGAAGCATAAGCTTTTGTTCCCCAGCCTATGGATAGACAGACAAGTGACAGACATACATGGAAAGACAGAGCACAAACACCGGTGTAAGACAGTAATCAAGGCCGTTATTATCCCTATTACATTGTTTTAGTATGCAATTAAAAATTAATTTTTTAGTTTTCTAGCAAAAATAGAGAGATTGGGTGATGATTTAAAAGAGTTATCCAGACTATTCCAACAGAGAGTGCCACGTTGGACAACACTGTTTTTGGACAATGTCGTTCTACAATAATTAACATACAGATTTTTCCTAGTAGTACTGCGGGTATTATATGAATGAATGTTTGAAGTAAGTGTAAAACAGGGGTTAAAACAAGCGGGTAATTCACGTTTCATATATTTATACATACGTTTTCCTAAGTTAAGATGATACAGGTCAATGAATTTTAACAATTTTAAATTTGCAAATAAAGGCCCAGAGTGTTCACAATAGCCAGTTTTAAAAATTACTCGAACTGCACCACGTTTCTGTAGAGTAATCAGTTTGTTGCATTTAGGAGTTGGACTACCCCAGGTCAGAATTGAGTAATTTAAATACGGTAAAACAAATGAGTTGTACAAGGTTAGCAATATGCTACCAGGTAACAAATATTTTAGACGGTTCATTAGGCCTATACCAATATTTTTTTTTATATTTTAGCTGTTATAACGTCTATTTGATTCTTCCAAGTTAAGTTCTCATCAATATGTATTCCCAAAAATTTGGTACCCTTAACCTGATCAAGATGAGTGTCATTTAAAATGATAGGAACAGACTGAGTGTACCTTCGTAACAAGGTCCTTGGGACTTCACAATTACCTTGTTATAACAGTACCTTGTATTAACAGTAATGAAAAACAAAGGAAAATAAATACTTTTGACCTAAGATTTGCTTGTTATAAGCAGGATGTTGTATTAATTAATTGTGCTCTTCTTATCAGGGTTCAACTTTATTTGTAAATTACACAAACATAACCAACATAGGCCTACTATATCACGGTAACCGCCATATTAACCCGATTTCGCTAATTAGGAAGAAGTTGAGCATTTTGGCATGATATTTTAGATAAGTACTTTTCCACTTGGAAGGTAGGTTTGCTGGAAGAATCTGTGTACGTTACTGGCGCTCTAGCATTTAAACTTTGGGTTGATGAAATAATATGCGCACAATGTCATGAAACACAATTTATCGTCATGTTGGTCACGTCAGTCGGTCCATGTACATGTACGTACCCGTAGTATTTTTCTGACCCTTTTTTGTAAAGTACTTAATTTCTTTATTGATCTGGAACTCAGTTGTCGCATTACAGGAAGAGATTTGACCTTTTTTTAATGATGCTGTGGTCGCAGCTTACCCAAATTATACGCTTGGCAAACTGACCAAGTTAATCTCGCTCAGAACTGTGTGCTTGACGAGTTTCTGATGTTTACTGTGTAATGAGGATGCAGACGGTATTTTTTTTTGTCATTCATATTCGCCCTGAACAAGGCTAGAAGCCACTCCGGGCACAGGGCTAGAAGAGAAATAACAAAGAAGAGTATAGGTACTCGGGAAAACTGAAGGTAGGAATTAACATTCCTCTTCAAACAGGACAGATCATAGGTTGGAGGGAAACAAGCACCAGGCAAGGAATTCCAAGGAGATGCAGCACGTGGGAAAAAAAGCTATTGCAATAGATCCTTTTGTTCATCTGCAACAGTATATGGATGAGAACAGGCAGACAAACGAGTTCCTCTCTCAACATTTTGATTGGAGGAACCAGGTTGGATGGACCAGTGGAGCAGTGATCATGAAAATATTTGTAAAACAAACAGTACGGCTTATTAAGGCATGGCGTACGTTACGTCACGATTCTGGTAGGTCTTGAATGAAATTTCGGTCTTGAACGATATTTTATTTTCGCGTTCATATACTGTAATGCAATTACATGTAATGCTGTTTTGCATAGGTGGCCTATTTCGAATCTTATCTCGGACGAAAAATGAGTCTGGGACAGTTTTTCGGGGGTCTTGATGGATCGATGCCACTTTGGCATTCTATTTACACAGCACGCGCATCTGGCGCAAACTAGAGAATCACTCATTTTGTGACAGATCCACTTCTACCAAGCTACCGGCACCAAGAGCCTCTCGAATCTCCTTCTGATCTTTACTGTTGAGGGAGCAGTGCCTTAAAATGAGCTTTCGGAGTAGTTTGAGATTCTTCAGGTGCTTGGACCAAACTGCCTTGTAACCTGTAAGTGTATTGCCACTGAGATTCATCTCAATCAAGTCGCCCCTCTTTGTCATTGTTTCTAGGATGGTGTCTATGGCTTCGCCGCTCAAGGAACAGCCACTCAGATTTAGAATGATTCCACCATTAGTTATAGCCACAAGATTGGTTTCCGACAGAAGCGTGTTTGTGATGAAATCGAGCTCAACGTACTCGTAACTGATAACACACTCCTGAATATTTGGCATTTGTCCAACGGCCAAAGCAAGATGCGATAGATCCTGTAGTTCTGATCGATATTCATCAAACGTAAGTCTCCGAAGATTCTTCAGTTGTTTCAAATGCGGACACCACACCGCCATTGAATTCTCGAGCTCATAGCCGAAGATGAGATTTAACTCAACCAAATTGGTTACACTGCTCAGTAACTCAAAGACATGTTTGAGAACTGAAGCAGAAGTGATCCGACAGGGAATGTTCAAAATGTGGAGAGGTTTCATCTGCTCTAAGTAGCACCAGGAGGCAACTGAGTCCCCTTCTACGTAAGGTGAAGAAAGATACAACTCCATCAAGTTAGGTATCTTTCTCAATGATGCTGCGACTTGCATCAAATCTCCCCCAGTCAGTAAGCAGTGCTTCAGATTTAACTTCTTGAGGTGTTTGCAGTCCTCCAACTGATTGGACCACTGTGAAGCAGAGCCACTGATTGATGCGTTCAAAGACAAATTTATTTCAACCAGCCCGGTCAGATAACACACTGAGGTGAATATTTGAGTCACATCAGTGCCTCCCAGACAACAGTTACTCACCGTCCAGTCTTTGAAGAGACGTACAATACCTCAAGTGAGTAAAACATATATTCCCAGAGCACTGCATCTCATTGTTGGAGGAGAGATCTAACTCGATTAAACCGGGAAGCTCAGAGAGGGACAAAAGAACTTGCCTCCAATCGTCAGGCATCAGTGAGCAATACTTCAAGGTCAAAGATTTAAGAGACTTCAAGTGTGTCAATGAAGGGGACCATAAGTTTGCTGAACCACTGAGAGTCATGTTGTGCGATAGATCAAGCTTGGTTAGGGTGGTTGCCTGGCTCAACGAAGATGCAACATTGCTAACATTAGTCGCTGTCAAAGAGCATTTGACGAGGTTTAGTTGCTCCAGATTTGTCATAGCCCCCGCTGAGTGCGCTAAATCTTCGCAGAACTTGCCAACTTTGCAACTCTGCAAGTTCACTGACTGCACCTTGGCTAAGTGAAGTTTTGTCTCCCTTTTAGTCGAGATAGCGACTGATTCCATTACGAAGGAGAGTGCATGTAAACTATCACGGTTCCAATCACTGAGACTGATTTCTGTAGTGAGAACTGAACTCACGAAGTCTACTGGTGGTAATGTCTTGGACTGACTCTCCAAACAACATGAAAGGGCCAACTTCGTGCGCCTCGTCTCATGCTGCTCACGAGACAACATCTTCGACACAGGTGCATAGGCCTCCTTCTGCTCTGTAAAGAAACGCCTCTCAAGCATCCGTAAAATGATCTGACTGCACGCATCATTGTCACCGCAACAGAACCGCAGTAGGTACTCGTACTCATCCAACCTGTCAACCTTATCAAAGGTTTTCTGAAACTCATCTTCCGACAAGGTGTGCAAATATTTTGCGGCGCAGTATTCCTGAATTGTCTTGTGGATGAACTGTATGCTGTTGTAGACCTTGAGCCCCTGACCAATTTCCCTTTGCTTCGTCAAGATACCCACCTTAACGGCCGCGTCCAGTGCACTCTTCTCAAAATCTCGTTCTCCAAAGCAGAGCAATTGATCGGGAGAAAGGAGACCCACTAAGGCCACTTTTCCCAGTGCGATAACCACGTCTGACATCTCTTCTGGCGACATGTCTGCTTTTCTTCGGAATACATACTGTATCGCCTCATCGTACAGTCGAGTGGTCGTCTCCGGGAGTGAACCGTTGTTTCGCCAGAGCAGACACATCAACAGCAGAAGCATGGGGCTTTTTGCAAGGTCAGACGAAACACCGGAAGACTGAATTTTCTCAACCAAACCCACAGCACTGACAGGTTCTGTCGAGAAGAATCTTGTCACATACTCTTGGATGTTATCTGAGCTGAAGCCTGAAACCACCACGTGAGTGAATGGATCCTGGATCAGCTGTTTTGACATCAAACTATTGATGTGGGATGGCCTTGTTGTCACCACTACCCAACATTCTCTGCAAATCTTTCGATTGATAATTCCCAGGATAGACTCGGGACAGATCTTGGCAGTGGACATCGTGAACTCATCGAAGCCATCCAAGAGGACAAGTATGCCATTGGGATAGCTGTGAATGAACTCCTTCAACGCTAACCTGTCTATTTTCGTGTCGTGATCTAAAAGTTGGTCAAAAATCGCATCAATGAGCTCTGAATTGTGTTCCAGCGCGCACATTTTTAGCACAAAGACAAGTTTGAACATGCGCAGCGCCTGACTGAACGCAGCCCAATCATACGCCATCTTGTCAACCAAAGTTGACTTGCCTCTTCCAGCTAACCCGTTCAGAATTGCCCGTTTGATAGCATCACCCTCCTTGGTCTTAAAGAAGAAAATGTCTTGGTAAGATTCTCGTTCCATTCTAGAGCCTACCACACCTTCCCCAGGCTCTCCAGCAATAATGTGGTGTAGAGAGCGATACTATGTTTGGTGTCGTCATCGCCCCAAGGGATGATCTGAACGTAGCTACCCGTGCTTTTGTAATGTGACTTCAGGGCTGACTCACAACTGTTTGCAGCCGTGTGCATTTCTGCGTAGGTAACAACTCGTCCCGGTACTTGATGATGTCTCTTGAACGGCTGAGAAGTATCTGCATGAGTACAGCATGACAAACGCACAAAATGTCAATAATTCAATCTTTCGTACAGTTGAGTTTACTGGCGACTGAGACAAAATATGTGATGCGATCAAGCTAAATGAGTCGTTGTCGGGAATTTTCATTTGGAGATGCAGGCCAAAATAGGGCTACTTCGTCACATCACCTCATCACATCTCTTGGTGTTCCGAGTTCCATATTTTAAAACTAAAGATGGTATCAGCATGCAGTTTTCACAGAAGTAATGCTGAGACTGTGCTCTTTAAATCTGTAAAAAAAAAAATTGCCCAGACTCGACAAAAGACTTATTTAGCTTGATCGCATCACATATATCGTTCACATTTCGTTCGAGAACATTTGAGATCTCTGATCATAACAACTAGGGCAGCAGATTTGGGGTGGTCTTTTCAGCAAAACTCTCAAGACAAGTGTCCAGTAGATGTCTTTTCAAAGATTCAAAATGAAATATAGATAGGATTAGTTCAACCACATTAGCATTTAATGCTCCCGCAAAGGTGATAGTGTCATCCCCGTCTGTTTTCCTAATTTTAGGCTAAACCTGAGAAACATCTTATCAATCAGAATGCCTCTTTAACACAGGATTGCGTTACCTTGTGTTGAAGGACTCGGTCCTTGCGTACGTGGTTCACTCGATGAGCATCCGGGAATCTCTGGCACCTGGTTTGGCGGGGCATCTAAATATTAAATACATGTATAGTCAACACAAATTTGAGATAGTTGGTGAAGTAATGGTTGTGAAGTGGAGTGGAACCACTTTCCATTTCCTTAAAGGGACATTTGGAGGATGCCTCGAGTACACCGTGAACGAATTTCCTTCGCAATCAAGTTTTATAATAGAATCCAACCAATCAAACAGTGCGCGCTGACCTATGTACATTACGGATTTCGGTCAGGTACCGTGACCGCATTCTAGCCCGGTAAACAAAGTCCATGCACTCTGTACATAATGTAAATTAATTAAAATAAATTAAATTAAACTTGCCTCCAATCTTCAGGCATCAGTGAGCAATACTTCAAGGTCAAAGATTTAAGAGACTTCAAGTGTGTCAATGAAGGAGACCATCAGTTTGCTGAACCACTAATTTCATTAATTCTTATTTTAACTGGGCAGTCCATTGAGTAGAATCCACTGGTCTTTCATGGAATGGAAACTACTACAGAAAATACATTTTTATTAGAGACGCGAGGAAAACCCTAGAAGAATATTCTGGGAACAACCCACAGAAACAGGCAGGGACTGAACACCCAATTGGCCCAGGCAGGCATCGAACCCACTACGACAACCTTACACCACAAATCAAAAGTAAGCAGGGCATCGACTTATTTCCAAAGTCAGAACAACACAAGATCGTATTCTTTATTAATGTTTACCTTTTAGATGAGCTGTTACATTGTAATTGATGTTGACCGTTCCAGATACTGGGCCGAGGAATGATGGGTTGTAGTCACCAGGAACATTGACACTCCCGGTGGAGCAAATCTGCGCCGACTTGGATTCCAGTGTCAACTGAGTCAGCTGCGACGCCATGTCTGGTGATACTGGAAGGTAAAACAGACCATTACACAGTTATCACAGGTGTTTATATCAGTTGGGCATCCAAGGTTTTTTTTTTGGGGGGGGGGGGCGACTTATTGGAGGCAATGTACGACTCGGACATTGACACTAGTGGACAACTGTAGGTGGCGCTTTCATGGCAGCATATTGCCGAACGTTTCACGATTTAGTAAACAGGCAGGGTTTTGCAGTCAAAAACAAAAAACAAACCCAATTTCATGACTCTGCTATTGATAACCACATAATTCCGTGCTTACCGCCTCCATTTTAAGCTAACCTCGCTAGCAGTAAAATTCTGTGCTGGTGCACACCGGAAAATAGGCCTAAATCCATCCGCTGAGCCATAAATAAAAGTTGTACCCTCAAAATAGTCTATATTAGGAAAGTTCTGAGAGCCGTAAAATGGGGAATTGAAGAGATGTGGCAATGAACCTCTGGCACGGACTTGGGGCTTCAATTCTGAGCATTTTGGATACAATTGAGCTCAAAAGTGGCGCTATTTTGCCATGTTGTGGAGGGATTGTTTTTCAAGATGGCTACCTTTCCGCTTTGGGAAAAGTAGGGGTCGTCTTCTTTGGTTGAGAATTTCTCGAAAAGTCAACCACCAAAAGTACATGTTTGATCGACGTCATTTTTCTATGCAGCAAATAGCTATGAACATTCTAAGTATTTAAAAAAAATAATAGAAGTTTGTGCATTGCACTAATGTCTATGGGACTTTTTAATGCAGGGTTGCACCCTGCTAACATTATCAGCGCAGAATCCTTAGTTACAGGATGTACGCATGCGCAGAAAAACCAACATTCCTTGTTACCCGTGAAATATGCTTATCGCACGCACATAATTTTCTGCTACAGTAAGTAGCTGGGATTTTTCGCTGAGGCAAAAAAATCTTCGATTTCTGGTATTGAAGACTTGCCCCAAAAAGTGGTTGCCGCGACGCGGTTTTTTTTTTTTTTTTTTCTCCTTCAAATGTCGGCTGATGATAGCCGCCAATAGTGCCCCGACTAAAATTTAGTGCAAATTATACTTGGGAGCCCAGAGGAAAGCCACATAAAGCTTATACTCGATCGTAACCCCATCTAAATACATGTTAAAATTGTGCACCAGCAAAATTCCAGTCAAGCCTGTGAGTTTGGTGGTTTTTGAGACATCACCTTATGATTGAGAAAATGTTTGGCCTAACGGTAAGCAGAAAGAGCCTTAAAATTGGGGCCTAGTGCTATGGTACTTTGGTTGCACATCATTTTATTGTACAAGCATTATATTCACCGTGTGGACTTCCCGAACAAAAGATGTCCACGTAAAGCGGAAGTAGCAGCGACAGTTGTGTGGACTTGCACGTCCATCACATAAGGTTTCCTCCCCCCTCTTTGGAAAGCGAGGCCAGAGAGCATTTGGGGTTGGAGTTTATTTGTGGCAAATCAAAGAAGACAAACACTAAAGGGAATCATTACAGTAAAAAAAGTATTTTGTGATAAAGAAGAGTTTTTACAGTGTGAGTAAAATGAGTCTTTTGCACTGGTTTTAATTAACTACACGAAAACAAAGGAGTTGTCCACACTAGGTATATAAAACAAACATGGGTAATACTAGCACAACATGAAAGGAATAAAAGCGAATAAGTCATGTGACTCGCGCTCGGCTACAATCATGATACAGAAATTGTGGCTGAGAGTGTTTAAAATATAAAGAAGTATTCGTTTCTCATCACTTTTTCTTTTGATATTTTCAAAATTTTTTTATAGTTTTGCTTTTCTGGGAAGGAGAAGTGCCCCCTTGCCCCCTCACACCCCTCGCATGACCCTCATAATGACTGAAATGTGTATTTTTTTTTAAAAAAATGAGTTCCATTACCTTGTGTCTCTGTGGTCTGGCTTGCACCATTTGTCGTGTTTTCATTTTGAGTGACATTTTTTTGAGTGTTTTACTTGTTTCGTTCAGGTTCACTGTGGTTGATTTCCACTCGGCCTTGTCTCTTGGGAGTGGGGCTGCAGCGTTGCTGGATCCTTGTCGGCCTGATTTTGGGCCTAAATGAAGTTGGAACTTTACATGGAGTGGTAGTGTATATGGGAACATCATGTGGAATAATCCCCTTTGAGAAGAAGTGATGCGGTTCTAGAAAGAACCGGTTAGTTGTGAAACACACGACCAACCGGTTTCTTTTAAGAGCCGAACTTCTTCTCAAAAGAAACTGAGTAATCCACATGTTACCGCAAACCAAACTATTATGTTGAGCCCTGAAGCAACCAGAACAAAATTGCATTCAGTTTTTTTCCCCCAGTACCTAGACACCACGGTTAACGTTGCTACGCGTTTGAAGGGGATCTAAATGTTAATCACTTTTAATAGGTGATGCTGGGTGGTTGTTGTTGTAACATCACACTTTTACGATCTGGTTAATTGCTTTATATGCTTGACCGACTTAAAGTCCAAAACTCAGGTTTGGCAAAGTTTCACTAAATACTGAACTGCTATACAAAACTCCTGGAAATCACTTCAAACCTCAATAACAACGGAGAGCGATGTTTCATCCTCTACGAAACAGTAGCCAATTGATCGAGATACCGAAGAAATACATTATTCACGTATAACATGCCATCCAACAGCGTCAATCAAGGAAGACAGAAATAACCGCACATAGATAAACGCGTCTGACAGTACCTGGCGAAGTAACGCGCATAGGAGTCAACATCAAAGCCAATGAAGACGTAAAGTCCACAGTTATTGATCTACAATCCGAACAAGCTACACTATGACTGACTGAAAAAAGGCCAACAATAGTTCCTGCAGGTTTGTTCGATATTGTGGCCGTTGTTTCGAAGACTGCATGTAATTAGCTTTTGCAGGTGGAGAATTGGACATGAAAGCTTCACGTTAAAACTACACGCAGTGTGACAGTTCTTTTAAATACAAACTTCCTGCAAACGGTTCTACACTGCATAAATAATTCTTTTGTATTATAAGTGGTAACATCACTGTATGTGGACCATAAGACATGCAAAGGATGCTTGAACTGTTTGGGTTGCCCGGCCCAACGGTTGCCAGTTGTATGACGTTATAAGCGCTACACTGACAGGGGAAAATGATAGGAAGTCGGTAGTTTCCCGGGTTGGTAGATGCATGAATTGGGCCCATCGCATGGGCAATCCCATTTTGCTTTTAGGTCGGTTAAATGTACTTTTGTTTGTTGATTTCTGAATATAACTACACTATAATTATATAATCAGATACATGTATTAAAACTTGAGTAACTAGTGAATTTAAGAAAGCTTTCAAACATGGAGCAATGAAATATGCTTTTACAGAACCACCATCCGTAACAGGCAACCTTGTATCGTGAATGTGATCCCGGAAGAGCCTCATTACACAAACTTAAGGTAGAACTGCACCGGGGTATCACAATCTCCGACTCACTCATCGAGAGCGAGTAAGACATCTTGGCATTATCAAGTTATCCCATCTTAGCACTCTACTATAAATGCAGCAACATTTTCTCCCGTAAATTGCGAGAAAAGCTCAGTGAAGTAAACGCCGCACCCACACTCACTTCCAATAGTGTAAGAAGTTACTATGGTTTATTTCCTCGCTTTTATTTCCTCGTTCTGGCCATGACCTTGTTTGCATAGACACATAATACCAATGTCGCCCTTGTGACGAGGAGCTATTGATCAAAAGCAGCGGACTCTCTTTCTGTCGCGATGAACCGGATTGGACATGATGGACAGTGCACCGTCACTCAAGTGGGACGCGAATTTGATGCGCGTTTCTTTATCATTTGCAATTTTGTTTTGTGTTATTGGATTATCAACTCTTCTACCGAAAAAAAAACATAGAAACAGTTTCATAAAAAAGAAAACACAAACTTGCATCAAGATTAACGGATTACAAAAGGAACAAAACACCCATTTGAGAATGTTAAGCAGTGACCGCGCCCGTTGGGCCTTAGCCTGCCTGCACGGGTTGGTCATTTTTGTCGAGTTCCCCGAAATAATTTCATTATTTTATTGATTGTTGAATGGGATGGCGCCAGACTATTTATGCAGAGCATAATGCAGCCACCGTATGTTACTGTGTTTTTTATCTGGCTTTAAACATTCAGGAATGTTTAATTACACATTTGAAATTATTTATTGAAACAGACTGGAACTGGTTATTACTTACTATTATTTCGCATCGGAAAGTTCAACAAATTAAGAGTTTACCTCAATTTCAATTCAATATGGCCGACTATTGCATTGCAATCAAAGCGCAAGGATTTATCTGCATAACTTTACAAACAATGCATTTTGAATACGCTCAAAATCACATGAAAAGGTTTAAGAATGATTACCAATGGACGAATTAAAAGCAATTATTTATTTAAAGTTTCCAAAAGTTCTTGTTTTTATTTCATATTCCAAAAAAATATAACACTCATTCCATCTTGACTATTAAAATCACGGCTAGGATCATTTGCAATCACCCGGAAAAGCACCTAAAGGTTTAATGACAGGAACCTGATTCAAAGTGAAGATGGGACTGGTCTCAAATACTATATGTAGCAAGAGGTATTTATTCGCCTGAGAAACGGCATCGTTTGGAAAAAAACTAAAATTGAGGATGGTTTCGAAATGGGATACACACGGGCTCACTTTCTTCTGACCGTTGGCAACACAATCCATGTTAAAAAGACCCGTATATTTATTGCATGCGTTTTCTCTGTTTTATATCAAAATGTAATGGTATAACTGAGCTGAAACTTCAACGAGTTGGGTCAATAACACTGACAGCCTATACAAAGATTTGGAGCAATTTTGTTGCTTAAAACAAAGAAAATGATCTACGTTACCTTTAAGCTTACAAAAACTTTCAACATTGCACTCTTTTCTGGCCTTGCGGCATAACATTGTTCACGAAAACAAATACCATTATAAAACAAAAAATGTAACACACGATATATTGATATTCTGACACTAAAATATGAAAAATTATACCCTATATGTTTTTATATTACATTTCTTGGAATTATCAAGCAGTCTGGGTTTTTTTGGGGGGTGTTAAATGTCAGAGTTATTATCCCTTTCAATACTATCATCAAATCTGTCAAGTGGACGTTTCATGTAGAGTATTGAAAATAGCGTAAAATTACAAGAAGTTTTTACTGTTACTTGCCCATTGGTTTGCAAGGGTTAATGTTACGGCTGAACATTACCCATCAATCGGAGACTGTGCAACTTTCGACTAAAAGCTTTTACCTAGAATTCAATGCATCACCAACTCAGGTACCACAAATGTATACCCGACACACTGATGTCCCAGAGTACGACAGATTATGTAATCAGGTACGCCCTACACATATTCTACAAAATTACTTTTAACAACGCCATGCAGAGACCGATGATTTTTAAAACTAATTTGAATGCCGTTTTGTGGGTTTACAGTTTTTTTTTTTTTAAGAATTAGAGAAAGCCACGCTACGCATCGTAAAAACCAACACTGATTTCACGTTATGATGTAATGTATTTGACGCCTTGCGAAACCGGAGATCGAGCGGCTCGTGACAGTTATAGTTTACACGCCATGCAAGCTTTAAAAACCCTTCACACAACTTCCGGGATTTGAATTTTGCAGTTCAGTTTCTTTTACATGTACCCGGTTATCCGTCACTTTACTCAAAATAGTTTACTACGATTCACGTACTCCCGGAAATGCTGCACCACTAAAGACAACATATGTAGTAAAATATTCATAACTTGAAAACTTTACAACTTTAATGTTAATGGTAGCGATATTCCTTTAACTACATGCATAAACATTTTAAGCATGCTTTTTTTCTTCAAATCCAAAACATGTGCAGGAAAACGGAATTGATATCACGTGATCACAATCACATGATTACATGCAGACATTGTTTGCAGATCTGAATGACTTGTTTCCCGCCATCATCCAAACCGCTTGACGAGTAGGATACTAAACACGCAGGTCGGTATCAGAGTGACTAAACCTGAGGAGTGTGGATGTTGCCGTGGTTACAGTATGACTCCTGACAGCATATGTTTGCGTCACAGTCTCTGGAGGGGTCTGATCCAGGCACTGGTTTGTCATAGGTAGGTCTCGCACACAGGCCTTGGATTCCCATCAAGTCTGAGTAACTCAGCCTCATGCCCTGAATCCTGCTCACACCCCTCCCTCTAACCATGTGCGTTTCTGTCACAATTTAGGGCAATATTCAACAATATTATGCCAGTAAGCCTATAACCAATATCATGTGAAGCCTGAAGTGTGTATAGTCTCCAGTCCCTATAAGCCCCATTTTGTTATATTTTTCGGTTGGAAGGGTATCCTGCTGTCTCCAATTAAAAAGATAACGCGTCTTGACATGTGGGGATTATAGAAACTGTTATCTGCAACGGCAAAAACACTCTCTGATTTCCAGGTAGATTCTGACGACCCTCTTGCTAATTTAATAGCCACAATTTGCCGTGAATATGATAATGTTGTTGTTTTCATGTCGGCTATTGTGTTGGCCTTGAGGAAGGCAGCTGGTGCTGCATTGAAATCGCAATCAGAGTGATTGCTGCATCCTAATCGATTGCTGGCTAAAATAATCCCCTTTCATCTTATTTGGTGGATCGTTGATCACGTGTCATTAGAATTATTCGCCCCTTTAACCCAGGGCCCAGCCACGCAGCCGTACCTGCAAAACACAAAACTATATTTCCCATGGTAATAATGGAGACTTCCAATATTGCACAGTCACACTATAAGCCTTTGTCATGCTGCCACCATTTTCAGTCGTTGTTCCCATGTATCCAGCAAAAGTAATGAATGATAATGTTTATGTGCAAAACTTGAACCAGACTATTTTCCCTTTCAGCCTCGCTTTAGTTACGTTCATTTTGGAGAAAAGAGAGGGAAAAAATCAAGATGGCCGCAACTTTGATAATGATCTATTGCTTGCGTTTACTGATGCCATACATTGCATTGCACAGTTTAGTTTACAAGTAACCAGTCGAAGATAACTAACGAATGCTTCACAAAGTTACGCTACCATACCACGGACGCCAGATCTGCCAGGTGATATTAGCTGATACTGCCGAAGATCGATGGGATGCGTTACAGTGATGCACCGACAGCTACTGCACTGGCTACCCAAGTGCGGTAGGAAATGCGCGTAGCACATAAATATCAAGAGGGCTGTACATCCTGGCGCGGAGGTTGGTGATCACTGTAAGAATTGACAGGAAAATTTTGCAGGAAATGTTTAGCTGAAAGAACAAGTTTTTGGAGGCTGCACACAAAATCACACGCGCTTACAGTATTATTTGGCGGCCCCGAATCATTGGGCCAATTAGAAACATGACCTGAAATACCATCATATAGCTCCCTGGGGAGTATACCAAGCTCGATCACTACCTGTTAGAACACCAAAGCAAGCTATATCAAGTCACATGCTCCATCTCTTCGCCCTCACAGGTACTTCCATTTACTCCTGGAGTGGAAGAAAGCCACATAACCATCTCTGCCCTCACAGGTACCCATTTACTCCTGGGTGGAGAGAAGCAATGGTGACAAAGTGCCTTGCCCAAGGCAGCACACGCACTATGACCCCGCCAGGACTCGAACCCACAGCCTGCAGAAAACTTTACCACGCAGTCACGCATGAATCAGTAACGCCCATGACCACGAGGCCACAACGCACTTCACAGCAAATAAATAATCATGGAGCAAAGGTAAAATCAATTAAATAACTGTAATGAGAATGCTCGTCGCCACTCGATATTTGCTCCATGGAAGTAAGGAGAAGCTGTGTTGCTCGCTAATTACGCTGTATCCCGAATTAAGGCTGCCGACTTAGCGCTTTACAACTACCAATTAACGCTTCCCATTGGCACGTGTGTAATTTTAAGTCGTGCACGAAGCACATCATGGAATTTATAATGAAGAGGATGATTGCTTAATGAAGTCCACTCATTGAAATTGACCACACGCTGATTACCAGTACATTGATGGAACAAGAAAACAATATCACGCATACCGCCAACTATTGTTATGAAATGTCGGCATTGTTAAGTAGCGATAATATTACACTTTGAACGTGTCAAACACAGCCAAGAAACAGATATACTCACATGGTAACATTAGCAACGTGACAATCACCAACGACGTCACTGAAAGAGTTCCCATTTTCCTGATAAGAAATTAAAAAACTGCAGTTAATTCCAGCGTTGAGACACTGATTTCATCATAAGCGTGAATATCAAGTTAGACAATTTCAAGTTGTACCCATCAGATAACGGCCGTTATTATAACGTCTATTTTTCACTAATTGGCGCCAAATCGCTCGCTTAACCGTCTGGAATACTTCTGTTTTCACTTGCGTTATAATGAAACTAGCATTGTGCAGCTTCAATGCCGAGGCATTTGACGTTGGCAACTGCGCTGGAAATGTCAGAAATCACTGAAGCCTATGTTGCTGCCTTGTCAGCTCTGCAAAACGTTGGGTCTACACGTCTGGGCAGCCAGAGTTTGCACCTTCTCTGCAAGAAATCCCTACACAAATTCGTTTTGTCAGCATGTCCTACTGACCTACATGCAACAGATTTGTTAAATGACTCTGACGAAAAAGATTGATCTTGTTATTTGGCGGTACACTACGTGTCCCGAGTCTGCAGCACATCGGACGTGTGACGACAACATTGCGAAGGAAGTGTCTAAGTCATCATTTCTTATCAAATTCTTTGCACACTAAGCCGGCGCAACAGAACCAGCCAGTGCACAGCGGACTAGTATGCATTAGTCATTAATCCCAATGTCAGACCCAAACAGCCGTCGGGTCACGCCACTCCTCACGTCAAAATGTCTCTATCGTCGGGAGTATTTTATTTGTTTTTGCTATTCGGTCTGATTCAGGTTTCTGGTCTGATTCTGGAGTTGAAGCAACTTGCAAAACCAATTCATTGCTTTCAAATTATGGAAGTTTATAAATTGAAATGAATCATGGACAGATAAAGTCAAACAGCCTGAAGTTAAATTTTAGGTTCAGAGGATATTCCGCAGACCTAGGGGGCAAATGCCCCCTCCGCCCCACGAACCCATAACAAAAAAATGTTTAAGTGACGTCGCAATAAAGGCCCAGGCACTGCGTACACCACCATCTTTTCCTTAAAAACTTTAGAGGTCAAAGTGGTCAGATTTGCCACAGATTGCACTTTTACAGAGCATCTAGAAGCCGATAACATTTTGGGGGCCCATACCCCCAGACACGCCGTAATATTTTGTACCCACTTTTTGGGGGACCCGGAAACTTTTTTAGGTCGCCCCCACATAAATGTATTTACTGGATCCGCCTTTGTACATTGACAGTTGGCCAATGAGCAAACATTCCTCACAATTTTTTCCCAGTATTTTTAGGGTTCCCAATTTGAACAGAAAACCCAAAACTTAACAGTTTCTTCCTGAAATGACATCCTTGCAACACATGTCTGGCTAGAAAGCATGTACACGGGGATGTCACTGACACTGTGTGTTAAATGGAGATAATGCATACATTCAAGTACATGCACATGTACATGAACATAAGATGGAACTGGAGGTTTGCATAGGTGAAAATGGCAGAGAAGACACTATTTACTGATAGCACTAACGTGACAAATCTCTTTTTGTGAGTTGGAATTAAGGTTCTGAAAAAAACAAGGCAAACTCATCGTCTCGGACAATAATACCTCAGCCTGTTGGTAGGAAACTGAAGGATTTCGCCAATGAAGGATTGTGTACTATGTGCATCTACATTCTACACGGAACAAGAAGTAAATGTAGGGATTCTACCGCTGTGTACATACGCATGAGGGTGCCGATTTGAATCTGCATCTACATCCTGTTAAGCTTCATAATACAAACGCTTCTGGTTAGTGGCTATCCCCAGCCACCAGTTAAGCACCGAAGTGCAAGGAGTCAGTTCAAAACAGTTTATGGTAATTTGCGTACAGTCAGCCAGCTCGAATCTTACTACAGCCATGCCAGTTGCGAAAATTCAAAGCGTTTGCCACTGTTAGCGTTTTTATATTAGATCTGGGGGGTTTTGGTCCGATTTGGGGTTCTAGCATCCGTTTTTCTTAAAATCGCCAAATCTGGTGGTTTTCTTTAAGAAAAATAAATTTCAAAATACAATGTATGAAACAAAATTAATAATCATTTTGTACTATCTAGTGTTTTTCTGGTGTTTTTGTTCCGAGCAAAATCTGGGGGGTTTCAGATTTTGCGAGAGAGGTAACAGCACTAGTTTGCGAGGCGATTTCTAAAGGTTTTACGTTACATTATATTTTTGAATGAAACAACATGTACACGCACCGTGTTCACGTTACAGGCGGAAGCGAAATCTTTGAAAAACTAATTTCTCTCGTTTGGAAGAACCGTATCTCCATATGTAACTTTTAGGGTTTATTTCCCTTATAGTGATCCAATTATGTGCTAAAGTCGTTTGTGATTATGTTCTTTCCTTTTCGTTGAGAGATTGGAAAAATAGGCCCGGCTACGTGCATATTTGAAAGCTGTAACACTGGCGTTATCAATGTCTGTCAATCTTTTCAAGCCTCACAAAAATATTAATAAGGTTTCCTATCCGATATGGTGTGCAATGGCTTGTTGCGTAAAGAAAACTGCTCATTCACGAGCTGTTAATTCACCCTTTTGCAGGCTTCCCGTTGGTCGATACCGAGACCACGTCAAGTCACATAAGTGACGCTAATGATTAATAACTTTAGATGTGTTTGTCGTTGTGTAACCGGGCCATGCGGTAATTTATTATTAGCTCTGCACGGTCGATCAGTCGGCCGTAGGCGCCTGCTGTGCTGAAACCAGCACGTGGGTTTGGTCGCTAAAATTTCCTTTTAGATTATTCAATATACTTAACACAAGCGTTAAACATAATGTGAAATTGGGGATATGGCAAGTGATATGCGTGTTCAACTGCTCATTGAAATAACAACTTCCGTAAATTCCTGAAACTGATCTAAGTGTAGATTTGGGGACGTTTTTCGAACGAGTTCTTCGAATTTAGTCAGCTTTACGGTAACAGTATGGACGTTTCGGCATCGATGACGGCGATTTTTCGCTGAACTGAGATTTAGAATTTCTTCTTTACCGTTATAGTTAACATTTCAATCAACCTGAGCATATTTTTGAAAACACAACGGTTCCAAATGCATGTTTTTACGGTGCATGAATTTCTGCACTCTGTTATATTGTCTAGAGTATGTAATCAGTTAGCTTTGCTAACAGCGGCGACGCTTTGTGTTCAGCAACCATATGGCTGTTAAGGTGGTGGTCCTTGACTTTGAACAATGCTGTATTTGTTTTCATAGAAGTACACAGGCAGAGAGAGACTTCTCACGGCGGAATCGCCGGCTTTGAACAAAAGCGCCTAACTTTTTATAAAATGGAATTGGATGGGAAAACATTGAAATGGCTAAATCCCAATTGCTGTAAGCGTACTAGGCAAGACTTGTAAAGCTGACCATGCAAGTCTTTATCAGAACTTTAATATTCTATTTCAAAATGCCTTGATAATGTGTCAAAATATCATTCTATACGTCATTACATCAATAGGACAGATCAAATGACTTTCGTAAGGTCATGGCAAATTCACTAAATGCGCTCTAAATTTCAAATTCATAAAAATCACCAAATTCTCAAGGAGTATAAATACCCTACAAACATACGGAAATCACATGCTAGATATTGTGGTTTACATAATTGATGTTCGTACATAAATAAACAATCGCTAGTCCATAGATGTTGTAATTACGTAAATTTGAGAGGTGCAGTTGCACGTCGACGAGTCGGTTCCCAGTGAACTGCAGCACTAGACCGGGCACCTGTCCATTTGTACGAGGTTTGCTTGAAAAGGTTAAAGCTTCTTTTTACGACATATACCATTCTTTTCAAATTTGCTGTTTTTCTGTCGAATAACCATTTTGCAGAATTCTGCCAGAAATCTGCCAAAAAAAAATCCTCTGTCAAATTTTCTGTCAAATTCAATTTTTTAACAAAAATCTGCTCGAAGTTAACCGGAAATCAGCTAAAACGGTCGCAAATGGGACAGATTTTAACCGGTGATCACAGCAAACAGTCGCAGTTCAGTGAGTCAATCGTTGGATAGGTACAAGTCTCTGTAAATACTGATATCGAAATCAACTCCTAAAAAACCATCGACTCATCCAGTATCACAAGAAATGATGCCAAGCCTTTAATTGACGTATCCAGGAAATTTATTGCCATGTTGAAAATACACGAAATTGTTTCTGTCATGTTCTTAGGCTACATCAAAAGAGGTATCACCATTGATATGTCTGCTCAAAACAAATTCAAAGTTTGAATTCTTAAAACCTGAAAGAATGTGATAGCGATAATACGCATTATTCAATCATATGACTTTGAAGATTAAATGGGATGCGAAATCCAGAATTCAGAGATCTAATTAAAGTTAACTGCTACAAATTTAAACATTGATGGAATTATATTATATTTAATAGTTATTGATAATATCAATGAATAACATCCCAAACATTATAGTATTATAACGGAGAAATAAAACTTTCTATCAATTCACTAACCAAATTAAGATTCAAAGATCTGCTATATGAAATACAAATTGAATATCAAATCATATTATCAGAGCTGTGAAGCTCACAAACTGGCATCAGAAACTCCTCCTGGAAATCATCCAACAATTCTACAAAATATCAGATTTAAATATCACGTTATACCATGAGCTATGAGACAGAGCAGCTCCATTTGGTTGTTGAGCGGCAAACTGTCACTAGCCTACATTTTCGTTGTGGAATGTCCAAACATTGAAAACTGACCACTGGCACAGGACCTGGTGAGTTGTTATGGCAAAGGGAGTCTTTGAACATTTCGAGTTATTCAGTGAAACACTATAAAACTCAAATCCACTTGATGCCGTATTTTCTACCCCATTGTTTTCAGGGTATTTTTTGATGAAAAAATGAACAATAATACCATTTACCCTGACCTTTTTATTACGGTGAGGCGTCATTTTGGAAAGAAATAGCGAAATAAGCGAAAAGAAGTCGTTTATCAAGATGTTTTTAAAGAAAAGATAATAATAAGTTGAAATTACCATAAGGTGGCAAGACAAAACAAATTCGTTTAAAAACAAGGAACACATTTGTAACATTCTGCCCAGCCCAAATTTTCTGCTCTACTGAATTGAAAGAAAACATTAAGATTGCCTATTGCAGGTATATTTGCTGCCTGTGTTACACCTCCCCACTATCTATTATGCAGGCTGACTCCACTTTTTTATTGTGCAATGGCCTTACATGGAGTAGTTGGGAGCTGGTGATCTGATGGTTTCTGAGGGCATGCCCCAAAAATGCATACATGTCATATACATAATGTGCTGTATATGGGCTCACAAGCCACGCAAAATACGTACGTGGGCCTATGGTGCCCTTCGGCGAGATAGAGGCTGAAACGGTTGACCGTTTGTACCACGAAACAACATGCACCATGTTTGAGATCACGAAGAAACCGAAAAAGTTATCGCGGAATTAATAATAGGCCTACTCTGCTTTTGATGAACTGCTCAGTTTGATTGGTGTTTTGGATTGAATCTATTGTGATTGTGTATGTCAGGTGCGACATACTGCAATATACCCGTGCGAGTTACCTGCTGGCCCCCTGACCATTTTAACAAGTTATGTCACTGCTTGAAATATGGGCGCTTAATAAGGATTTATTTATATACGGAAGCTGTGTCAATGTGAATTCAACCACCACTAACTGGATTAAATGGTTTTGACCTTGAATGTTGAGTTCATATATGTTTGATGACAACTTTTTTTAGTGCAATGGATTGTCGCTTAATGAAGCCTATATGTGCTGATTAACTACGTAAACGATGAAACTTGAATGGCAATGTAGAAGCCATGCAGTATTCTGCGAGTGCCGTATTGACTTTGGTGGGGGCACGTGATAGTCAACTGCATGGATGGATATGACGACATCTGATCGTCAGGTTTGGAAGACGAAGACGCCCAGATCAGGTGTTTAATAGGGAGGTTAGAGACGACGGGATGATGTAGGGTGTAAATACCTGCTATGGAGTAGTCAGGGCTTCGTTCTCCTTCCTCACCCGTGTCAATTAAGGTAAAAAAACATTCGATATATTTAGCAACTTTAGGTGTTGTTCATGGGGGAGGTTGTTATTGTACCTTAGTCTGGAGTGTCTTGGTTACATTGGAGGTATGAATGATATATCTCCTGGTAGCGCATGCACTGTAACCCGGAGCGGACAAAATCGTTAAGTTGAAGACGGAAAAACTTTCATGGAAGAGAATAGGAACTCCGTGACAGGATTATGGGTTAGTGTGTTTATTTAGAGCACCAACTAAAATCATGACTTAGAGGAAGGCTAGTGAACGGAGAAAGTGAAGTATGAAGTAGAGTGAGGACTGGGGAGGGAGGCTCATTAAATACGGGAATGGAACACAATGGATTGTATTATGTGACTTCTTGAAATAATTAAACCGGGACGGTAAATACTGGGAATCACAGGATGTGGTTGCCACAGATGTTAAATAGGAAGCCCCAGAGTGCGACCACATAAATGGGAGACAGGAGCTATCCTCTCCTTAGACCCTAAAATAATTTGAAATAATCTTAAAGAAGATGTCGGCAGGTAATAAGTAGGCTATGTAATTAAAGTTAATTTAGGATACTAAATCTGGAAGCATTACTTTCATCTGTGAAAAAGAAAATGTCCTCATTTTCAAAATAATAGAAAAAAATTAGAGAACACAGAATAATGAAAACCATTTAAGATGCATGTATAGCTGTAGTCAAACTAGAATAAAAAAAAAATAAGTGCAACAATGAATGAGGAAAGAATGCTGATAAATCAACAAATAATAGAGAACACTGTATATGTAGTACTGGGAAGGACATTTCATAAAACAAGTGAAGGTGACTGGCTTCTCAAAAAATCTGGTTAGAATGAAATACACACAGAGACCTCACTCCCCGTGTCCGTAGTTTACATTTTCCTGTGTTGTGACCATGAACATGAACAGACAAACGTCCACAGTGTGTGAACATGTAGTCACTCAATTTTGGAGGAGGAAGGGAAGCAGTTTGTTTTCGGAAGAGAGGGCTTGTCTTTCTTCTGCAACCAGTGGCACCACAGTAAATCCTCCAGTGATTACCAGGAGAAGAGAACAGAGGCGAACAGATGAGCCAAGACCGTGACCAGGAAGTGTTGCAAATAGGGCACCTCACTAACCTCCTGCTCGTAGTAAAATTACTACCTTATTTGAATTAAATTTTCTGAACATTGGAGTTAAATTGATCTAGTTTCATAAGCAAAACTGGATTTCTTTTTCTTGCTGAAATGCGTATATTTTCAAATTATCCATTACCACGCGGGATTTGTGTTTGGAGACAGCTCATGTTTGAGAAATCATCACTCTGCACGCAAATATGAATTTAATAATTCCCTTTTGATCATTTTGTATAGGTTTTCTTGTCCCAAGTTCCTGAAATATTCGTTCACATCTTAAAATTGGTCACTCCAGTTTCGTCTGAATTTGAATGCAGTTTCAAGTCAACGATAGCCCGTGCATTCGGTTTTGAAAAGAACGGCCAATTACGTTACCTGTGCGTTCATTTGCGTCATTTCCATGCCCAAATTGATTTCAAATTTGCAGCTGAATTTAGAGTGTAATAGTTAAATGAAAAGAACACCTAATTCTAATATATCACGCAAAGGTAATCGATTACGATATTCTGAAGTGAAATGAGATAGTGAATGTTTGCGTCCTTGCACTCTAGAACAAAAGAATCTTTGTGAGCGAATAAATGATCAACAAACAGGAGGAATTTAACGCTCCCAATCACTCAATTGATTGAACTGAAATGGAATCTAATCATGGTAGCGAATGGAACGCGTGATGTTCAGGCGATTCTCAAATTTAGATGAAAAAATGAATGACCGATTTTCGGAAGTGAATAAATTAAATTGACCCGGGAAAACCTATATATTATATTTTATGTTGTTTGTTTTGTATTGATTTAAAAAAAAAAAAAACCCAAACGTTTTCGCGATGTGTTTGGTGAGATGAAACTACTGTTTTCGAATTTGTATGAAACAAAGGAACTCTTACAATTTTAAGCTATTATCTTCAATTCTGTTTATGCATAAGATCATTACGGTACACAAATATTTTCACAAACAAGTCAGTAAGAATTAGTTAACGTTGTAAAGGTTTGTATGTAGGCCTATGAAGTTGTAATTAATTGCGCCTTTGGAGTTTCGTGAGCACAAGCAGGCAAGCCCAGGAGCTAACGCGTTGAAATGCCATCAAGATGAGAAAACCACCGTGTAACTACCAGTGTCGTAGATCAATCTACAAATAAAAACAAAAAATATCGAATGAATGAAGGTGAGATAGAACAATTTGGATAGTGTCAGAGTTATGAGAAACTTACTTTTTCTACTGTCTTTTTTTGGGAAACTTCGTGATGTTGGGTTTGTCAACAGAGATCTGTTTGAAATAATCAGGTAACTACTGATTAAGACAGGTCCATCTTGTACGTACGACCCTGCAGATATTCGAATTAATACTAAAGAACCAATCTTCAACTCAACACCCGCCGTATGTTTGACCAATCATTAATTGATGTGGCAAAGTCCGACATGCATGCCTGGACCGATATGAAAGCGCTTACGCAGTTAGTCAAAATCTAAAGGAAGGTCAGAGGCAGTTGTCTTGCATAATTAATCAGCGAATCTGCTCACATATCTCATAGACCATGTCTCTTCGCCATGGTATATTACATTACATAGATTAGTTTTTTTTTGGGGGAGGGGACTAAGTAATGGCCACCATGTTACGTTCACAGTCACTTTGCGAGCAAAATCAATGGGGCTGATCCTTTGCACAGTGGAAAGAATGACAAGCAATGGCTACGAATGCCCATCCACGCCCAATTTAGGCCGAATCGCAGTGCTTCTGAATCATGACCTGCAGCTCCTAAGTAGTTGAACAGAGGTGCCAGATTTCATGCAGCTGCATCATTCCAGCGCGATATAACACATGCCATGCTCTAGTTACATTTTCCCCAAAGGAACCACCTCACAAAAAAATTTGCTAAAAGTATAAACTCATTTGTATCCAATACGTTTACCACCGCTTGCGTGAGCGCCAGGATAATAAGGCGGAGTCAAATTAACAATAAAAACTACATCTCCTGGTACCTATTAACTGGTGCTATGTTTCTAGTTTGCGGTGCAAAAGATTCTGTCGATCACTTACCAGGGCAAGAAGAGGAAGGTGCCTGGCAGAAGCTTACATTTCACGTTTCAAATCCATCCATGAGCGCTTCATAAACGTTCCACACCAACCGTTTCCTTGGTCATGACATCTAAAGAGTGTAAATGAAAGACTGGAAAAAGCCGTAGACAAAGACGTACGCCATGATTGGCCAGTAAGATTCAACAACATTAGGTCGGTGAGGAAGCAGGCTGAACTGACAGTC